>OZ021731.1:13076392-13583892 GCA_963978545.1 Linyphia triangularis
GCAGACCAGTGAATTCGTAATCTACTCACTTTTCTCTAATTTCTATAAAAAATTCAGAATGATGTTCAATGTGGTCTAAAAATTTCAATCGCCTCTCAGTCTATAAGTACATTTTAGTCGCAACGTCTTCATTCAACAGAATAATTTGAAATATTAACTAGCCATATGCTTTAGTACCCTTCAAATTATGGGTAGGTGTAAACCATGAATGCTTCTAATGAATAGCTATGTGGCTTGATGAATTTTAATTTTTTCAATTATTTTATGGTGTTGGTTTTACGATTTAATACTTCATGAATGACATTCACAAATTTTGCCGGAGAGCAATGCCACCTATTTGCTGTCATAAGAAATAAATTGCTTTTAGGATTGTACATGTAAAAGTAATGTACCGAGTTTAAAGTGAGGCTTCTTGTTTTGAACATTTTAATTTGATCTGTTGGACAATTCTGGCCATTTGTGGTGATCTGTTGCACCATTTTGAGTCAATAAGCCATGTTTAACCATCTATGTTTAAAAGGGATTGTTCGGTGAGACATCTAATTCTGCAGTAGTATTCCAAGCCCTCCTAAATATATATTCAAATGGAATATACACTTTTTCATTCTAAGACGACTACGTTTCGTATTTATAATTACTAACTGATTATAATTTATAATTGTAATACTTTAAACATCCATTTTTAAATATATAAGAATTACAACGTTGGGTAGGTTAATAAACAGTTATTGTTTTTATTTATAAAAATGGTTCGTCATCATTATTACCACCATCAGATCCACCACTATTATCATCATCATCAGTATTATTATTGTTATTGATTTATTTTTTTACTTCATATGTTTTAGTTATAATATATATTTATAATTAATATATTTAATTATTTAATATATATTTATTTAATCTGTATTTAATTATTTAATTATTTTTTGTTATTAACAGGAGGGAGTGAAACCAACATCAGGTTAAAACGAAAAACATCCTCCTTATTAAAAACACATCAACAGTTTATATATACCATTTCCACTACCGGTGGAAAGAAGAACTAAAAAATAATTTGCATATAGCCGCTAATACATTCTTAAATTACCAACAATCTCCTCCTGCGACTGTATGCAAATGAAACTTAAATTAAATTAATTTGATTCATACTTGAAAACAATCTCTCACAAGTTAAGGCCTTAGTCAAAAAATCAGCCATCATTTCATTACTTGATACATGAATCAATTTAATAAGCTTAGATTTAATTAAATCTTTAACAAAATGAAATTTTAAATTAATATGTATAGTCTTAGTTGAAGATCTAGATCCATTTATCCAATCAATTGCGGATTTACAATCAGAATAGATATTTACATGCGCTTGTACAAAAACATCACATTCAATTTCCATCAAAAAATTTCAAGTCCAAGTTACATGTTTGGAAATATCACAAATTGCATACAATTCAACTTCACATGTTGACATTCCAACACATTTTTGTTTATTGTTCTTCCAACTTACTAAAGAGTTACCAATCATAATAACTCCTCCTGAAAAAGATTTCCCTTCATTGGCATTACCCCAGCTCGCATCTGAGCTTGCATTTATAGTACCAATACAATTATCATAACACAATATTTTATCTTTTGTACCCTTAAGATAACGTAAAACCTTTTTCAACAGTTCATAATGACGCTTTTCTGGTCTGTTATTAAATTGTGATAAATAACACATAACAAATGCTAAATCGGGTCTAGACCGATTCGATAAAGTAATTCACCGTACAAATAAGCTGTTTTAACATCAAAAAACTTATTGTCCAAGTTCAATTTAGCCGATATAGCCATCAACATTCGCCACGAATCAATATTTACAACAGGCGAGTATGTCTCGGTGAAGTCTACATTTTTAATTTGATTAAATGCAGCCGCCACTAATCTAGCTTTAAAACGATTAGGATTACCTTCATCTTTTAATGTGAAAACCCATTTAGTTTTAATAACTTTTACACCCTTTGGTTTCTCTACGATCTCAAAAACATCATGCCTTTCTAAAGATTTTAACTCATCCTTAATTGCAGTCTCCCAATCAGACCAATTTTCACTTATCCTTGCTTCTTGAATGTTTGCGGGAACCTGATTAAAAGCTAAACTCGCGTTTTCTTTTTCTTTTAATCTATCAGATCTTCGAAGGTCAAGGTCAATAGCTCGTTGTTCCGCATCTAATTTGCGCTGTTCAGTAAGTTCTTGACTTTTTGCTCTAGTCATTCCTAAAGGTCTACCCAACTTTCTCGATTGGTTAGGATTCGAATCCTGAGATTCTAAGTTCAAGTCCAGATTGATTCTAGTCGGTTCCGAATTTGGATTCGAACTCATATCTAGCCTTTTAGAATTAAACAAATTTTCAATGATTGATAAGTCATTCGTCCTGTCTTTTTCTAAAAATACACAACCCTTTATATGTTCATTAAATTTTACTGATCTCTCTTCAATTACTTTTTGACCTTCTAAATCAAATATTCGGTATCCACGCCGTTGTGTTGAATATCCTAACATAATACCACGTTTACCGGGAGGTTCAAATTTCCTGCACAAAACTTTAGGAACATGAAAATATACAAGAGATCCAAACACTCTTAAATAGTTAATACTTGGTTTTTCCCCTGTAAATAGTTCAAAAGGGGTCACGCTTTTACCCTTTCTATAAATTAAGTTCGTTACATGTGTACTACATGCTACTACTTCCGCCCAAAATTCCAATGGAAGTCCACTGTCATAAAGTAAGGTTTTAGCACGACTAACAATTACTCCTATAGCTCTCTCACTTTTCCCGTTACTTGGCGCATTATAGGGAACGGTTAATTCTCGCACAATGCCCGATTGTTCTAAGAAAGCGTTAAATTCATTAACAAATTCTTTCCCATTATCAGTCCTGAACCGTTTGATTCGAACATTGCAAAGATTTTCATATCTTTCCTTAAATTCTTTAAATTTACAAAATACTTCACTCTTACTCTTTAAGAAATAAGTAAAGTACATTCCAGAAAAATCATCTACTAGAACAAGAAAAAACCTTGATTGTCCTAATGATGGTTCATTTACAGGACCACACAAGTCACCATTGATAAGTTCCAAAATAGAACTACTTTGGTCAACATCTATAATCTTATGAGGTCTATGTTTAATTTTACACATATTACAGCTATCACACTCTAAATTAATATTCACAGTTAAATCATTACTTTTAGTCATATTCTCATTAATCATTTTAGAAACATGTTTATTATTAACATGACATAACCTTTTGTGCCATAAGGTACTGGAATCGAACCTTTCAGATTGTAATTGATTAGCTGCCTCCAAGTTATTTATATCTGGAATCATATACACTTCTAAGCGTTTATCTCTCATTAAACCTGTTAACATTAATTATCCATATTTATTAAATATTAACATTTTATCATATTCAGACACTATTTTATAACCTTTTAACATTAAAGTGGTCAAGGAAAGCAAATTATGTCTTAATTTAGGCACATATAATACATTATCCATTGTCACTGATATTTCTTTACACTGACTCTTAATCTTAGCTTTAGCAAAACCTATACCTTCAGAATATAATTCACCATCAGTACCAGCTTGAAATATTTTACTAGAATTATAATTACATTCACTAAACCATTTTAAGTCATTAGTCATGTGCGAAGTCACCCCACTGTCAATTAGCCATACATCAGAAATATTACCTTTCAGTTCTTCGGAACTTGCATTCAAGGCACAGTTGTCAGCTCTCTTGGATGCACTCGTGGATTGAAAGTTCTTTTTCACATTAGGATTAGAGTCCGTGACCTTGTTTCTTCCACTCTGTACTTTCATTTTAGTCCTTAAATTACAGTTCTTGTACAAATGTCCCTTTTTGTGGCATGTGTAGCAAGTCTTCTCGAATCTCCGTCGAGGATCCCCCATGAAGTAGGCTCCGTTCGCTTGCTTGCAATTACGTTGAAATTCGCGTTCTTCCTCGCGCAAAATTTCCAGCACTTCTTCGATTGATTTTTCTCGTTGAGTTTTCAACATTTCACGTACCTTCTCAAATCGACCTCTCAATCCTCGAACTGTGTAGAATACAAGTTCTCTTGGTGAGATAACAACTCCAAGAGATGCACACTTCGCCCTCAGACCTTTAGCTCTGGCCACATAGTCATTAACCAGTTCTTTCTCCTGCATCTCCAAGCACTTTAATTCTTGACCAGCATCAATTTTGCGATCTTCTAAAGTACCAGTAAAAGCTGTAACAGTTGCTTCGCATTAGTTTCACTTGCGTACTGCAAAGCTTGCTCGTCACTCAGGGAAAGTTTAATGCAGGCGACAGCTTCGTTGTTTTCTTTCTGCCACGCTGGAAGTTTCGTTTCTTCTGTTGGAGGGTCTTGAGTAATAACTTCAGAATGTCCTCGAAGGCATAAAGCTGCTTCAAGTTTCATTGCCCACACGAGATAGTTCGTGCCAGTCAGGGCAGGTATCGAAATAGGATATCTATCCATCTCACTCCAATCCTGTTTGTTCCAAATCACGATAAGAAAACCGACGTCGTATTTTAACTCGTAACCACGCTCTGCTACCAATTGTTATTAACAGGAGGGAGTGAAACCAACATCAGGTTAAAACGAAAAACATCCTCCTTATGAAAAACACATCAACAGTTTATATATACCATTTCCACTACCGGTGGAAAGAAGAACTAAAAAATAATTTGCATATAGCCGCTAATACATTCTTAAATTACCTTTTTCCATATTTATATTTAATATATTTAATATATAATTAATTATTTAATATATATTTAATTTTTATATATATTTAATTATTATAATACATTTAGATATATGCATTATATTAAATGAAGATTGCTTTAATTACATCAAATTATAATAATTATTAAATTATATCAGAATGAAATATAAGTTATTGTTTAATAAACGTTATATGTTTTATTTCCTCAATTTCTCAATACTCCTGTAATTTCTAAATATACGGTAGCAAATTACGTAACGGCATGTTTTTCTTACACTTCCAATTGAGTTTTACAGGTATATAAAGTGCCAATAAATTGCATTAAATTGGAATTACAAATGCTGCTTCAACTTATTGCTCGTAGGTACTATCAACCACTCAAGCAATGACACATATATATATATATATATATATATATATATATATATATATATATATATATATATATATATATAGGAACCACCAAAGTCACAGTTTTCCAACAATCTCACCACATAGAAGCATAAATCATTAATAGAACTTTGGAATGGATCAGGGGATCAAATCAACCGTTGACTGATTAACCCCGCAAATCGTGAGAGCGGGATCACGAATAAATAGTTATAGTTAATACGGCCAGCTGTAGGTACACAAGCTAAATTTCGAATTCGAATCTCATCCATTCTATAGCGGATATCATAAAACCATTGATATTGATTTAACCCCTACTTGATCCATTTGAATTTAGTTTCAGTGAAATACTCTTGAATATTTATGAACAAGTGGAGTTATGACAATCAGTATCACAAAAAGGCTTTCTCTATGCATATTTGTAATGCCCATATCCAAGAAAATTCTAACCAAGTACACTTCATAGATATTTAATAATTTGGTGACATAATGATAACCAAATTTAATAATTTGAAATTATAGTTGTTTTTTTAATTATAAAAATGTCACTAAGTTGACTTAGTTGGTGATAAACTTGGAAATTAAACTCACCACTATTTAAATTTTATTTAATCCAATTAATATTATTGAGATCTTGGGAAAGCAAAGCATAATATATATCAATATATAAGGAAGTGAGTCTGAAAGGGATCCAATATACTTATTTTTTAGAAAATACACTTTAAATGTTCAAATATATATTAAATTCTATGAAAACTATTGATAACTTCATCTTAGAGGTTAGTATTTGAGCAACAAACTATTTTCATACAAATTAAATATAAATGAGAAACTTTAACCCATTGACGGTCATGCACGTATATATAAATCTTGGGATTCCCAGTTTTTCTAGCAATACACAACATTTTTTAGTTTATAAATAAAAGTTAAAATAAGATATATTTTCGATATTTTTATTAGGATGATAGTCTATAACCTATCTAAAAAAAAAAAAAAAAAAAAAAAAAAATAATTAAAAACAAAATATGTATTTGAATTAGAAATATAATTTAAAAATTATTGCAGGGTAAGCAACTTGGGAATTTTGCCCATTCCCATGACCGTCGATGGGTTAAAGTTTTTTTTTTTTTCAAAAGTTAAGTCCATGGGACCCTTTTGCTTCTCAGACCCTTCAACTTGGGAATTTTGCCCATTCCCATGACCGTCGATGGGTTAAAGTTTTTTTTTTCTTTCAAAAGTTAAGTCCCTGGAACCCTTTTGCTTCTCAGACCCTCATTTATAGTTAAGGCTTAAGAAGGTTCTGCAGTCTGTTCTTTTCATAGTAAACTCAATTCTCCATTTTTACGCTATAACATTTGCTGAAGTATTGTTTTAAAAAATATTTTTATAACAATAGTATTAAAATCTTATAAACAATTTTAATAAAAACATGAATAGTGATTTTTCATTATATTTTTTTTAAATAGAACTTCCATAAGCTGGCTTATAAAAAATGCTAAATATGGAATAACAAACGACCAATTAACTTCCGTATAAATCTTGTAAGTTAATTTTTATTTCATATTTTTTTTTATTTCTATGCAAATTCATATCTTTTATAGCAGTACTTTGAAAGATATTGTAGAAAAATAGTTAACCCTTTGCACTCGAAAGGTGTATTTCAGTTACAACTAGGTTTAATGCGGAAATTCAATGCAATGGCTATTTCTGTTTATTTTCTTTGAAGCGGATCAGCAGCCACGAACCGAAGCAAAAATGCCGCTAAACGTCTCGAGTTGCTGGTTCCTCCGCTTGAAGAAGGACTCGAGTGCGAAGGGTTAATCATTAGATGAGCACTCCTAGGTAACCATTGATCATTTGAATGTGCTTTCAACAAGTAACTTCAATATATAGTCTATAAATATATCAATAATAAATTAGCATCCCGATATTGTTGTTTTACTTAATAAGATAAATTAATCTACGAAACTGTATATGACAAGTCCAAATATGCTAAATTGGTATGATCTAAATAATCTGGACAGTTTACTTATTCCAAATGTAATTACTAGTATTGCAATTTATTGCAAGTTATAAATTTTAAAATAATGAGATATTTAAATGGTTTATATCCTCAATCCACTGAGTAGAAAAATGCCTACTCAAAAATGAATACTTATAAGACTTAGTTTAAGCTCTATACAAAAAAAAAAAAAAAAAAAAAAAAAAAAAAAAAAAAAAAAAAAGCTATTATCTACTTATTTTAAAGGGGAAAACTGACTCCGTGTTAAGTAGGTATGCCAAACAACGTCCACAGTCAAATTTGAGTAATAATTTTTTTTTAAATATTACAAGTTTTATTTAAAGGAAGCATATTTTTTAAGAGGGGTCATACAATAAATGCTACCAGTAAACCAACTAAACTGTGGAATATCTACATCAAATGCCAGTAATTTCAAGTTTAATAGGATTACGATCTGAGTAAATTGTTCAAGAATCTAGTTATTTTTATTTGTTCTTTTAATTTTTTTCAGGAAGTATATTTTATCGTTCCATGTATTTTCAACAACTGCAAACTTCTGTTGTTTTTACTTCTCAAATCACCTATAGACGTTGTTAAAGTCTTGACATGAAACTCAGATTAATGAAACGGATTTGCGGTGCAGTTGGATTAAGTAACTGTAATATTAATGAATATAATTCCGCTCCATTACAGTATGAAACTGTAAAGGGCAAAGTGGTTAATTATTTATAATTATCGTAACGGTTACGATATACAGTCAAACCCCGTTAACGCAGAATCTCTTAACATGAAATCCTGTTTAAAGCGAAATAAAAGCAGCTGTGTGTACTTAAAACTTAACGTTAATTTATTCGTTTAATTTGACTTGGTACCCTATGTTTTTACAAAATATAATAAAATATAAATATTCTATTTTTTAGCGTGTTTATAATCTTTGAAACCTTCTTGTTCTGTCAAGTTTTTGAGCAGATCCTATGACTGCAATTGCAGGAAAACTATATTTTTATGGAGAATTTAGTATTGCTGAAATAGCTCCTTCGATATTTCGAACGCATTTTTCTCAGTTCGTAATTTTTGAAATTCCCACCTTACTTAAAATGCTAAAACTTCAGCAAATATAAATGAAATGACTTGAAATTTTTTGTTTGGCATTTTCAATATCTATTTGACAAAAATAAGCATGGATTTTTGAATAAAATATAAACTTTCGTTTTACAAATTTAAATGTTGAAAAATACCCGTTTTTTACACTTTTTTTGCATATAGTTAGAGTAATTACCGTTTTTCTCGAAAACTATTTTACTTATTCTAAATCCGATGCCTAAAAAATTAAGAGTATATTTCTAGGAACATTTCTTTTTTAAAAATCAAAGTAAAATATTGAAAAATGAAAAAGATGATAGAATTTGAAAATTCATGATTCTTTTTTTTTTTTTTTTTAATTTTAAAATGTAGAGCATTTTGTGAACTTTTTTTTTTTAAATAAAATTTATTTTTTACGTAAAAAACATCCAAATATGTTAAAATTATAATTTTAAAGGATTAAATAAAAACAAAAAGTCTAATTGATACCAAGTCCCTTAAATTGAAATTCAGTTAACGCGAACAATTTCGGCTGCCCCATCGACTTCGCGTTAATTGGGTTTAACTACAGTTAATACAACAAAACGATAAGAGTTCGATATAGTAAGTTAATAAATGAATTATCATTATAAATATGATAATGCAGAAACAATGATGCAACGTTTCATATAATAATTCTGTAAAAAAAACTTTAAGAATAGTTTTTAGAAACTACTGCTAGTAAATTGGATAAATGCCAGTTGATACTTTGCAAGTTAGAACAGTTTCGATTATTTACAGATTTTTAGAAATGCCTATTGCCATTGAATCACTTCTAAAACTGTTTTATTTAAAATGTATCAGTGTAGATATGAGCAGAGCGACCCTTATGGCTGTACGCCAAGTTGCTAACACTCAGAAAATATATATAACAATAATAAATCTGACTAGGCTGGAGTTTTTTTTAATAATTTTTCTATGTTAATTTTTTATTCCCCTCCTGAGAGTAAAGGAGATGAAAAAAAAAAAAAAAAAAAAAAAAAATGTAAGGATTATCGTTTTAAAATATTTAACAAAAATAGTACAACAAATTAAAATATTTGACTTGATATGGAAATACTAAAAAGGGGAGATGGGGGTAGGTGAAAGCAAGCACATCTCATTTTAGAAGAAGATAAAAATGAAAAATACCGTTTACTGAGGTCACATTGCCTATTCTTACATGTGATAGACCATTTACGAGATGTCAAGGTTCAGATCATTGGTTAATTTGTCATGGAATGACCCTATTGTTATACTTTTGACCGGGATCAGTTATTGTTCTTTTGTTCAGGTTAAAGTCATTCAAAAGTGAACAGTTGTATGATATTGATGAATAGTTGTATGATATTGATGAATAGTTGTATGATATTGATATAGAAGATATTGTTGCTAAACTTGTAAACCCTATTATTACAAACGTATTTGCTTGACGAATCAAAAATGTGTCATTTGCAGTGGTCTTTTCATCATTTAAAGTCGAAAAAACAAACAAATACAACACTTTTAAAACCTATGATTAACAACATTCTTATTATGCATTATGCACTGTGTATGATACATTTAACTTACAATGATCATTTGTCCTTAATATTTTTTTTTCTTCATTGATGTGTTGTTTAATGAACTGGTCAGAGGTATCGTAACCTCATGACCAACCTCAAAAGTACAACATGGTCAAAAGTCGTAATTGTAACACAATATTATATTAATAAATAAAAAGCAATAAAATTAAAACTAGGACTTTGGAAAAAATTATATGTGATAAACTATATGATACGGCTTAGAATAAAATTTAAAAATTAAATTTATTTTTAATATTAAATTTATGAAAATTTAAACTTTGCAAAGTTTTCAACTGACCATCTCCTTCCCCTACATATTTTTCTTGATCGTAAAAATTAATTAAAAATCAAAAATTTTAACTTGAGAAAAAATCTTCTAAACAGAATGTTTCTTATAGTTTTTTCAAAAAGGATTTTGGCACAATCTTAGAACCTATGCAATGGAGTCACCAACAAAAGAGACAAGTCATGTTTAATGACGAGTCCTGATTCAGCTAAGAAACTTATTCTTGCAGTACCACAATTTGCAGAGAGAGTGTTTGCTACCCGTATTTACGAAACTAACATCAAGGCAGGTAGTTATGGTTTGGGCAGGCATCATGTTGAACGATCACACAGAACTCCACATCTTTGACAATACTGATATGAAGTGTTTGAATTGATTATTCACCTTATTTTAATGGATTACATCCCGTCTCATCATGCAGCTGTAGACATCCATAAAGAATTACGCGTGCAGTGGTCTGCAAACTCTTATGTCCTTAATCCGATAGAACATGTGTGAGATATGTTCGTGAGGTTCATTGTAGCCTTCTGAACCCCACTAAGATAGGATCCAAAATTTAAAACCGGTTTCTACAGGTTTGTGAATCTGTGACCACTGAACTTAATAGAACTCGTACAGTCATTCAGGGTAAATTTGAACCATATGGTACAACTTTGCGCCACCTCCTAGTTTTCAGTATTTTTGGTTATAAAGAGCTGCTAATGATCCACTGCTGCAAAATGCTGGCAAGATTGCGAAATTGTATTTTTGCTCTATAGTTTAGAAAATGAATTGGCGAAATGGTACATAATTTATTTGGCCATTCAATTGTTTTTCTGAAGTACTGTTTGTAAATTCCATTTTAATGCTTATTTGAAGTTGATGTAAATCAACTTATTTATACAAGTAAGCATCAACTTACCACACTATCAGTTATATAATTTTCTGAAAATAGTGAAATTGTTAGTAGTTGATGCTTATTTATTTACTAACATTTGGTAAAAAGCAAAAAACTAAGGCCCTATCATTTTACCACATATTCAGTGTAACTTTGAGCAGGTTCAAAGTTAGGCTGATGACAGTGTATAATGTAGACACTGCTCATATAATTCATATTTTTTCCAATTTATTTTTGGTTTTGATTTTAAATACATTTATTTACATACAAATGCAATTTAATTTATGGAATCTTCCCTTGTATGCGAAATCCGATGAAATGAAAATATTGAGAGTGAATTCAAGAAGTACCTAAAAATATTAGAAATAATGATCTAGCATTCATTCACAGAACTAAAAAAAAAAAAAAAAAATCTACCTACCTGTGATGGCTGCAAAAAGCGTTTCAGTTGAGGAAGTGAACAATTTCTATGCACAAAAAATAAATGGTAAAGGAATATGCATAGCGAGGAGATGAGGGGATCGTCCAAAGTCCTCTACTATATGAACTCCTGGTAGACAGCAAGAGTATAAGTCCTAAACCAGATGATCCACCTGATGGTTGTGTGGCTAGAGCTCAGGCCCCGCACGCCAATGGTGCCGGGTTCGAATCCCGGGTAAGTCATGGAAGTTCGTTATAGTTCGGAATCCACGTTAAGCTGTAGGTCGTTGAGTGTATAAACCAACCAACCTGAACTAGATGATGCAGATGACAGTGTATGTGCAACACTATCATTTTCGGAGAAG
The DNA here is from genome assembly GCA_963978545.1 of Linyphia triangularis. Lineage (NCBI taxonomy): Eukaryota > Metazoa > Arthropoda > Arachnida > Araneae > Linyphiidae > Linyphia > Linyphia triangularis. Next base: position 13,088,172 of record OZ021731.1, read on the forward strand.
ATGAAAGCTGGACAATAAGGTTGGTTGTTTTCAAATTATCTGGCGCCGTCAGCAACACGAGGGCTATAATTCGCCAAAACATTCGTCATTAGACAATCCAACATACATTTACAAACACCCATGCCTTACACGGGACTCGAACCCGCAACCTCGATGTCTAGAGGCTAGCTAACCACCATACCGTTTGATCGGCCTGGACAATAAGGACATGATAGAGGTTTATACTGCTGAAATTGTTGTGGAGAATATTACTGAAAAATTGGAGATTGTTCAAGTGATGGCTGTTGAACACATCAATGAGAAAGGAATTTTATACACAAAGCATGTAAGTGTTTTAGATTTTGATTAAGGCATATGCAAAGTTTACGACCACGTAATTATTCAATACGATGGAGAAATGTACCCAGACCAAATTGACTAAAAAGACAATGTGATGTTTGGTGGTTCATTAAGAAATCTGGTGCATATTGGAAATGGCCCAATATCAATGGTGATTTGTGGTATGAGAAATTAGGCGTGTTTTAAAAAAATTATCTCCAGAAATTATAATTTCAGCTAGAAGACGAGATGTTTTCCAGATCAATAATTCTTTCTTTGATGCAAAATTATTAATCTGAAGAATGCCAAAGTGAAATTTTATGAAGTTTGAACTTTGTTTTTATACTGTCATACTATTTCTAACATTAAGAATAGAATATTCGTATTTGTGCCACATTGTGACATGCAAACACCCTAGTTGGTTGTATTCAGATTATCTGGTGCCGTCAGCAACACGAGGGCTATAATGCGCCGAAACTTTCGTCATTAGACAAGCCAACATACATTTACAAACACCCATGCCTAACACGGGACTCGAACCCGCAACCTCGCGGTCCAGAAGCTAGCACGCTAACCACTATACCGTTTGGTCGGCGCAAACACCCTAGTACTTATCTAATAGCATAAGGGCGGCCTATCAGTTTTTATATTTTCTATTTATCTTTTCAATTTTTAATTGATAAAATGAGTTTATATTTAAGTGAATGAGCTGAAGATTGTTTTTTCACTATATTTGTATGTTTAAACTGAACAATAAATATGTTTTTTTTTGCAATCTATTCATGTGATTCATCATCCACTGTTCCTACCTAATATATACTTTGTAGTGTTATTTAAAATATACAAACTTTAGGGTGTTGAAAACTGCAGCTGATGATGTTTCAAATATTTAGAAACTTAATTTTACTAGTTCAAATATTGAATAGTCCTAGACTGAATAAAAAAAGGTATTTTATATGAAACTTCTGGTAGTGGTTCAAAGTTACCCTAAATATCAGGGTAACTTTGCACCGGGTTATTTCCCTATTATTTTGTGCTTTCATCATCAACATTTACTAATTTGAGTAAATTAAAATATAATTTAGGGTTTATTCTTCCATCTTATGCCATTAAGTCTGAAAATACGATAAAAACCCAAGTGGGGAAGAAGAAAATACTAAAAATGTGGTTCAATGTTACCCTGATTGTCTGTATCGAAAGCATAAAAAAACCCGTTATGTAGCATACATGGCTGGCCGAGGAAGCCACGCACCCTATTAATTTTAAGATTTCCAGTGTATAAATTTTTGTGTTCAGTAAAACTGAATACCATTTTCTTGCCATTTTTTTTTTTTTTGGTTATCTTATATTATGAATTAAAAAAAAAGTCATGTTTTTACTAATTCAGCATATCGCCACTTTCGTTCCATCAAATTGAATTCCATAATGATGTATGCATGTATATTTTATATTAGAAAAACTCAGCAATTTTCTAAGCATCTGGGTATTAATGTTTCAAATAGTTAGTCAATAATTTGTGTATAGCTATGAAAAGACTGATTGGAAATTAATTTCAACCCATTAAAGACGACTTTGAAATAGATAAGCAGTCATTTTTTAAAAACTTTTACCGTGTTTTTTCGATCATTTAAGGTATATTTTTAATTTTTCAGAATTTTTTGGAAAGTTATTTTTATGATTTTTAAAAATCACAAAGCGGAACTACAGTCGCAATTTATTAACAAAAAAAAAGCAAAATGTCCTGCTAACCGTGACACACACTACTCAATTTACTTTGCTATAGCAAAACGCATTTACTCTTACTTAGAATTTGAATTGATCACATATCACCAATCTTATAAAATTTCAATTATTACCGATTTTAATAATCGTAATATCGATGTAACCTTTTTAAAAGTCTACGTTTAAAAATTATAGTGGTAGTTGTAAGTAATGAGTCTGATATCTTCTTGAAAATTTAATTTTTATGTAAAAAACAGTGAAATCTATTATTTGGTTCATTTAGTGGAAACTTGGAATTTCGACGGTTTTTCTAATAAAAGTTTAAAAGAGAATTCTTGAGATAAATCTATTTTAACAAATTACTTATTTAAATCAGAGAGTATGTTAAGTTTGAACTCATCTAAAATTCAATTAAATTACTATTTCTAAAAAGAAAATTCCGAAACGGATAAGTACTTTTTATAACTCAAGATGTTCAATTTAATAGTATCTAATTAAGATTTTTAAAAGAAATGCAGTTATAATATTTTCATTGCTCTAAATCCCACTAAAATATTTAATGCACGAAATCCTTTTCAGGTTAAACTAATGGTGCTCCGAATTGAGTTCTAAATGACTTTTCTAGAATATAAATTAACTTATTAAATCTTAGAAATTACAGATAAGATATTCAATTGGTATTATTCTCTGAGAGGTAAATGTATTTTTAAAAGCTGTGAGTTTTTCTTTTTGAAATATATATATATAAGTTGCACATTGATTATAACAAACACAGAATACATTTTTTATAAAGAAAAGTTACCTTGTATATGAAGTACACATTTATTATTATTTTTTTTTAATTTTAAGTATATGCAACTCTATAGAGGTACTTCTTCACATGTTAGTCTTATGTGTGGTTTTTAATTGTTATGGCATGCATTCTTCTTACTAATTTAATGGGAATCATAGAACTTAATGCAAAAGTTCTGACACTTTCATATGAATATTAAAAATCAGATAAATGAAATATGAAACAAAATTTGCGTTATCCAAGTTAAGGAAGATGTAGTACATTCCATAATGGGGCAACATTTCAAGAGTTTGAATAACTTCAGTGGTACTATTATTTGTTAAGTGCAATGGCGAGTAACGGTGTTTCAAAACATACCGCCAGATGGCAGTAGTTCATGTAAAACTTAACTAGAAACACCATTTTAAATTAAAAACTGGAATATGCTATTCCGAACCTTAACTTTTAAAAAGGTAAAATTTAAGTTTTTTTTTTTTTTTTTTTTTTTTAATAATATCCCTTATATAATATCAATAATACAAGGTTTATATATTAATGTGTAATTAAGTTAAACCGGAAATTATTTCAATATTGAAAAAATAGACACAATTTGAAAACATAAATTTCGATCTTATTTAAGAATAATTAAAAAAAAAAAAAAAAAAAAAAAAAAAAAACAGCTTTCCTAAACTGCAATTTTTTAATTTCTTGTTACGATAAAGGCTATAAAGCACTAATGTGTAAAATGTGTTCAGATGAAAAACATAAAAAACATTTAATTAAATAAAAAACATTTTCTGAATTTTGACTCCATAATAGTTGAATACGCTCTTTCAATGCAGGACACACACAAAAATCCCGCTTTCTCTTCTTATTAAAAATTCACATTTTCTCCTTACTATTATTTAAAAGTAATTCTTAAAATTAAAAAATTTGAAAATATTAAACACTAAGCGTCCTTTTAACAAATTTGTTTAAAATATATCAGCAATTGCAGTTATGAGGTAATTTATTATTTAGTCCATAATACCGTTATATGCTCATATTTAGTCTTGATTCAATTTTAAACTATTTAATGGCTGAATTTATATTGAGAAAAACCTATTTATGATTTTCAAAAAAGTATTACTCAAATTCTTAAACGTCATACTATTTAAAAAATTTGCATCTAAAGCGCTTAATTGCAATTATCTACAATGATTCTAAATATCTTACTCAATTCTATGTTTATGAACGTCATTTGGGAATATTATCGAGACGGAGTATCTTTCTAGCAATACAACAAATGGAGGGGAAAAAATGATTTTGGAATTTTATACTGTAATAAGCCTTTCTCCATACTTTTAAATGATTTTTAGTCAATTTTTAAATAATACAAATAATTTAAAACTAATTTGTTCGAAAGGCTTCGACTCGACATTTGATGATGGTAACCACGGTTACAAAAAAAAAAAAAAAAAAAAAAAATCACCACTCTTTTCCACATTAATTGCCGCGACTAATTTTCATTCCAGTTAACCAATGGTTGTCTTTTCAGTTGCTTAATAAACCTATTTATTATCATTATATTCAAATTTGTACCAATTATTCATAACTGAGACTATACATAACCATACTTCGTAAGCATCAGTTAATCTTGCATGATGTAAAATATGAAGAAAAAAAAACTGGGATTAACGTACCATTCAAAATATAAATCAATAGAACAGCAAATTATAAATAATCTAATAAAAAAATATTAAACCACACAGTTTATAATAAAAATTTAGCCCACAGCCTTATATCTGGCTTAGAAATTGGTAATAAATCTCCTCAATGTGATGAAGCATTTACACATCAGTGGACACTTCCATCTCATCCATATTTCACCAGAATCCTTTCGTTGACGACGAATTAAGTAATAATTAATCATCCATAAATCTCTCTAACTGCGAAAAGATTTAAATCTCCATAGAATAACCGCCAAATTATTAATTATACGAATATTAGGGACAATCATGCTCTGCTGATCCTTTAATTAAAGTGAATAATTAGAGGCGCTGTGTTCAGTTGCTCTTACTGTTGGGCATGTAAATGAATTTATTATACTTACCTGGTTCACCTGATTTATGCTTCGAGTTGCATATGACGCTTAATGAGTTTAATCGAAAGTTTTAATATTGCTCGGTTGTTCTGTTCAGAGGAATTTTTTACAATTTTTTAATGTTGAACTTTAATTTTTTAACTTTAACAAGTATGAATTTAACAAGTACTTTGACTGAAGAATGAAATATGCGAAGCTGTCCCTCAAGGTACTATAATCGTATCCTACTACTTTCTATATTTCTTATTTATATTTGCTATTAACTATTTATCTTAAAAAAAAAAAATTCCATTATCATTCCTTATAATTTAATTGTTAACGAATATTTCACTAGAAGTAATCCTATCCAATAAATGGAAAAAATAAACGAAGAAAGAGGGAATGCCACTGAATTATTTCAACAAGTATGAGCTAAGGTGGCTTAGAGAGGAAAACTAACATGAGCCACCAAATCCACGAAAAAGAAAGACTGCGAGCTGTCATGTATGTACTTACAAGTTTTCCACTTGAACATGGCTTTGTTAACATTCCACTTATCCGATATCGTCACTTCTCCAGCTGAAAAGATATTCAGCTTTTTGAATTGCAGTCTTATTTTATCCTAACTCATTTCAGGGCTATTGTGTGAATTTATTATTTGATAGTTGTAATTAACATTGGTAGTTTTAATTTTTATTACATTTTTTTGAAAATTGTATTGGTAAGCATATTTTTAATTTCCTTTAATAAATTTGTATTTAGGAAGATACTTTACATGTAAAGTCGACGTTCAATTCGAAATGCTTATTAATAATTGGGCAATATTTTAATATGCATTTACTAAAAATAAAAAATATATTTGTGAAACTTATGTATGAAAACAAAACAAATATTAAAACAAAAGTAATATTATAATTAATACTTTATTTCAAGTTTTAAGACATTAGATTACAATATCTTTTATTACCATGATTATCGACGTTGCGATCGTACGCGTTTTGAACATTGCGGTTTAACAAATAATAAAAGTGTATTTACAAGCAAGAAATTGAACAAAAAGACACAAAAGCACTTGGAAACATCAAAAAATGTATTTTACAAGACAAATAAATGAGTTTGAAGAATTTACTTATTATATTTTGTTTTCAATACAGCTTTGTTACGATCGTTACTTTTGTACATAACGAAACGTGGAATATTTCTTCTATGACAATCCTTCCATCTCACAAAAATATTTAACCAGTTCTGTCCCCTATTGTCCTAAATTTAAAGTACTCATCTTTTTCCTATATTCATTAATTATTTTTCTTTTAAAGTTCCTGGAAACAAGTGATAACCCTTTTTTCTTAGTAACTCTGAATCAGTTAACACTATAGATGTCCAAAATGAGCCAGTTTTAAGTAAAAAAAGTAATCTTTTAAAATATTTACAATACCTTTTGTAAATAAAATATACCAATTCTTGTCTCTAAGCAGAACTCAGTGAGCAAAATAATTTAAGTTATTGTTGTTAAATAATTTGTTGGCTGTCAGAACTATAAATTAAGAAGTGTGTCAAGTTCCCACCTTTTAAAAACTACCCATATAAAGGATTTTTTTTTTTTTTTAATTCTGTTTTTATGAGTTATATTATTTAATAGACATTTCTAAACATTTCTTATTTTTAGATTTTCTTCTAGCTGATTTTTTTCAATCTTAAACCCTTCTTGGCTTTTAGTTTCATTTGAAATTGTGGACTTAAGTTTTTTTTTCTAAACTCGCGATATCTTTTTGTTGGTGTTTTCTCCATATTTAAAAGACTGCTTCTCATTTAATACTTTATTAATTTAGTATTAAGTATTTTTAAGAAATAAAAAAAAAAATTTTTTTTTTTTTTTTAGAAAGTAGTATCTTATTCACGTTTTAAATTTACATTGACTACATGCACATGTGCTTATCAGCCCAGCTACAGTGACCTAATGTGGCGACTTGAGCCTTCAAATGTAAAAAAATAAAGTTTCTCTTGGTAGCTATTATCTATTGGACACATTTATAATTAAAAGTACCACTTTGCTAGTAGGTATAGGAATTCACATATCAGAAACAACAAATAGTACGTTCTCTCAGCAATAATTTTGGAAAATTAGCATTTAATTAATAAATTTTAAATTTAATAATTTATGTTCAAGCCCAAAAGCTAATATCCTCACTAGGTGGCGACATAGCCGTCTTCTGTAACCATCTCATGTTTGTTCAGTTATTCTCCAGTCACCCTAAGTGATTGGAATGAAATGTCTGTCTGCTCAATAATTTAGAAACTGAATTAATATAACTTCAAAGAGCCATGTGTCATCTTTTTGGCGTCAGAACACCAATTTATTTAAATAAATTATTTCAACAAGCGATTTGCATGCCATGCTCAACATGCTATTTTAAAAGTAGAAATAAATTTGTTTGATAATTATTTTTATTTTTACGGTACCAAAGTAAAAAAAAGGGGTGACAAAATCTTGTGGAGGGACCATACTTTTACATATGTATTTTCTTTTTTTAAATATTTTTTAGAGTCTAGTTATAATATTTTAACTCATATATATTTAGTTTCATGCCGTAAAAATGTGTCTAATGATAAAGTTTTAAATCACTAGTAAAATATTCTTTAAAATAGGAAAATTCATGTCACAATAGTCTCCCCTCTGCAGCAGTAAAATATCTAAGTTTCACATTAAAGATAAAAAGAAATCATATAAGAAGTTACTTTTAAAGAAATTACCATTACATACAAAAGCAAAATATCATTTATTTTGAGTAAGATGGCACCTGAATTTTTTCATTATACTAATATTAATTTTTGATATCATTAGGACCAGTTACCATGGAATCATCCTTTAGTAATTTGTCCATCAAATACCATTTCTGAGGAAATGCATTTTAAATTTAAGGGATCTTTTGTGAAATATCAGGAATTACTTGGAATTTTTATTTTAAATATCTTTGGATTTAAAATTGCGTTTTTTTTTACTATCCGGAAGATTATGTTTATGATTGAAGGTGGCTAATTTATCAAATGTAAACAAGTTAAAATGAGATAGTCATTGTCACTAATCTACTCTTTTGCATTGCGGTATATTTTATTATAACTTCTGAGAGATAATCCATGTCTTAGCAGTGTCTCCTCCACAACAGTAAAACATCTAAACAGTAAAATAATCTGAGGAAATGCATTTTAAATGTAAGGGATCTTTTGTAAAATATCAGGTATTGCCTGGAATTTTTATTTTAATTATATTTGGATTTAAAATTGTGGATTTCTTACTATCTGGAAGAATATGTTTATGAATTAAGGTGACTAACTAGGGGACTTCGCCCCCTGCTCGCTAACGCTCGCCAACCCCCAAACACCTCGCTGCGCTCGGATTGAGCGGCTTAGCCGCTCGAATTTGTGGTTAAAACATCTTGCTGCGCTCGAATAGGTTTGCCAGCCATAAAAAATGTAACCAAATTTTTATAAATTTAATGTAAGGCCTAATAGAGAAAACACCCAAATTGCAAGTTTCATAATAGAAAGTTAAATATACTATCTGCCAACATTCTGACTTAAAACTTCATTAGTTATGCCCTTACATTGAAGTCCCAATATCTTTTATTTATTCTGATAAGTCGCCCCGTTAGAGAACGACGTCCAACGCGAGGCATTTTCTGGATAGAAATACTTCAAAATAATAATTACTCTAATACAAAAATGCTTCAGAAAAACAGAAAAAATCAACTTTGAAATGAAGAGTTTAAAAAGAGCTTTAAAATTAGCAACGGGTTTGTTGTTTACATACGTAAGGATAGCTTTAAAATTAGCAACTGTTGGTTGGTTGGCTGAACCCCCGAGCAGCGGGTTTGTTTACTTAAGGATGTTGCCATTCTTATATTCAAAATCATTGAGGCTTTGTAGTAGCTTAATGATGAAAAATATTGAAATTTAACTAATTAATAAAGTGTTAATAAATTATTTTGGCACGTTTTGGCAAATCTACAGCTTATTTCCTTTAAAATGACACCTTGATCATTGAAATTGGTTGAGTAGTTTAGGCGGACGGACTAACCCCAAAAAACGTATTGCCTATTAAATATATAGATTCATTAGATGTAAACGAGTTAAAAAGAAGCAGTAATTGTCCCTAGTCGACTCTTTTACATTACGTTATAATTTATTGTAGCTTCGGACTATTATGCAATAATTATTAAATAATATGGTAAAAATAAATTATTACAATAATTATAAATTAATGCAATAATTTATTCAATATGAAAATCGAATTCTAAAATATAAACAATATCTATGTATTATTACAATCATTATAAAATGTAACAATCTATGTATACTATTACAATCATTATAAAATGTAACAATATATGTATATTATTACAATTGTAATAATTTGTTATAAAATTATTATTTTATACTTACAAATTTATATTTAGTATTTTTTTTTACGAAAATTTAATTAAAAGTAAACTAACCATGCGTAAATATTATGGTGATGTTTAGTGGCTGAAATCTATTTTTGGTTATCATAACTACTGCCAATTAGACGTTTTTCATAAACAAAAAATTGTTTACAGGTGTTCGAATCGAAGTCAATATTTGCTGGAAACGTCAGGCCTACGAAACTAACCTGTCAACTTTCAACAACCCTTCTTCAAGTCGGTTCAACTAACCAGTTGATAGGTTGCATAAAAGTTGCATAAGTTACATAAAAGTATTATTCAAGTAATTTAAATTACTTAAGTGGGTCCGTGGCCCAAAATTTTACTTTCTATAATATTTGTTTTATCAACACAATTTTTTATGTAATTGTAGAACAGTGTATTGGTCTATAAAATCTATTAAAAAAATTTAATTTTTTTTAAAATTAAAATTTGATAATTACTATAAAACAACGCATTTAAAATTTATTCTACGAAATAAAATATATCTTAATAAATTAAAAAATTACATGTATGTGTTCACAAATACATAACAAGAAAATTGACCAAACACAATTTTGATATTTATAGCTGATATTAAAATAAGAAATAAAATTTTAAATATAAAAGTTCATATTTTTCTTATTTCATAATTTAAAAAAAAATCGTATCTGGAGTAAAAAACAAAGTTTTAAAATTGTGTTTGGTATATATCTTCGAAAGAGTTAATACAATATCCATGGGATAATTTGGTGTATGTTACTTAGTTACAAAAGGAGTTATTTCCAATTATGTAAAAATAAAAGTTAAAAAAATCATCAGTGAGAAAAAGCTGTTTAAAGTTCATTTAGAAATTAAGTCAGCGTCAGCTGTCAGGTATTAATTTGACAACTGCAAGCCAACGGAAAGGAATAGCATTATAAATGAGGTATCCAAATAATCGTAATTGAACATATTATTTTTTAAAGCAATTATTATTATTATTATTATTATTATTATTATTATTATTTTGAAAATATTTGCGCCTTGGACCCTCTTAAACTAGAAACTACTAATTGAATTTCAAGTAAAAATAACGTATTTTCTGAGGGATTCAAACTAATACGTGACTTTTAGTTATTTTACTACTAGTTTATGACTGTATGTATCATATAACACTTTGGTTTCAATTTGTGTTACTTCTGGTCATAACATGATTTTGAATATTCGTAAGAGACCTTTCATTTGATATATCACATTGAATTTTTGAAGTTATTTCTGGGAATAATGACCTCAGTCGTATAGTCCGAGCCTCTGTGTATGATTCTCAATAATATATTACTCTAATTTTGTGCAGTAATTTCAACAGTTAATCAGCTATCGAATTTTTTACATACAGTATTGAACATTTGAACTATCAATTGTCAAACTGACAAGACTCCATTGATCCAAAAATACGAGTCCTTAACAGCCAATACCATACAGCAAAAATTCCATCAGACAATAAAGAAAAAACGTCACCAATCAAAATCCACAAATTGATCCAGTAAGTATGGCATGATTGGAAGAAGATAATAGGATGCCTGAAGGAAGCCATTTCATTGATTCAGTTCGAAGATATAACGATCTGTAATAAAACATCTTTAAGGTTTGTCGATTTCCAATACAGACGAATTACTGACCAATAGTCTTCTATCCATGCCGTCTTTATCGTAAAATAGGTAATATAAGAAGCATTTTATCTTCATTTCGATTTGGGACATGCATTTACAGGCAATGATATCCTTTATTCTTTTATTTGAGTACGAATAAAAATGTGTAGTGAATAAGGGAGGATATTAAGAGGCTATGGCAGTGACTGTCTCATAAACTTCATGATTAATTTTTTGACTACAATGTTTGCCGAAATATAGCCTTACAATATATGGTTTGCTGTTGTATACCAGGTATAAAAACAGTATTAAAAGTTTCATTATGGAAATTTGTAAGGACTTTTACTTGTTTATTATTCTCTTGAAAGTTAAAAAAACTTTTTAAAGTGTAATTAAAAAAAAAAAAAAAATTAAAAAAAAACCTCAGTTATTTCCCCTTTTAATTTTGTTAATCATCTTTATTACTGTTGTAGTACGTGGCTTTGTTTTATATGCCATAAAAGTGTACCACCTGTAAAATTATGTTTTTTTTTATCGAAATTGTATTTAATTTATTATTATTATTATTTTTTTTTATCTGCTGGGAAAAGCGTAACGTATCTTTCAAAGAGCTCGTGCTCCCTTACTCACTAATTTAATACGAGCTAGAGGAAATATCGATCAAAATAAATATCGATACTATATCGTTGCATAGAAAAAAATATCGATAAAATATAGATACATGATTTTTTTTTTAATTTGATTTTCAATTTGCCAGAAACGAAGTTTTTTGGGGCAAATTTCTACTTTTCAAGAATTCATGCCAAAATTGTTTTAATAAATAAATTATATTATCAATCAGAATAAATAAAAAACATTTGGATGTCATTGTATAAATTCATAGTTATTTTTAAAGAAATTTTTTTGAAAAGTAGCGTACCGCATATTTTGCTGATAGAGATGTTTTTAATATTTAAAATTAGATGCAAATTCCAGGCACCCGTTGGCAAAATAAACGCCGCTATGTTAATGACTACTAATAAATGATCTTATCTTTCCATTATATTATGTTTTCTTTTTGGTTAGGGTGCCATTTTAACTGTCTCTCAGCCAAGTCCAAATTTGAGTTTTGACGTTTTTGAAAAGGGAATAGAGAAAATCGAAAAAAAAAAACAAAAAAAAAAAAAAAAAAACATGAAACTACAAAACGATCTTCAAAAAACTAAAAATGTATGAAAAAATCGATATATCGGTGAGTTGTATCGATTTTTTTACTATCGATATTTAAAAAAAAATATTGTCGTATCGATATATCGCCGAACTTTAATACGAGCACCAGCTCACCATGGTGTTTTGTTTTTGTTTTTTTGCTTTGCCAAGCTCTCAGCGCCTTATTCTTTTTTACTTTTCTTATTCCTCTCTAGGAATTAACAACAAGCTTTAACTTCTACTACTGGATAACAACTAAGTGGTTTCTGTTCTACAAGCAAACGCGACCAATTGAATACTTCCTCCATAATGCTGTCTAATAATCTGACCTTAGTTACAAACATATTATTTCTAGTTTGAGGCATATTTCTAATATAGTAAATATCTATGGTGAATGTTAAGCCTTCTTAAGCTTCATGTCATTAACCAAGCAAAAATTGTAGGTAGAGATCAATGGTAACAAACTGTGATGGAGTTATAATGGGAAAACCTTCAGGCAAGCCTTGTATAATTAATTGCAATTTCTGTCATATCTGGTACAACAATTCATAGGTTTATTCCTATGCAGATATTGAACTTGGTTTCATAAGAATTGTTTTCCTACACCGACAAAGTTTTCATTAGCTTCGATGGTATTAAAATTATGATGCTATTAGCGATCATGAGTGGGATGGATATTAGGATAGATAAGAAATTAGAGGTCGGAAATATCGATCAAAATAAATATTGATACTATATCGTGGTATACAAAAAAAAATATCGATAAAATATCGATATATCGATACATGATTTTTTTTTTAATTTGATTTATAATTTTTCGAGAAACAAAGTTTGTCGGGGCAAATTTTTACTTTTCATGGCTGCTTTTTTGTAAGATGACTACTTTTTCAACTGAAATGGATCTATTACAAAAAAAAAAAAAAAAAAAAAAAAGAAGTTACATTTTTGCTTAATTGGTGCAGTGATTTTAAGGAAAGTTCAGTTTATTTTCAATAACTTTTAAGTGTATGACAAAATATTGAATATTGGTAACTTTTTAACTGTCTCTCAGTCAAGTTCAAACTTTAGTTTTGAAGTTTTTTAAAAGGGAATAAAGAAAATCGAAAAATCACATGAAACTACAAAATGATCATCAAAAAACTAAAAAAATTTGAAAATATCGATAGATCGGTGACTTTCATCTATATTTTTAATACCGATATTTTTTTAGAAATATATCCATAAAAATATCGTCGAATAAATATATCGCCGACCTCTATGAGAAATTGATGATTATGCTATTACCTGGACTCGATATTTGTCTCACCCAGAAATTAGGCCTGAAAAAAAAACAAAAAAAAAACAGGAAGTCATGTCAAGATTATTTAAGATGTAACACAGATGTTGATGAAGCACATCTTCATGGGCACCACTAAGGAGGAGCAAGATGGTGCACTCGCATTACTAATTTTGAAAATTAGAAATTAAATGAAGGACATGGGGTTTTAAAAAAGAAGTACGATTCAGATTTAAAAATATTGAATAGATAATAAATTTAATACCTAACTATGAATTAAAATTTCATTAAGAAAGTTAATTGAAAAATCAAAATTATGACAAACAATTTACCGCATTGCATCCCCTTCTCCCTTTAACTCTAGTCAAATATTCCGTCTGTGTAAAGAAGAAACCGAACTTTAAGAAGCTGAAAACCGCTCAGAGATCGATCAAAATGATATACGTTTGCTGGTTCTACCACTTTGGCAATGGTATTGGAAAATTACGCTTTCCTATATTTCTTTAGCTGCTTTTATCCTTTTGTCTACTCCTTGTATGTTACTTGTAGTAGATTACTCAGTCAGTCCCAGTATGAATTCATGTGAGAATGCGAGATTCATTTTCTGCCTGTTGAATCGATTCTTTTTAAGCTTATTACAGAAGTCAATATTGACAACTACTATTCAAAACACGGAGACACCTTTAAATAAACATTTGTTTTAATTATATTCCAAATTAATTATTTTAGTTGAATTGTAAATATTATAATTATGTAAATATTACAAATATTTTTTTGGCATCTTTTCTTTCCGTTTGAAATTTTCAAAACAATCTATTCACTTCACAGCATACGATTCTAATTGACATTTTAAAAAATTAAATTACGTTAGTTATATACTTCTCCTGCATCGGTACATTTCAGAAACATGTTTTCCTCGTATCACAGTGAATGTAAACTTCAATTAGGACAAGGTTTTAATACAACGGAAAAAATAGTAAGCAAAATAAGAATTTTAATCTTGAAGACAGAATTCGAAGTAATTAAATTATCCATGAGATTACATTCTGACATCCTTAAAGTAAATTTAAAGTTCGAGACAAAACAGCAATTGTAATAAAGATATATAAAAGGCATTTGGGCTTTTGCGAAATGATTCTTTAAACATACATTGTGTACATACAGTAGGCCTGGGCGATGTTAACATTTCTGCATCGCGATATATCGGGAAGAAAACATCACGATGTCACAATACATCACGATGTTAACTATGTGTATATTTTTTTTTACAAAATACTACAAAACAACGTTTTCATAACACTCTATGTAGCAGAAAGTTATGCTTACTTAGATTTGTAACATTTTATTGAATTCATGTATAGAAGTTTATTTTAAATAACATGAGCAGCGACCGAATTACTTTCAGGGGGATATATAAAGCAACCAAGGGGGTATAAACCGGTTATTTTTCATGTTTTTGCTTTAATCCGGATTTTTCAATTTCTCTATCGTAATGAAATTTTACTTTGTTATTATCCAGGCAAGGAGGGGGCGGACAAGTGCACTTCCTGGCGGTGCACATATTACTTTAGTTATTGGATATTCTTAATTATTAAATCAAAAACATACATTATAATGACTATTTTATTACTTACTATATACAATATAACTATTAAACAATAAAAATAAAATTAATGCATTACATTTAAAATTCTATTGATTTTTATTTTGTGCCAAAAAAATATGCATTTCGGCATTTTTAAGAAGCAATGTTGGATTGAGTAATTAATCTTGTGGAAATAAACTTTATTCAACTTGTACAAACTGAAAAAAAAAATATTATAAAACATTTATTTACTTACGAATCAGAAGAGAAAATCCTTCAACATAAATGGGAAAAAAAATCGTTTATAAGTATTTAAGCAATCAAACTAGAGAAACAACTGTGATCAGTCCATGCGCTAGTTCATATTGACTTTGGCAGATATAACAAACCATCATAGTAATAAATAACCTGGTTATTTTAACTAGATAAGAACTAAACAGAAAATACCCCGCTAGAATACCGCAATCCCTTTGAGTTAATAAATAAAACAAGCTCTCAAAGGGTAAAAATGTTGGATAAAAAATATCCTGAAGTAATCCTGATGTAAAAGATTTAAAAATACAAAAATTTTATATTTTATTTCTTCCAAGTTAGAGAGAAAAAAATCAAAAATGAAACACAAAAAGCTTAGAAAATACTCAATTGAATTCCAAAAATAGAATATCAAGGTCTGATTACAAATTAAATAAAAATCGAAACGTTTTTCCAAGAGTTGAGAGAACAACAACAAAATTTTCAAACAATAAAAGGAATTCTTCTTTCATCGAATCTCCAATATTACTAGACTAATGGCACCTAAAAACCACCAAGCAATATCAATACTCAGTTGTAAAAACGAAATAGGAAATAAACGCGAGACCTAAAATGGAAACAAGTAGTTAGAAAATGCCGATCCTGAGCCATGGCGGGATGCGGGATGGGATGAGGGATGATGACGTCATCGGAAGGGGCGTGACCAGATATGACGTCACCGGAAGTCACGTGACCGGGAGTTGAGTTGTTCCCCTCCTGCTGTTGTTATAGTTTCATTATAAGCTGTTTGTGTATGACGTCACAGTAGGTATGACGTCATAATGTGTTTTATATCAAAGTTTTTGAGCGGTGGCAACACTTTTTAGTTTTTGCTTCTAGTTAACTGGAGTTGAGTTGTTCTAAGGCTGCTTATAAACGAATAAGTTAGAGTGATAGGTATTTTTACTAATGACGTCACAGTGGGTATGACGTCATTCTATGTTAAGATTTACGTTTTAAGTGGTGATAACATTGGATATATACCAAATTTAGTTTTCAGGTGTTGGCAACGAGTTCTGATCGGTCAGCTAAATGCTCGCTTGTGACTGATAAGTTTTAAACATGTGACCAAAAGTTAACTCCTGATTGACTGTTTGGTTTTCTAGCGAGTTACTTACATATCCTTTAATCAAGTTAAAATACCTGCAACAAAGTTACACAAATAAAAATGTTAAATTTGAAAAGTTAATAAAAGGAAGGCCATTTGCTAAGGGTCTAAAGAACCCTAACCCCGAGCTACACGTGACATTTCAATATTTTACCAAACAATTGTTAAAATATCGACTATCGGACGTTGCCTTCATGGTAACTCATCTACCCACCCCCCTTCCCTAACTAATTTTGAATAAGTTAAGACTTTAGAATTACAATTAATAAATTTTGAAAAATTAATTATTAAAGGTGAGGACCCACCTCCAGCCCGATACCTCTTTTAGGAAGAATTGGTACCGCCTCACTCCACCCTATCAAAAAAAAAAAAAAAACTTATTCCAAAGAACGTATATTTCCTTGAAATATGAGGTCACTAACCAACCATCCAATAATATCTTTTAAGAAGACATCATTACCTTAAATCCTAAACAATTTTAAATTTTAAAAAAATCTGAAAAGAAGACTTGTGAGAACGTATATTTCTCTCATGAATTAAATTTAATGATCACATACAAAATCCTGAAAAAAAAAATTAACGTTAAATAAGTTTTTAAAAATTTAGTTAAAGTAATATTTTAGTTAAATTAAGGCTTAAAGAGATAAAAAAATAAAAAAAATTTAAGGATTAAATGAATGATTTAAGGAATTTTGAAGTGACCATAGGCATAGCTGGTTATGCCATCTTCCAGCAGATACCGCTTGTCGTCATAGGCCGACAAGGCTCTCTTGGTTTGTTGGAGTGAGAAGATGTTTAAAAATTCACTTACCGAATAATCGAAACGAAATCTGCGAAGCTAAAATAACTGTGAATAACTACACAAGTACGAACAAAATCGCGATGAGAAAAAAAAACACGAAGTATTAAACACGTCTTTCACACTCAGGTATCTAAGTAGAAATGGCGAGACGGCAACCGGTAGCGTCTATATATGAGGGGTGATCACGTGACTTCACCGACCAATCAGGTTTCACGGTAGAGGGTGCTACTGACTATCGACCCGTCAGAAGGGAGGGGAGCGAGACTAGGGATGTTTCAACACGCTTCAACGCGTTTGCGAGTTGAGTTGTTGTGTAACGATCTTGCTTGAAACAGTTAAAGTGATAGATAATTTGTTCGTGACGTCATAGTGTAGCGAATGGGTTTTTAGCGTAGACAGTTGTTGCAATTGGAGTAATTATGAGATTTATTAAATATAAAGATAATATTTAGTAATAATTATCAGATTTTATTATTATTATTATAAAAAATAAACTTATAAAAAAAGTGAACGTGAAAATTTACTTTACGAATAAAAATCATGTCTTTAAA
Organism: Linyphia triangularis; assembly: GCA_963978545.1. Taxonomy (NCBI): domain Eukaryota; kingdom Metazoa; phylum Arthropoda; class Arachnida; order Araneae; family Linyphiidae; genus Linyphia; species Linyphia triangularis. The sequence continues at coordinate 13,105,917 of OZ021731.1, forward strand.
ATGTGTACGAATATCACTAAATAAGAGAAAAAAGTAACATACTTAAACTCTTTAAAATAAATAACTTTAACATTAACGTAAAAAATTTACTTTTCACATAAAAATCACTTTAAAATGAGTAAAAATATCGCTAAATAAGAGGAAAAAAAGTAACTTACTTAAAATTTCTAAGATGAATATTTAACCTTTACTCGAAAATTCCCTTCATATATAAAAATCACGACTTTAAAATATGACATGCAAGAGAAAAGTAACGTACTTAAACTTTCTACGACAAATAACTTTAACATTAACGTAACATTTTACTTTACACATAAAAATCCCGACTTTAAAATATGTAGAAATATCGCTAAATAAAAGAAGAAAAAAAAGTAACATACTTAAACTTTGTACGACAAATAACTTTGACATTAACGTACAAAATTTTCTTCACATATAAAAATCACGACTTTAAAATGTGGCGTGTAAGAAGAATTAGCATACTTAAAATTTCTACGACAAATAAATTTAACCTTTACGCGAAAATTTACTATATACATAAAAATCATGTCTTTAAAATATGTAAAAAATATTGCTAAATAAAAGAAAAAAAAACTAACATACTTAAACTTTGCACGACAAATAACTTTAGCATTAACGTAAAAATTTACTTCACATATAAAAATCACGACATTAAAATGTGACATGTAAGAAGAATTAGCATACTTAAAATTTCTACGATAAATAATTTTAACATTTGAGTGAAAATTTACTACATATATAAAAATCATGTATTTAAAATATCGCTGAATAAAAGAAAAAAGTAACATACTTAAACTTTCTACGACAAATAACTTTAACATTAACGCAAAAATTTACTTTACACATAAAAATCACGACTTTAAATTTGACATGCAGGAGGAAAGTATAACATACCTATAATTTCTACGACAAAGAATTCAAACATTGCCATTCATGTCTTTAAAATGCATAATGACAACTCTAACTTTTAGAAAAAAGAAACACTAAAAATTTACAAGGCAAAGAATTTAAAATTGAACGTGAAAATTAACTTCACATGTACAATCATACTCTTATATCAACGATAAATAAGATAAAAAAGAAGCTCTAAAAATTTATAAGGCAAATAATTTAAATAATACGCGAAAATTTACCACACATATAAAAATTATGTCTTTCAAATGTGTAAGAATAACGCTAAATTAGAGAAAAAGAAATACTAAAAATTTATAAGGTAAGGAATTGAAACAATATGCGAAAATTTATTTCACGCATAAAATTTTTATCTTTAAAATGTGTAAGAATAATGCTAAATTAGAGAAGAAAAAAAATAACATACTTAAACTTTCTTCGACAACAATTTAAACAATACGCGACATTTTCATACACAATTATTTTCTTAGGTTAATGTTAAATAATGGGAAATTTAACAGAATAAAAATTTCAAAGATAAAGAATTTTAACCTTTACACGAAAATTTACCTCACAAAAATATCATATCCTTAAACTTTAACGTGACAATTTACTCTTCATATACAATTAAACTCTTAGGTTAATGTTAAATAAGAAAAAAATAATATACTTAAAATTTCTAAGATAAACATAACGTAAAAATTTCGTATCATGTGTTTAAATTGTAACATATAAGAGAAAAAAAAACTAACATACTTGAACTTTCTATAGCAAAGAATTTAAGCATTAGCGTAAATATTCACTTTACATATAAAATTCACATCTTTAAATGGGAAGATAAGCAGGTGACGGTAATTAGCCAATCAGGGTAGCGGTAGGTGATACGCCATTCGCCGGCATTTTTAGATCGGAGGATGAGTCACGCTAAAACTTGTTGGAACAGGTCGGGAGATTTGTACAGCAAGAACAACAGCATCGACGCGCAAGCAGCGGGTGATGCTGTGATGTGTCAGCAGGTCTTTGAGATTATCGTTTTCCTACTTTGCCGTTTTCATAATGAAATGTTTGTGAAAACTTGGAATGAATAAAGCGGATTTCAAAGACATATTAGTAAGTGAAGGTAGAATTCGCATGGACTTTCTTCCAAAAAGTATGATTCACTTGGAGAATTTAAGATCATTTCTACTTGAAAACTTTTCTATTATTTAAAACATTGAATATTGTTCAAACTCAGTGGGATTATATGCTACAATACGGGTAAAACTTAACAAAATTGTTACATAGAAGAAAAATAGTAAGAGATTTAAAATAAATATTAGTTATAGATACTCCAAAGAAAAAATTTCACCTCTACTTTTCAATCGGAAAATCAATACAAGTTGGAAATTTATGTTACTTCAAGAAAGACTTAGACAATTTACTTTGTAATAATATACGTTAAGGTGTCGTATTAACTCGTGCAATACATGCTGACTAAGGTTTATTTTACTTGAAAGGTGAATTGGGGGAAAATATTAAATAAATTGTAGATATTAAATACATTGTAGATATGCATTCAAGTTTTGAAAATCACCTGCAAGACTTTTAAAACATCTTAAGATAAATTGAAAGAAACTTTTTATACTCTGAAAGGAAATCACAAGTAATTTAGTTAACTTTTTTCATGGTAACACTCATATTCAACGACATGTTTTTAAAATTTAACCTTCTTTACATGATAATAGTTATAAATTTTTTCAATCTCAGATGCGATATACTATTATTTCTAACATATATGTTACGAATTGTGTAAAGTTTTTAAAAGAGTATATGCAAATCACCAATCAGAAACATAAAAATCTAACATCAATCAAACACACTAAAATAATAAGATATTTTCCTTAGTGGAAATAGTTAACTACTCATGTGATGGAATGTACTTAGAAAATTTAAATACTGAAAAAAGTTTGCTAGGCAAACTTAAAGAATATATTTTTTTTTTCTTGTGAAAAACTAGCATAAATTTGAAAAATATAGAGTTTGTTACTACGTAAAATTGAACATCATCTGGACAAACTAAATTATACATGATTTTTTTTTTTTATTTGAGAGGTGCTGACAATATATCATTAATACAGAGATTTTTAACTTCCACCCATAATTTCTAAATAACTTATACATAAATTTCAGAAAACTGAAACGGAATGTGTTTTACAAGACGCTTATTTTGTAAGATGAATATTCAATATTAATATAACTGAGCAAAGTTCATTACGGAAAAAACTTGTAAAAGATACTTATATTTTGAAAATAGTTTGAAATATCCTTTTAAATTTATGAATGCTCGCTTTCGAAAGACACAAATAAAACTGATATTACACATGATAATTAACACATGCATAACATTAATCAAACAAAGTGGAATTTTTATTGCTTGTGACCGATAACTTTTCAGTGAAGTAGAACTTACATAGGAAATTTGTGCAAACTTTTTCAACTTTTAAACCAAGTATTATGTAAAATTATAAATTACGATAGGAAATAGCACACTTCAGAATCGGAACAAGTCTTCTAGTTAAGCTAAATTTATTTCTCAAGGAATTGAAAGCATACCAGACAAGTCCTTATCATTTCGCATCTTTTCTCATGTTGCAAGAAGACATACTTTGTAAAAGATCGTCGTTGCACTTAACAAAAATCAGTAAAAATAAATGTATTTTCTATGGCAAAGATAAAACTTCACAACTTAATTATTGAAATTTAGCTAAGTTGCATATGGTTTATTCACATAACTTGCATATGCTTCGAATGTTGAAATATATTTGTCATTTGAAATCAAACTAATCGAAAATAAATGCTACCTACATTTTCAAGTCGGAAATTACTATTAAATAAACTTTACATGTAAAACATTGTCATGTTAAAAAGAAAAATCTACAAAAATGTAAATGATAATTTTACTGTTGGTACATAAATGATGAATAATTTATGATTTTATTCTAGGCAAACGTTTTATTGTCTAACAGAGAACTTAAACTTTAGCAGAAAAATAAAAAAATACAATTTTTATATCCTATCATGCTTGTCGAAAATTGAATTTATTAGCTATTGTAATAGATTTTTATTGTCCAAATTTCTATAGTTTTTCTTCCCGGTGCAATAAAATTAAGTTCATGTATAATGATTAGGTTTTTTTTTATGAATCTTATAAATTTAATGAAATTATTATGACCTAAGAGATTGAGTGAACTGAATAAATCAATGATGTAAATTTAAACAGTGACTTGAACTGATACATACTATAACTGTAAAGAAGTATGACAAAGTGATAGATGAAGTAAAAATAGAAGTTGAATGAAATGTGTTGAAAAAAGTTGAAGACGACAAGAAATTCGTAATTGAGAATTATCATTGACTTATATTAACTTCGTTTTCTTGCTTATGACAAGAAAATACACTCTTTCTTATTAAGAACCAACTTGATATCTTATCATAGAATGACAATGATGAAATATCTATACATTAAAAAAAAATACCAAACTTAGACATAGCAAATTTCTTGAAATTCATGTATAATGCGAGAAGTTTTACTGGAAATATAGAAGATACAACATTGAAAGATGTGAATGTTTCGAAGTACTTTATCAGAAATAAAAAAAAAAAAAAAATGCGCTGAGATTCGCTATAAACTTACTTAAACTTATAAACTTCGAAAAACTTATAAAAATTTCAATTTACACTTAAAGTTTTTATTTTTTATATATATTTCAAAGAATTTTTTCAAATCAATATGTATATTTAAATACTGAAACTTATTCACTTCAATAAATGTATGTTTAAGTTATAAAACTCTTCATATGTATTGAAAAATTGTAACTTTTCGTCTTCTTCGTATAAATCGATAACTTATACACTAGTTCTTCATCAATTAATCTTCTAAGTAAATCTTTCAAAGCTAAAAACATACTTATAGCTTTGCATTTGTAACATGTTAAATTGTACATGTTTCTCGTGAAATTAAAATTTTATATGTTTTCCATGAAAATATCTGAAATTTTGTAACTTTCACATGAAACATGTACAATTTAACTTGTTACAAATGCAAAGCTATAAGTATGTTTTTACCTTTGAAAGATTTACTTAGAAGATTAATTGATGAAGAACTAGTGTATAAGTTATCGATTTATACGAAGAAGACGAAAAGTTACAATTTTTCAATACATATGAAGAGTTTTATAACTTAAACATACATTTATTGAAGTGAATAAGTTTCAGTATTTAAATATACATATTGATTTGAAAAAATTCTTTGAAATATATATAAAAAATAAAAACTTTAAGTGTAAATTGAAATTTTTATAAGTTTTTCGAAGTTTATAAGTTTAAGTAAGTTTATAGCGAATCTCAGCGCATTTTTTTTTTTTTTTTATTTCTGATAAAGTACTTCGAAACATTCACATCTTTCAATGTTGTATCTTCTATATTTCCAGTAAAACTTCTCGCATTATACATGAATTTCAAGAAATTTGCTATGTCTAAGTTTGGTATTTTTTTTTAATGTATAGATATTTCATCATTGTCATTCTATGATAAGATATCAAGTTGGTTCTTAATAAGAAAGAGTGTATTTTCTTGTCATAAGCAAGAAAACGAAGTTAATATAAGTCAATGATAATTCTCAATTACGAATTTCTTGTCGTCTTCAACTTTTTTCAACACATTTCATTCAACTTCTATTTTTACTTCATCTATCACTTTGTCATACTTCTTTACAGTTATAGTATGTATCAGTTCAAGTCACTGTTTAAATTTACATCATTGATTTATTCAGTTCACTCAATCTCTTAGGTCATAATAATTTCATTAAATTTATAAGATTCATAAAAAAAAACCTAATCATTATACATGAACTTAATTTTATTGCACCGGGAAGAAAAACTATAGAAATTTGGACAATAAAAATCTATTACAATAGCTAATAAATTCAATTTTCGACAAGCATGATAGGATATAAAAATTGTATTTTTTTATTTTTCTGCTAAAGTTTAAGTTCTCTGTTAGACAATAAAACGTTTGCCTAGAATAAAATCATAAATTATTCATCATTTATGTACCAACAGTAAAATTATCATTTACATTTTTGTAGATTTTTCTTTTTAACATGACAATGTTTTACATGTAAAGTTTATTTAATAGTAATTTCCGACTTGAAAATGTAGGTAGCATTTATTTTCGATTAGTTTGATTTCAAATGACAAATATATTTCAACATTCGAAGCATATGCAAGTTATGTGAATAAACCATATGCAACTTAGCTAAATTTCAATAATTAAGTTGTGAAGTTTTATCTTTGCCATAGAAAATACATTTATTTTTACTGATTTTTGTTAAGTGCAACGACGATCTTTTACAAAGTATGTCTTCTTGCAACATGAGAAAAGATGCGAAATGATAAGGACTTGTCTGGTATGCTTTCAATTCCTTGAGAAATAAATTTAGCTTAACTAGAAGACTTGTTCCGATTCTGAAGTGTGCTATTTCCTATCGTAATTTATAATTTTACATAATACTTGGTTTAAAAGTTGAAAAAGTTTGCACAAATTTCCTATGTAAGTTCTACTTCACTGAAAAGTTATCGGTCACAAGCAATAAAAATTCCACTTTGTTTGATTAATGTTATGCATGTGTTAATTATCATGTGTAATATCAGTTTTATTTGTGTCTTTCGAAAGCGAGCATTCATAAATTTAAAAGGATATTTCAAACTATTTTCAAAATATAAGTATCTTTTACAAGTTTTTTCCGTAATGAACTTTGCTCAGTTATATTAATATTGAATATTCATCTTACAAAATAAGCGTCTTGTAAAACACATTCCGTTTCAGTTTTCTGAAATTTATGTATAAGTTATTTAGAAATTATGGGTGGAAGTTAAAAATCTCTGTATTAATGATATATTGTCAGCACCTCTCAAATAAAAAAAAAAAAATCATGTATAATTTAGTTTGTCCAGATGATGTTCAATTTTACGTAGTAACAAACTCTATATTTTTCAAATTTATGCTAGTTTTTCACAAGAAAAAAAAAATATATTCTTTAAGTTTGCCTAGCAAACTTTTTTCAGTATTTAAATTTTCTAAGTACATTCCATCACATGAGTAGTTAACTATTTCCACTAAGGAAAATATCTTATTATTTTAGTGTGTTTGATTGATGTTAGATTTTTATGTTTCTGATTGGTGATTTGCATATACTCTTTTAAAAACTTTACACAATTCGTAACATATATGTTAGAAATAATAGTATATCGCATCTGAGATTGAAAAAATTTATAACTATTATCATGTAAAGAAGGTTAAATTTTAAAAACATGTCGTTGAATATGAGTGTTACCATGAAAAAAGTTAACTAAATTACTTGTGATTTCCTTTCAGAGTATAAAAAGTTTCTTTCAATTTATCTTAAGATGTTTTAAAAGTCTTGCAGGTGATTTTCAAAACTTGAATGCATATCTACAATGTATTTAATATCTACAATTTATTTAATATTTTCCCCCAATTCACCTTTCAAGTAAAATAAACCTTAGTCAGCATGTATTGCACGAGTTAATACGACACCTTAACGTATATTATTACAAAGTAAATTGTCTAAGTCTTTCTTGAAGTAACATAAATTTCCAACTTGTATTGATTTTCCGATTGAAAAGTAGAGGTGAAATTTTTTCTTTGGAGTATCTATAACTAATATTTATTTTAAATCTCTTACTATTTTTCTTCTATGTAACAATTTTGTTAAGTTTTACCCGTATTGTAGCATATAATCCCACTGAGTTTGAACAATATTCAATGTTTTAAATAATAGAAAAGTTTTCAAGTAGAAATGATCTTAAATTCTCCAAGTGAATCATACTTTTTGGAAGAAAGTCCATGCGAATTCTACCTTCACTTACTAATATGTCTTTGAAATCCGCTTTATTCATTCCAAGTTTTCACAAACATTTCATTATGAAAACGGCAAAGTAGGAAAACGATAATCTCAAAGACCTGCTGACACATCACAGCATCACCCGCTGCTTGCGCGTCGATGCTGTTGTTCTTGCTGTACAAATCTCCCGACCTGTTCCAACAAGTTTTAGCGTGACTCATCCTCCGATCTAAAAATGCCGGCGAATGGTGTATCACATACCGCTACCCTGATTGGCTAATTACCGTCACCTGCTTATCTTCCCATTTAAAGATGTGAATTTTATATGTAAAGGGAATATTTACGCTAATGCTTAAATTCTTTGCTATAGAAAGTTCAAGTATGTTAGTTTTTTTTTCTCTTATATGTTACATTTTAAACACATGATACGAAATTTTTACGTTATGTTTATCTTAGAAATTTTAAGTATATTATTTTTTTCTTATTTAACATTAACCTAAGAGTTTAATTGTATATGAAGAGTAAATTGTCACGTTAAAGTTTAAGGATATGATATTTTTGTGAGGTAAATTTTCGTGTAAAGGTTAAAATTCTTTATCTTTGAAATTTTTATTCTGTTAAATTTCCCATTATTTAACATTAACCTAAGAAAATAATTGTGTATGAAAATGTCGCGTATTGTTTAAATTGTTGTCGAAGAAAGTTTAAGTATGTTATTTTTTTTCTTCTCTAATTTAGCATTATTCTTACACATTTTAAAGATAAAAATTTTATGCGTGAAATAAATTTTCGCATATTGTTTCAATTCCTTACCTTATAAATTTTTAGTATTTCTTTTTCTCTAATTTAGCGTTATTCTTACACATTTGAAAGACATAATTTTTATATGTGTGGTAAATTTTCGCGTATTATTTAAATTATTTGCCTTATAAATTTTTAGAGCTTCTTTTTTATCTTATTTATCGTTGATATAAGAGTATGATTGTACATGTGAAGTTAATTTTCACGTTCAATTTTAAATTCTTTGCCTTGTAAATTTTTAGTGTTTCTTTTTTCTAAAAGTTAGAGTTGTCATTATGCATTTTAAAGACATGAATGGCAATGTTTGAATTCTTTGTCGTAGAAATTATAGGTATGTTATACTTTCCTCCTGCATGTCAAATTTAAAGTCGTGATTTTTATGTGTAAAGTAAATTTTTGCGTTAATGTTAAAGTTATTTGTCGTAGAAAGTTTAAGTATGTTACTTTTTTCTTTTATTCAGCGATATTTTAAATACATGATTTTTATATATGTAGTAAATTTTCACTCAAATGTTAAAATAATTTATCGTAGAAATTTTATGTATGCTAATTCTTCTTACATGTCACATTTTAATGTCGTGATTTTTATATGTGAAGTAAATTTTTACGTTAATGCTAAAGTTATTTGTCGTGCAAAGTTTAAGTATGTTAGTTTTTTTTTCTTTTATTTAGCAATATTTTTTACATATTTTAAAGACATGATTTTTATGTATATAGTAAATTTTCGCATAAAGGTTAAATTTATTTGTCGTAGAAATTTTAAGTATGCTAATTCTTCTTACACGCCACATTTTAAAGTCGTGATTTTTATATGTGAAGAAAATTTTTTACGTTAATGTCAAAGTTATTTGTCGTACAAAGTTTAAGTATGTTACTTTTTTTTCTTCTTTTATTTAGCGATATTTCTACATATTTTAAAGTCGGGATTTTTATGTGTAAAGTAAAATGTTACGTTAATGTTAAAGTTATTTGTCGTAGAAAGTTTAAGTACGTTACTTTTCTCTTGCATGTCATATTTTAAAGTCGTGATTTTTATATATGAAGGGAATTTTCGAGTAAAGGTTAAATATTCATCTTAGAAATTTTAAGTAAGTTACTTTTTTTCCTCTTATTTAGCGATATTTTTACTCATTTTAAAGTGATTTTTATGTGAAAAGTAAATTTTTTACGTTAATGTTAAAGTTATTTATTTTAAAGAGTTTAAGTATGTTACTTTTTTCTCTTATTTAGTGATATTCGTACACATTTTAAAGACATGATTTTTATTCGTAAAGTAAATTTTCACGTTCACTTTTTTTATAAGTTTATTTTTTATAATAATAATAATAAAATCTGATAATTATTACTAAATATTATCTTTATATTTAATAAATCTCATAATTACTCCAATTGCAACAACTGTCTACGCTAAAAACCCATTCGCTACACTATGACGTCACGAACAAATTATCTATCACTTTAACTGTTTCAAGCAAGATCGTTACACAACAACTCAACTCGCAAACGCGTTGAAGCGTGTTGAAACATCCCTAGTCTCGCTCCCCTCCCTTCTGACGGGTCGATAGTCAGTAGCACCCTCTACCGTGAAACCTGATTGGTCGGTGAAGTCACGTGATCACCCCTCATATATAGACGCTACCGGTTGCCGTCTCGCCATTTCTACTTAGATACCTGAGTGTGAAAGACGTGTTTAATACTTCGTGTTTTTTTTTCTCATCGCGATTTTGTTCGTACTTGTGTAGTTATTCACAGTTATTTTAGCTTCGCAGATTTCGTTTCGATTATTCGGTAAGTGAATTTTTAAACATCTTCTCACTCCAACAAACCAAGAGAGCCTTGTCGGCCTATGACGACAAGCGGTATCTGCTGGAAGATGGCATAACCAGCTATGCCTATGGTCACTTCAAAATTCCTTAAATCATTCATTTAATCCTTAAATTTTTTTTATTTTTTTATCTCTTTAAGCCTTAATTTAACTAAAATATTACTTTAACTAAATTTTTAAAAACTTATTTAACGTTAATTTTTTTTTTCAGGATTTTGTATGTGATCATTAAATTTAATTCATGAGAGAAATATACGTTCTCACAAGTCTTCTTTTCAGATTTTTTTAAAATTTAAAATTGTTTAGGATTTAAGGTAATGATGTCTTCTTAAAAGATATTATTGGATGGTTGGTTAGTGACCTCATATTTCAAGGAAATATACGTTCTTTGGAATAAGTTTTTTTTTTTTTTTTGATAGGGTGGAGTGAGGCGGTACCAATTCTTCCTAAAAGAGGTATCGGGCTGGAGGTGGGTCCTCACCTTTAATAATTAATTTTTCAAAATTTATTAATTGTAATTCTAAAGTCTTAACTTATTCAAAATTAGTTAGGGAAGGGGGGTGGGTAGATGAGTTACCATGAAGGCAACGTCCGATAGTCGATATTTTAACAATTGTTTGGTAAAATATTGAAATGTCACGTGTAGCTCGGGGTTAGGGTTCTTTAGACCCTTAGCAAATGGCCTTCCTTTTATTAACTTTTCAAATTTAACATTTTTATTTGTGTAACTTTGTTGCAGGTATTTTAACTTGATTAAAGGATATGTAAGTAACTCGCTAGAAAACCAAACAGTCAATCAGGAGTTAACTTTTGGTCACATGTTTAAAACTTATCAGTCACAAGCGAGCATTTAGCTGACCGATCAGAACTCGTTGCCAACACCTGAAAACTAAATTTGGTATATATCCAATGTTATCACCACTTAAAACGTAAATCTTAACATAGAATGACGTCATACCCACTGTGACGTCATTAGTAAAAATACCTATCACTCTAACTTATTCGTTTATAAGCAGCCTTAGAACAACTCAACTCCAGTTAACTAGAAGCAAAAACTAAAAAGTGTTGCCACCGCTCAAAAACTTTGATATACAACACATTATGACGTCATACCTACTGTGACGTCACGCAATAAAAACCTATCACTCTAACTTATTCATTTACAAGCAGTCCTAGAACAACTCAATTCTATCTTAAAGGTAAATCGAAACTAAAAAGTGTTGCCATCGCTCTAAACTTTGATATAAAACAAATTATGACGTCATACCTACTGTGACGTCATGCAATAAAAACCTATCACTCTAACTTATTCGTTTACAAGCAGTCCTAGAACAACTCAACTCCGTCTTAAAGATAAATCGAAACTAAAAAGTGTTGCCATCGCTCTAAACTTTGATATAAAACAAATTATGACGTCATACCTACTGTGACGTCATGCAATAAAAGCCTATCACCATAACTTATTCGTTTACAAGCAGTCCTAGAACAACTCAACTCCGTCTGCTAGATAAATCGAAACTAAAAAAGTGTTGCCACCGCTCAAAACTTTGATATAAAACACATTATGACGTCATACCTACTGTGACGTCATACACAAACAGCTTATAATGAAACTAAAACAACAGCAGGAACAACTCAACTCCACTTTCGGTCACGTGACTTCCGGTGACGGCATATCCTGTGATATCACTTCATGTGACGTCATATCCGGTCACGCCCCCTTCCGGTGACGTCATCATCCCTCATCCCATCCCGCACCCCGCCATGGCTCAGGATCGGCATTTTCTAACTACTGAAACATCTCGCATACCGAAGATGGATACGATTATCACGATGCCGAGCATCGCCCCAACAAAAGCAAATGGAAATCGTGTAGCTGTTACACTACATTTCTATACAGTCTTGGATACACCGCGCATGTGCAGGTAGGATTAGCTGCGATGTGGTGAAGTATCGTATCTCAAACGGCACGGTGTCGACGGTTTCAATACGTTTCTATAGTATTTTAGAAACACCGAGCATGAATCGTGGCATCAACGGTTCTTCGTCCTTGGAAGTGCTAGGCAAGTATCGCTTCTCAGAAAAGATCGTGATGTATCGGTTTGGGGAATATAGCGAAACCGGTTTGACGATGTTGATTTCACACCGGTTTTGGACGATGTACCGATACATCACCCAAGCCTAACATACAGTACACGATGACAATGTCTTCAGTCTCTTCAGTTCTAAAAGTTGCAGAATATTGGAATTTACACCAAAGTAATTTTTTACAAGTTTTTATATGCCTGGTACCAAAAAAAAAAAAAAAAAAAAAAAAAAAAAAAAAAAAAAAAAAAAAAAAAACATACGAGCCCTTGTTTTGTTTTTCAACTAGCTGCGTCCAAAATTTAAATTATAATTTCCAAAATTGCAAGAATTGTAAAGTTTATCGAAGCAATCAATGATGTTTGTTCTACCAATACTTCCCAGTAAAAACAAATCAGCTGACCCAACACTGGGTGACTGACTGTTATCATCACCTTAAACTGCTGGTCTATAAGGGGTTGGCCTTTACTTTTCAGTGCATAAGAGTGACCATCTAGTCTACAGCAGGGTCAACAGTGAAGGCTGACAGTTGGTCGTCACCAAGCGTGCCAGCAGTTGATGGCTAGCATTCACTTACAGACTACTCTTTACCTGTATTAAATAGTGGCAAACAGCAATTGTAAAGCAGTACCTTATTGATGGCCTTAAGTTAAAGACAATTCTGTCTCAGCCACCACTTAGCCAACATAAACATTGCTGTTGCCTTCAAAGTCCCAACAATGCCCCCATACCCGTTTTCTGGTTGTGGTCAACAGTCCTACATCGATTCGACGAAGGTTCGCCTTAATAACGATATCCCTTCACGCCCACCCAATGAATAGTTATCAGCAAAAATTATTTCATTCTAAATCTGCCGTAAGTTAATGATTTGAAAGGAATCATTAAGAATAAAAATTTAGCAAATCAACTTATTAAATTATTGAAATTAAGTTAAAACATATGAACGTGAAAATCCAAAAAGATCTGGTATTTTAAAGGTTACTGAAAAAGGATATCTTACATGATCATAGCTGAATTTAAAATTAATGTAATTGTGTCATTAACACATTGTAAACAAAACTGAACTCAAAATGCAATAATCCTAGCATTTTGTTTGAAATTGAACAAGAGCATACGAACTTGAAGAGTCGATGACTCTCATATATTGTTCTCATTTTTTTTTTTTTTTTTTGGAATGAAAAAAGAAAGTCTTACAAGATTGTTTAAAATTAGTGTAGATGAGTCATTAAAACATTGTAAAGAAAATCGACCTCCAAAAGTTGAGTAAATACTTGTATTCTGTCGAAGATTGAACAAGATCATATGAACATGAAAAGTCGAAAACACTCTTGTACTTAGTCTGTATAAAATTATTTCGTAAAATCTTAGTCAGATTATGAATATCAAATAATTATGTCATTAAAAAAATTATAACGAAAACTGAAGCCCAAGACAAAAGAAAGCTGTCGTATTTCGTTTGGACTTAAATAATATTTAAAAAATCTCTTAAACAAATTAAAATTAGTGTAACTGTTATTTAAAACATTATAAAGACATACTGAAACAATAAACACCCTTGGAGAATTTTTAAAATTAGGTGATTTTCGAACTTCTTACCATAGCATGTTCAAAGAAATTGGAAAATACTTGTTACAAAACTATTCAATTTTTATTAGATCATATGAATTGGAAATCGCAAATATATATATATATATATATATATATATATATATATATATATATATATATATATATATATATATATATATATATATATATATATATATATATATATATATATATATATATATTTCCACTGCAACCATTTAAAGCAATTTATATATTATGTGGGTATATAGTACATCAATTTTATCTTTTTACCCTGTACCTTAAACATATGGGTATTGTTTTCAATTTCTCAAAAGTGTGGTCCGGTGTCTGTCTCCATTTAATGTTTGAGCATGCGTAGGAAAGGCATTGTGTGAGCCTGTGCCTGCTCCGCCTGCTTGCATAAAAATATATGTATGCTGATGTTGTTCAGTTTTATTGATGTATAGATGTTTTATAAAACTCAAATAAAAAAATTTGCAATGAGCTTGCCCAACTACAATGTACAATTGCCCTATCCCGATCATTGTATTCTAAGTAAGTTTCTTTTCAGTTAGTTTTGGAATAATCATTAAGATACAGGATCTTTCAGAAAGGACTTCCTAACTTTGAAGTGCAATACAGCACACACACAAAAATATCTCTCTCTCTAAGATTATTTTATTTATATAACCACATTATTAGTGTGGAAATACCATATCTTTAGAAGTTCCCAATGAGTAACCATCTGTGGTTCTACTGATAAAAATCTCAAAAATTACTAAACTGATTCATATCTAAAAAAAGTGGTTAAAATCAATATTTTTTTAAGTAATTTTCGAGTTTTATTGAACAATTCTGAAGTTAACCTTCCTCACTATGGTTTATTGAGAAAGTTTGCGTAGAACAAATCAAAATTAAAAAGTGGAACGCAAAACGAAACCCAGAATAAAAATTTCCGCACCAAGTCATGGGTTGGAGCGCTGGTAGTTCTTTTCGGTAGAAATAAGAACTATGAACTTGTTTCCAATGTTTACTACGGATTGTTAAGACTTGGAAAATGCCTCGGCGCTCGCCTCTATCTAAAGCTGGCCACCAGGACTCAACGCCAAAACTGACCATCCTGAAGGTTGCAAGAAGTAACCAGACAGCATTTATTTTATATAAGTCTAAGGAATAACCTCCAGCTATAGTACATTCAACGCCACAGTGGTAGAAAGTGGAAACTTTTAGTAGGTTTAAAGCTAATTTAATTTTTTATTTTTATTATTATTATTTAAATCGGAGGAAAATATTATAAAGATATATCTATTCAGCATTCAGATATAAATTTTAATTAGTATAACTTATTATTTAGTATATGCTTTCCGAAAGGGAATATCAGCAGTAAAATATCGAAATTAATATTCTTGCATCCCACTAGCAAAACAGCGAAATAATACCGAGTTCTGTGAATATGTAATGCGTTCTCTTTTCAGCCTGCTCTGAGAGAGTCATGATCGGTGTGTCATAATAAACATCGGTAACCGGTGAGCCGATTACCATGCTCTTTGTGAGGAGCTTTATATGTGTCATCAGACCGTAATCAGAGGTAGGGATATGGGGATGTATCTGTATTCCTCCCGAAAGTTTTTCGTTTGCTATCAAAACGCAGAAGTTAACAGTTTTTTAAGCCAAAGTATCGACAAAATGAGTAACAACTTTTTTTTTAATTAGAACTTATTTAAAAAATAAATTACACACAATTTAAAAATTCTTTAACTCTTAAATGCATAACGTTGCTAATTGTTTGCATTATATTCTTATATTCTCACATCCTCACATCTCTTTATGTAGCAGCCTATGCATAGTGCTTTTTTTTTTTTTTTAACCAAGATTATTTTATCGATTCCGAACTAACCTCATGTATATTTCTTTACCTGTGACAATTTTAATTGTAGGAGGCACTGTTGGCTTAGTACAATTTCATTTCGTCGGATGTTACGAATTACAATTTATTTTAAAAGTAATTAAAACACACAGGAAAAATTGTTTTCGGATAGAAAAAAGGTAAGAGTCACGAATAATATTTATATTTTTGCATGTACTTATAAATTTATGTAACAAAACTTCAGCATTTTTGTGATATAAAAATACTACACTATGCAAAATTCTTATTTTTTTTTTTTTTTTTTACCCTCCCCCTCCTACCTCATTACTCATTTCCTGGTTGATTTGAAATTGTATTTACTATAAATAAAAATTCAAGCATTTAAGGGTTAAGGCAATTATATATAACAAAATTATTAATATTTACTATTATTCACTAATATTATACAGGTTTGAAATAGAATTGAGTGATTGATAAAATTTTCTTTATATATGGTTTGAGATGATAAGTTACGGAGATTTAAAACAACAGTTGTGGTAGGATGATTCTGCATGTAATTAGGTAATTTAGTAAAGTGATTGGAGGTTATTTTAATACATCATATTGCCGATATTCATGACAGTTATTATAAGGAGACCACATACATAATGCTTCCATAACAAATGCCCGAACTTGTACACAGGCACAAGTTGTGGGGTACTTGGCTTTTCGTTTGGAAATGTACTTTCACGTGACAAGGAATATAAAATCTTACTTCGAAATGGGTTGTCGGAAGCAAATAGTATGATCATGATATGAGAAAACAATATTATATTCTATACAGTATAGTAATGTAAAGCATTTCAAATTCATTTTTGCATTGAAAAAATGACTGACTTTAAGGATTACTTCGGCCTAATTTAACGTCTTGACCCGGGATTAAGCTATAATTGCCTATTAGTAAAAGGGTAAAAAAAACTTTATTAAAAGCTAAAATTAAAAAAAAAAAAAAAAAAAAATGTATTAAGCTCTTTTGCTAAAACAGTTAGTCACACATTTTTTATAATCAACGTTTTTGTCATTCGAGGATCATTCATTCAATACGTCCAAAACAATAGAGAGAAAAAAGGCTCTGTTTGGCACCGTAGCGCATAGCTGGTTCTAAAAGAACAAGTGCCCAAACGAGTATATCTGCTATTAACACAACTGGGCAGTCTCTTTAAGGAACCGGCGCTTTATTTATATTATTCATTTGACATGGATCCTCAAAGCAAGGCCGAACTGGATTGAACTAGGCCGTGACAACTAATAGTAAAGAGTGGAAACAGCCGCAGTGGACTAGTGGCGCTGCATTCCAACCAAAATAGTAGCATGTGTTTTCTTTGCTTGGTCAAATACGAAAACCAATACGTTACTAAGAGGACAAAATTACTTTATTTTTAAAATACAAAAGAACACGGCGAATATTGCCAAACGATATTATTAACGAAGGAAATAAATTTATACACAGTTCACTCGCGACAATTTATTATTCATATTTCATGCAAATATGATGTCGGAAGCCACACTACACTATCATTTATTATAAAATTCTTTGCTTTTTGTTGATTATTACCCATCAAATATGAGACTTTGATATCTATTTTTAAAATTAAGTTGTTTATTTAAAATAAGGCCTATTTTTGAATTTTATTTTCATTACTCTTTATGGAAACAGAGTTTGGAATTCTTTGTCGTATTTTTAAAAAATATTCGAAATTATAAAAATTAAATTAAAAAGTCGTCGTTGGCAATTCTCGTGATTTCAGAGTTGTCAGCCATGGATATTTTTATTTTAGCTGGCGTTCTAAAAAAATTTCATTGCAGTTTTTGATTTAATTTTTTTAATTTCTAATATTTTTTGCAAATAGAATTGATGTCATCCTCATAGATTTACATTTATTAATTAATTTCATTATCATTTAAAACCAAACATGGTGAATTGTTGCGTACCACACTGTACTTCATATTCTGGAAAGAGAGCCGATGTTAAATTTCACGAATTCCCCTTGGATCCGGATCTACGACAACGAATCTGCCTTATCGACAACGAATCTGCCTGTCAAATTTCAGCGCGATTGGACGACTGCAAGTTGGTTTTTTAGTATACTGAAGATAGAAGCGTGTGTAAAAGCGACCTTTTAGTGACAGTGACCCCTCCCGAAACATGATATAATGCAACTTTAACGACAACGAATCTACTTGTTAAATTTCAGGGCGATTGGATGACGGCAAGATGTTTTTTTTAGTATCTGAAGATACAAGCGTAAATAAAAGCGAACCTTTAGTGACAGTGAAATTTGATAGAATGCCCCTAAAATTATATTGCAGTTTCAAATCTGGTTGGATTGCAGCGCCCCTAGTTTTGTGGGAGAAAACGGAACTAACAACTTGTTTCCTTCGCACCCATAGACTTTTGAAAATTGTCACGGCCTGAAGAGTGCCTTAGCGCTCGTTACAATCTAGTTCGGGCTTGCTCAAAGTCCAAAACTCGATGTTTATATAAACTTTATAATAAAAATACTTTATAAAGAGAGTGGTGGTTACCATAAATATTGAAATTTGGGGTATTTTAAAAGGGATTACATTTTTTATTAAAAGTTTCATTACATATTTAATTTAAAAACAAACTCAATGCAAAATCATGCTGTCCCGTCAGTAAATATAACTTTAATAATTTAAAATATTTTTGATACTTGGTTATGCCAATCAATTATAGAACTTATTTTTAATCAAGTCCTGAAAAATATAATGGCCCCAATCACTTTCTAAATATTGAATTTACGATCATTAAACATATATCTTTTTTAATGTATCTACAACCTGATGTTTCACACTAAAAATATATATTACACAAACAAACACTACAATTACCTATTAAAAAGTATAGAAAGACCATCATTCCTTTTTTTAAAACATAAGTTTAAAGGGTATTTTTACTGTGATTTAAATTTTTTTTTATCTCTATGTAATAAGTCATCAATTACCCTGTTGGAATTAAATTTACATAGTAATCCTTGCTTGCAAAACTAATTTCTAATTAAATTGCTGAAGTAATCTTCTTTTCTTTAAGGAAGTTTAAGTCTTATGCATTAGTGAATCCTCACAGAAAGATGATTCAAAAAAATAAAAAAATTCCAATCAATTCTTTAAAAAATATTTTATAAAAGCAATACAACTGTTCATCAACATTATATTTTTTGCATTTGCTTTATTTAGCTCTTAATACAATATTCTCAATTGAAAAAAAAAAAAAAAAATGTCAAAAGGCAAATTTGAATGAATTGTATGAAATCGGTCAAAAAATATTTTATATAAGCAATACAAATTGCACAGTAAAGTTCTTTTATTGTATTCACATTATATAGTCATTTAAACCTAAGAAGTTTTATAACAGTAAACATAACAGTATTAAAAAAAAAAAAAAAATAGCCTATTTTTCATACATCCAAAGTAGACAGCTCCCTTAACTTAAGAGGCCCTTCCCTTCCCTTAATTCATAGAAAAGGACCGTTTCCTATAATCACTATGTCACTATCTTCTAGCCCAGTTCATTTAGAATCTACTTTGTATAAAACCTTGAAATTGGATGAGTACGTACGAAAATTATCAATTAATGAAATAACATAAATAATAAAATATATAACTTACGTTAATACCTATGCAGTGGCGCCACCTGTAACATTCTTTTTTTTTTTTTTTTTTTTTTCCTTTATAATAGATATATACAGGGTGGCCAGGAAATAACTTTCCCTGTTTGGCGGCATCTGCAGCTAAAACTAATGAAAGAAATAAAACCATATTTTATGTACAGACTATTAAAGGCATGGGAAGATGAATTCAAAAAAAAAGAAAAAAAAAAGAAGTTAGTTCTAAAAGTTGCCGCTTGGTGAGATTTTGGCGCTACTTGTACGTACGTTTGAGGAAATGTACATATTGAGATCGCAATTATGCAAAATTCTAATGCGTACATGACAGCAGCGCAACGCATTCCCTTTAAAAAGAAAAGAGCGAACGTCCAAACAGCGATTCTTTCATTGACTGTTGATGATATGCGACCTACCTTACCTCAGCGTGCTTTGCTAGTGAAACAGTACTATACTAGACAATGTAATGCTGTGGTGGCTCTGCTGGAATTTCGAAGACTTCATAACCTGCGTAATCGTCCAATGTCTGCTTCAGCAGTAAGAGCGATGATTAAAAAATTCGAGGAAACTGGATCGCTTGGACTTAGAGCTGGCAGAGGACGAAATGCAGTAACAGATGTTGCTACAGCGGTGTTCGACGACACAGGAACCAGCACTGATCCAAGCGCTCGTGCAATTGCTCATCAAACCGATATGCCTTAATTTACTGTATGGAAAATCTTGCGTAAAATGCTGCATTTCTATCCGTATAAGATCAGTCGTGTGGAAGAATTAAAAATAATAGATTACGATAAGCACCTAACTTTTGCGTTAACGTTTCTTGCCCGAATGGAGATCGACAATGATTGGCCATGGAAAATATCGTGGGGAGATGAGGCTCATTTTCATCTGAATGGATCTGTTAATACTTAGAACTGCCGTATTTGGGTATTTGTGTGACCCACAGTGATGCTAGAAATGCCATTGCATTCCCCAAAGGTAACCGTGTGGTGCGGTTTCACGACTAATTTTATAATAGGACTATACTTTTTTTGAGAACATAACTCAGGCAGGTCCTATTACCTGCACCATCAATGACGAAAGATATGGGAAAATGCTGCAAACTTTTGTTATTCCACAATTGCAGCAAAGACAATGCTTAAACTCAATCATTTTTATACAAGATGGAGCTCGGCCACATATTCATCGTTCAGTGCAGCCCCTTTTACGCCAGAATTTTGGTAATGACAGAGTCATTAGTCAATATTTTCAGACGGAATGGCCGCCCCGTTCCCCGGACATCACCCCATGTGACTTTTGGCTATGGGGGTACCTTAAATCCGTTGTGTATGCTTCCAAACTTGCATGTCTTGAAGCAGAGCATAAGACGGGCCGTTGCGAACATCCAAACAGACAGTTTGCACGCAGCTGTAGAGAACGCTATTCACTGGATGCAATATGTTGTACACCGGGAAGGTCAGCATATTGAAAATGTTACGCGGCGTCCAGGGGACCCAAATGTTAATGACTAAAATCTTATTTTATGTGTTCCAATAATTTATTCATAACTGTATAGTATTGACATTCTGAAAAATCAAATGTCCATGCTTTCATTGTAGTTATTCACGTGTTTAGGTTCCGATAGCGCCACATTTCCCCAATTTGGCTACTTTTGGAACTAAATTTTTTTTTTAGTGGAATTTATCTCCCCATGCCTTAGTTAGCCTGCATTTAAAATATGGTTTCATTTCATTCATTAGTTTTAGCTGCAGATGTCGCCAAACAGGGAAAGTTATTTCCTGGCCACCTTGTATATTAAATGAAAATAATTTATGTCATTTGATTTAAGTGATCATTTCAATACCTGCATGAGTTTTTACACGAACTGAAGTAGAAGATTGTAATATAAGCTAAGCTATTTTAGTCCTTAAGCTAAGCTATTTACTCGGCATGCCTAAAATTCATATTAAAAGTAACAACAGAACGTAAGTATATTTTTCTTATTAATGGCTATAAACTAAGTGTTGTTAAGTGTTTAATAATTTGTTGACTTTTGCACATAATTTTGCACCATCATGTAGTTTCGTATGTCTTACCAGCGTTTGATAAAATGGCGTCATGACATGCATGACACTATTTTTTTTTTTGTGGGGGGGGGGGGGTCTTTAATTTGTTTTTGTATATGCCCCAATAGCACAAATCCGCTGGTCAAAACCGGCTTGAACTGATCAATCCCAATGTGGTCTGTTGTAGGCTGGGCGTTGCTACGGATCTTTGTCAATCTCGGCCAGTGCTTCGTAAAATACAGGGGAGAGTCGGAAGGGATGGGACTGTGGGAGGGATGGGATAATAACTTGCAATAACTACTAAAAAAACATTTTTTTTTTTTTTTTTAATTTCTGACTCTTCCACCAAGTGAAGTAACCATACATTCACATTTTTAGCTAAGGATCATATTAGTTGCATGTTTTTATAAGGTTATGTAACATAAAAACTATTTTTCAACACTAAAAGTACCTACAGTTAAGGCTTTCTTAAAAATCACGCATGAGCGTCAAGTAGCTGCCATTGAAAAATCATGTTTTTCATTAATTGCTAATAAAACGGCTCAAACGATTTTGATAAAATTCTCTGTGGTAATGACTCTTTACGTATTCCAAACATCCCCACCTAAAAAAATTCCCTTAAAAATGCTTTCATGGCGTAATAAATTTAAAAATGAATGACTTTAACACAGAGTTCTCTTTCCTTGAGCATAGATCCTCAACGATCGTTTTTTTTTCTCCTCTTATCTGTTTCACTTATAAGAAAAGATAATTTAAGAATTATAAGGAAGTATATCCCTAAAATTCCCATTTCGAAGAAGTTTTTTTTTTTTTTTTTTTTTAAAGACCCATGCAAGAATTATCGCAAAAAATATCGCCTAACTGGCCATTTATTCTAAACAAATGGTGGATACATAAAATGGTAAATGACATAAATTAACATTAGTAATATAGTGTAATTGAAAGTTGTGCGATGTTCCACACCCCTACTTTTTAATAAATCCTAAGATACTTTGTCCTAGAATACAAGAGGTGCATTTTAAATTGAACTATTAATACCATTTTCGGTGCACCATAGTATATTACATAATACCCTAAACAATGTATCACCAGCATTGTTAACAATATAACATTCTATTTATATGATCAATCACACTAACATGATTCTCTGTTTTTGATTCATTGTTAAAATCGGACTACAAAAAGACTGCTAATTTTGCGTGTTCACATTTGAGTTCTTGCTTTTGAGTTGGTTGGTTGGTTGTTTTCAGATTATCTGGCGCCGTCAGCAACACGAGGGCTATAATGCGCCGAAACATTCGTCATTTGACAAGCCAACATACATTTACAAACATCCATGCCTAACACGGGATTCGAACCCGCAACCGCGTGGTCTAGAAGCTAACACGCTAACCACTATACCGTTTGGTCCTCTTGCTTTTGAGAGAACAGCTTTTAAAGTACTTTCTTTAGAAAAGTGTAATTATTACACATTTTTGCGATTTTGAAAGTGTTTAAAAATGTCTTCCAGGTTAATTGCGTGGTAAAAAATTGTAAGTTTGCAGTATTTTTTAATATTATTGTCTTTCATACTTCTGTTTCAAATAAAAATTTCGGCCGAGTAAAAATTTAGTTCATCCTAAATTTTATTATGTTGAATATGATTTCAATATTTGTAGGTAAAGAAATAGGCAATGAACCTAATCACTTCAGAAAAATTTATATATTTTATTCCTTTTTTACGAATGTACATGAAATCTCATTATTCTAGATAGATCTTTGAGTTGTTTACAGTGAAAATCGATAAAAATAAATTATACGCCCAAAACATATAATTTCGATAAGATCCCTGCCAAGAAGTTCTATATGCAACTCAAATGATAAATTATTAAGTAGAAGCTGTAACATTCTTTATTTTCTACTTATGTTTGTGTTAAAGGAATTCTTAAAAGTTTCGCATTTATAGTATCTTATCAAACTAATTAAGGAAAAACACTTCGTCTGCCCACGCTTCATCAGACTCGATCAGCGTTATTAATAGATATCTATGGTCTTCGTGAGATTTCTTTGCCATTTTTCTGATTGGAAAAATTTACAATTGGATTTTTAGAATTTTCGTTTAAATTTAGATTTAACGTTGCTGCTTTCTTCCCAAATAAAAAAAAGGTAAATAATTTTGCCATCCTCTTCTGCTTTTTTAAAATTTATAAAAATGAATATTTATGTAAATTGTAGTTTTGAAGATAATTCAAATAGAATAAAGGCCAACTTATTGCAATTATAGTTATTTTATTCAATTTGATTGTTGATCACAAGTGAGTTATTCATGAACTTTAAATTAAAAAAAATAAGTATTTGGGATTTTTTGGCCAATACCTCTATGCTATCTGGGTTATAGCTAAATTCCAACTTAAAGGCTTTACTAAGCTAATTATCATTCCCAATAGAATTCCTCAAAAATGAAATTCTCGATAGATTATTGCAGATCACTCAACCTGTTTTCCTCATATCATCGTGAAAACATCTTAGTTTACAGAATTCACAAGAAAGCACAATTGAGTCTTGTGCTTTCAGAATGCGGCGCTGCGAGCGGAAGTGTCAACGTGAGGAGGAGGAGGCACGTTTGGAGGAAGAGCCTCTGATCCAGACTATGGAGGCGTCCCAGTGGAAGGTGTTTTACACCGACCGCTGGGTTCTGGACACAGCCTGGTGGCAGCCTTGCATCCTTGACCAACACTACCCTCTGGTCAGGGAACGCAGGCTAACGGTCTGAGGAAGAAGGCAGACAGAGCGGATGATGGGCTTAACATCGATGCTTATGGGGTTGGCATAAAAGTCGACAGTATAAAAAGATATAATAACAAACAATAGAAGATGATGAAGAATACACGTCGATAAATGAAGCTATTTTTGTCACAAATCTTGCCATCATAGTTTGCAAGAAGATTTTTCATAATCTTAGAGGAACCATAAAACCTCAAAAAGTTTCATCATACAACTCAGTTAATCTTTCTCACAATAGACGAAGCTTTTCTCTTCATCCCAAGTAGGCATTACCGTGTTCCTCAAGGCTTCTTCCTTCTACGTAACCTCCTGCATCAAATCAATGCAATTTTTCATAATAGCATCTTCATACAACTCCTAGACTCTTCATATTCACCAAAGCCTAATTATATTCACTAAAGCCTCTTCATATTTATGTCGAAACTTCTTATAGAGGTTATTAATCCTATGAATATACTTCAAAACTTTTCAAAAATCAAAGTCTGTTACAGAAGTTGTATCCTCTTCATAGAAGTCATAGCCTCTTTATATACATCAGGGCCAATTCATATATACACCAAAGCATGTATATCCAAACCTTTTATAGAAGTCAAAACTTATTTTAGAAGCCAATGCATATTACAGAAGTCATAGCCTCCTCATATACATCAAAACCTCTTCATATATACATCAAAGATTCTTCAAATATCTCAAGCCTCCATTTGTCAAAGCCTCTTCATAAAAGTCAAAGCATCTTTATAGACGTCAAAGCCTCTTCATACATTTCCAAGGGACTTCAATCACTACAAAACCTCCTTATGTATCCCAAAACATCATTATTGTCTTCAAATTAGTCTTTTCAAACCTCGGACATACTCATTAATCGACAAAAGACTTGAGGGTAGAATTTTCCAGATAAACTCCTAAAGTATGAAATAAACTACCAAGTTTTTTAGTGAACCTGGGAATATTTCCACACAGCACTGTGCCACAGATTATCAGCACCCTGACTTATCAATCACCCCCATCTAACATTCCATCCAGCGCAATTAATAGTAGTTTCAACCTTTACAAGATTTAAGAGGTAAACTTTCACATCGAGAGCAGTAGACAAATGTACCTCCTCAAAAAAGGCGTTTTTATCAAGAAAGACGAAGTCCATTCATATGTAAACAAATATCAAACAGACGTCATAGCCTCTTAATATAAAATTCAACCACAAAAATTAAAATTAATGTCTTTTTTTTTATTTTTTGTTAGGTTATAATTTGAAAATAATAATACAAATTTTAAGTAATTATACATGACAAAATAAAGTTTAAAGAACTTTTTAGAAAAAAAAAAGCGTGGGTAAATATAGTTCTTAAAAAACGCCTCAGCATTTAAAAAAATGTTAAAAAAAAAAAAAAAAAAATAGTTAGACTGTAGAGTGCCCATTTTTTTTTTTTTTTTTTTTTTTTTTTTTTTTTTTTTTTTAAATTTAAAAAAAAAAGAAGTTATAAATTGCAAATTAAAAAATATTTCAATTATCATTCTTTGGATTAATTCATAAAAAAATATTTCTTGTAAACCTAGTCGTCATACCATTTTATTGCCAAACAATCAATCATTCGAAACACTTAAAAAACATTCAGGTTTTATACAACCAGAACACATTTGGAAATAGGGATAAAATTCACAAGAGTTTGAAGTCTACGAAATACTTTTAATTGCCTGTAAATGCTTATCCTTTTGTTGAAAGTAATTTTAATTTTTTTTTTTTTTTAGTTGATACGTTTTGCAAGATATAATTTTAATAATTCGAAAAATTGCAAGGTAATAATTTAAAAAATAAATTTACAGGACCATATAAAATGGGTCAATCAAAAGAAAAAGACATCAACATAATATTTGAAAATGTACCTTCACTACTACTCTTGCAGTAAATCACAGTATATTTTAAACATATTAAATATTAAAAAAAAAAAAAAAAGTCAGTAGACTATTACAATTTTTCAAATATAATTTAAACAATGCATTTTCAGGTTCATTTACATTGTAAAAAAGGAATGAACCATATACTTGTTTTCACAACCTAGAAGCTGAAATTTATAGAACAGATTCCGAAAAACTTTGAGAATTTATTATTTATAATTTAATAATCAATTGAAACGGATTAATAGAACTGAAATAAACATCCCCAAATTGCACTTACCTGGTATCTAGACCTAATAAACAGCATCACAAACATCTATAAAACGAAAATTTTTGTGAAGGTGACTGTCACAATTCAACTTATCCTTACAATGTTTCAATAGATAACTTATTTTTTTGCAAAGTTTCAATAAAAAACTTACTTTTATGATATTTCAATAAATAACTTATTTTTTATGATGTATATTCTCGAAGTTTTTTAACTGAAATTTTTATGTTAATAAAGAAAATGCGTTTTAAAGATTTCAAAAATGTAATTTTTGGCCACAAATTGTATCCGTCTATTTTATACATGAACCAACCACCTTAATTCGTTTATAAGATTGTGGGTAATATTTTTTTAAAATTCTCAAAGCTGATATCATTCCATAAATTATACCCGTCTATTTTTGACATGAACCACTTCATAATGGACACATTCAAATACCTTTTCATCACTCCAGATTACTTTTATAAATCACAAAACTAAGCAATTCATCATTCTCCATTTCCAGATGATTTCACCTGCTTCGCTTCAAAAATCTTCCCATACCAGTCCCACAGCGAAAGTCATTATTTAAGTGCAGTCATTTCACGCCAACATATTTCCTCGACAGACAATTTAACTTTTTATTAACGACTTCAGGTTAAAGTTGACGTAATGCTAAATGGATGGTAGTGACAGTTTGCAGTCCTTTAAAATTTGAGGAATTTAGTTTTCACCCAGGATCCAGTAAAATATTTTCTTCCACCTGATTCAACAGCCATATAATATGTAAAAAGTAGACTGACAAGATGTTACTATCGATGCAATACACTTTTTACACTACTATTAATAAAATTTAATACATTTTTTTTTTTTTTTATCATAGAGGCTGTTACGGGCTTTGTCTACTTTATATGCATAAAAAAAACAAGCTATTTTTATTAATTTCCTTTAAGGATATTTTTATGTTATTGATATAAAACTTGTCAGGCTTAACAAAATCATTCGTAAATTACAATAATAATAATAATGCATTAATTTTTACCATTTTTTTAGTGTGAAAGTGCCATTTAAACAGGAATCCTCAAAAGGTTGGGCTGTTGAAAAAATCTCAGAAACTACTGAACTGATCCTTATGAAATTTTAACCACATATTCTGTGCACTTATCGCTATATCCCGTACCAAAATTATTCCAAATTTTTAATTTTTACTATTTTTTTTTTTTTTTCGTGGAAAAAAGCCCTTTTTTTTTTTTTTTTTTTTCTTTTTTTTTTTTGTCCGTCCGCCATTTTGCGACTTTTACTTATAAATTATTATTTGAGGTAAGGGTTGGTTGGTTGTTTTCAGATTATCTGGCGCCGTCAGCAACACGAGGGCTAGAATGCGCCGAAACATTCGTCATTAGACAAGCCAACATACATTCACAGACACCCATGCCTAACACGGTACTCGAACCCGCAACCTCGCGGTCTAGAAGCTAGCACGCTAACCACTATACCGTTTGGTCTGCCACTATACCGTTAGGGGATACAGCCACTGTCACACTAAACCTAAAACCATTATTTTTTTATTTTTTTTTTCCAGATGGGCCATTGTTTAGAACTTTTTAACAGAGTTACTTCTTGAGGACTCCAGTTTACCACCTGGCATATTCTTACTAAAAAAGTGGTTAAAATCAATATAAAAAAATAACGTTTTGTCCATGCATCTAAAGTAGACAGAGCCCTTAAGTTTATAAGTTTTCTCCTAGACCTTAATATTTACTCAAGTAATTATGCAGGGTGCCGTAAAAATACCCGTCAAATCTTAAATTTAATTAGAAAAAATTAGTAATCATCATACGTGACGTTTATTTACACTGAAATACTTCTCATGATGAAAAGGCTTTTAAAGCAAAAACAAATATTGTTCCAAATGTGGCATGTAGATGGCGTTGTACTTTAATGCAACGTACAATTCATTAAAAATTTAAGATAATCAGTTACAAATAAAATGGTTTAATTTTTCTCTTGCAAACACAGAGCATTTCTCATGTCACTTCCTTATTTTAATCTCGAACCTCAGCCAAACGGTGTTTTAGTTCTATCCAAGTATTCACTAGTATTGATTACGAAATAGGCTAGATTGCGGGCGTTATTCGCGTCTTTATTACCTTTGAGGAACGAGGTGCCCTTAGCACTGGACCATCTTTCCGATACATCGGACTGGAGAATCTCATTCAGTGAGTAATTATTGTAAAATAATTAAACCTCATTCAAAAGAGGCCAATGCAGATTATAATGAGGAGACCGGAAAATAATGTCGTTTTTCAAAATTAAATTTAAAAAAATAAAGTTTTATCAAGTCTTCATTTTTTAATCAACAATGTAATCACTCCCATTATTAATACCTTTTTGCCATCTAGTGTGTAAATTTTCAATGTCGGATCGGTAAAAATCAATCGGTTTTTGAGCAACATGTCTGGAGATGGTATACATCATTTAAATTTTCAATTTGTTTTGCTCCAAAATGTTGAAGCAATCGAAATAAACGGAAATACGATCGTGCAATATCGGGCGAGTATGGTCGGTGATGCAATACCTCCCATCACCAAAATCATTAATTTAATTTTTTTTCCAGAGTTCGTCTCGTGCAATGCGATCTTGCATAATCGTGTTGCAGAATAAAGTATTTTCTGTTGACAGTCACTGGACCCTTTTCAGTTAATTATTGCTTTACTCGATACAATTGGTTACAATAAAGGTCTGCATTCACAATTTGTTCAGGTTTCAGCACTTCAAAATGAACGATTATGCGAATACATCACCAAACACACAAAATATGCCTTTTTGAGTTTTATGCCCGGCTTCGTAGCCACTACCATTTACGTTAAGGATTATCATAAAGGACCCATAGTTCATTACCAGTGATCAATTGATCAAAACACGATTCGGTATTGTGCCGCTGAAGCAATAAGTTGCAAGCGTTGGATCGGTTAGTTTTGTTTTCTTCGGACAGATTACCAATCTGCTGCAAATATTCTTGGATGGTCGACCAAGGTTTGTTAAAAGTATTTGACAGTTCCTCGATTCTCTGACAAGCATTTGCTTCCACTTCCGCCATTAACATCTCATTGTCACTAAAATTGTTGGTTTTTCTAATCGGTGCTTATCGGAAAGATCGAAATTACCAGATTTCAACTTAGAAAACATCTTTGGTATTTACGAATCTCTTAATGCGTTTGGATAAACATCGTAAATGTTTTTGGTAGCAACCATTGCGTTACTACCCTTGTGAATCTCAAAGAGCATACAGTGCCGGATATATACCTCTTCTGGTAATTGGTTGGACATTTCACCATAAATTTAAAAAAAGGAAAAAAAAAATATTACCTAAGAGTAAACAAGTCAATTACTTTTCGATTCCCCTATTATTTATTTTACGCCCTCTTTTAGAAAAATTGCAAAAAAATCCACCACTTTTTCTCTCTTGATTCATGACATTAGTTTTTTTTTGTCGTCAATCATAATTCTATAGTCATCCGTTTTTAAAATATTCTTTTAAGTTATGTAATAAAGAAACGTTCAGACAAAAAAATTTAGCTTAAAATTTTTTTTTCCGGAAAGACATTTTCCAGAAACTTACTGTTTCGCAACTCATTACGTAAGAATTACTTTCAAAATCCAAGCACTTTAATTACATTATTAATCATTTCCCAAATAATGACAATTTACAAATGAGCTGATATATGATATTTTATATCTTTCTGCCCTTAATGAGCATACATACATTCCTCAAATGCCTTCATTCCTATTTAGGTAATTAATTCCAATTTTAGGTAAATTATTCTATTTTCAGTGTTCTTTATTAATCAAGGAATAAAAATGTGATGAAAGTTACCTGGAAACATTCTCAGATTGCAAAAGGCAGACTTATGGTTTAGGTCACATTCAATACTCAAGTTTCAATTTGAGTATTTTTGTTTTAAATTTTACAGTAGCATAAAAATTTTTATGTCATAGTGGAAAACACTTCTAATCGTTCAAATTAAATAATAATTTATCTTTTTTAGAAATTTTAAATTAGTACTTTTTGTGGGATAGATTTTTACAATCGTCTTTAACAGTGGGACTATCAGTGATAAAATTACTACACTATACTATAAAATTAAAAATTGTGGATATGTTTATAAAAAATATATGTTTATTATTATAGTACATTACACGAGAGAGAGATTGGATAAACAGACCCAGTGGAGTATCCAATAGGGTTATACTGTACCAAGGATATTTCCAAGAATTAGAAAACATATGTTATTATGTTAACATTACAATAAACTACTTTTAATAGTTAAATTTAATCATGCAAAAATCACATCACATTCCGACAGAAATTAGACTAACATAATTAGACACAGATCACAATAAATCATAAAAAAATATTTTTTATTGTTTAAAAGTCTTATCTTCTAAATGTGAACTTTTCTGATAAATGGCATTAAGATGTATGATGAAATTTATAAGCAGTAAAGTTGACAAAGAAAAAAAAAAAAAAAAAAGAAAAAAAAAAAAAAAAACCTCTTTACAACTAATTTTGAACTCGAGTCAAAATCGTTTGTATTACTGTCACTGACAAATATAGAAATTGAAAATCTGGGTCTGCCCGTCAGTTCAATAACAAATCATGTCAATGTGAACGATTACTTGACAGAATAATCGAAGTTTCATCGATAAATCCATAACTGTAAGAAAAACAAGTGTTGCATTTTCGTCTTCAAAAAATCAAGCTGCACTTTCTGCGATGTCAAATTTCCAAAGTATGAATTTGAAATTAATTCCATTATCAATCAGATGAAGTTTAACTAAATGCATTAAATAAAAATGCATAACCTGTCCATATAAAAAAATTATCCAGAAAATGTTCTGCATATTAATTGTGAATAAAGGAATACAAATTTATGTATCGCATTTTTCATCTATGATTTATAACTTTAGTTAACGTAATAACTCTATATTTTAGAACTTGACGAACTTAAGACATAATTGAATGGCTAAGTGGATGAAGGGCATATGCGGCAATTATAAAAATATGAAATTTCAAAAAGAGCGAAAGGGTGAGTTTTAGTCTAACTTCTGACACATACCCTGGTTATCTAAACTGCTTTGGAACACATACTTTGATTAGTTGAAAAATACATGTTATATATAAAATAATATAAAAGTAATACTTTACAAGGGAATAACTCAAAAACTTCTTTATACTACCACCATTCGCTTACTATTTCATTTGGACAATTTCACACGAGATATTTAAAACAAATTGACTTTTATTAGATTCTCTATGTAACACTTCAATTGTGCATAATATATTTAAAAATGTCGAATGATATACTGGTGGAACGAATGAAATACTGGTAGAAAATTCAAGGGTTCGGTAGAAAATGAACTTTTTAAACCTTATCTGAAGGGTAAGGGTTTTTATAAGGGTATATGAAACTATCGGAACGTACACAAGATATTCAGATAAGGCAACTCCCTTTTTGTTCGAATGGGATTTTATAAATTTCCATGGAAAATAGTATCTTTTCTATTTTTTTTAAATGTAAATTTACTCAATCTTTGATTTAAAATCTAAGTACGATAAAAAATATAAAATAAACACAAGTACGTCTTTATAGTTCTTATTTAATAAAAGCAAAATAAATTCTTACATTTCCTTTCCATTCATTTTTTCATTCAAATAAATCTAAGTTTCTAACTCTAATCCTTACTTAAGTAAAGTGCAACGTGATTGGATAGTTGCCATTGATGTCTTTCTACAAGGGTTCCAAAAGATAGCAATCATCTTTGCTTCATTAAAGCAAAAGAGTTTTCAGGAAACTTGGTTTATGAATAAAATATTATCGATATGTTTTTCGAATTGGAATTTGAAGCAGTGAAAACGGTTTAAGCTTTCACCATCTTCCAGAACTGGAATAGATATTAATCTACTTTGCATGTCTTAAGCATTTAAACTGCGAATATTTTAGCGAGCTAGAGCTTTTTAAAGCATTTTATATTCAACACTTATTACACTTATGTTTTATGGATATACTACATAAACAAGTTATTTTATAATTTGCCCGTACACTTCTTAAAAATACTTGTCAACAAAATTTTTTAAAAAGGCTTCAAATTATAAATGTTGAAAAGGGATAGAGATGAATATTTTATTCTCTTTTTTTAAACAAAATGGGAAATAACTCTAAGGAGTAATACTTTTTTTTTATTGTAAATAACTTATATTTATTTTAATACAAGTTATTTAAAACAAATTCTTTTTTTTTGCTTAAAAAATATTCATTTAAATATTTCTGAAGATTCTTTATTCTTTTATTCTTTAACAATCCCTTAAAGGTGGATAAATAAATCATGATTGTTAAATTTTTCCATCCAAAAAAAAAAAAAAAAAAAAAAAAAAAAACTAACAAATGGAAGCAGTTAATTGGTATATATTATAAAAAATTAATTAACCACAACATTTATATCTATTTTACAATATTAAATAAATCTATTACATATTTACATATTTTATGTTTATTAAGAAAAATAATATTTTACGTAGCGTTTTTAATAAAACTAAACTAAACTCAGTGGCGTAACTTGGCCTGTTGTGCCCAATCCAGTTTACTTGACCATGGGCATACAGCAATGTTCTGGTCAGATGGCCAGTCTAACGCGGAACCCCCAGTATTTAGTTACCAAACATGCTTGGTTTTCATTCAGCCCACTTAAGGGATGAACGGCTTAGTCAACCCTGCCCAGTCCGGGGATAAAACCGTGAACCTGTGGCGTGGCAGCACAATGCGCTACGACTGCACCATTGGGCTGACTAGCATTTTTAATACGATGCACAAAACTTTGTTTAAGATTAACTTTGTTAACAGTTACGAGTTAGTAGGGTCTTCATATTTTATACAGAAAGAAAATAAGTTTATAGTATTGTTCTTTAGTTTTTGTAGCACAACTCATTTTGCGTTTATGAGATTGTTAGTCTAGTAATATTCATATTCGAATTTGAGAAATTATTGTTGACTGGTAATGTGATTCGACGTTTAGGTAACTCGTATCTATGCATTGAACGTGGTGTTTTTGAAGTATCACTTCAATTACAGATCTAGCGGTGTGATCATCTATTCCAGGATACTCGGAAATTCAGACATCCTGTTCAATTCACGAATTGAGTATCTTCACATTCAGAGATTGAGACACATTCAAGAGAGAATGGAAAGAGATAGAAAAAAATACGTTTTTACTCTACATTTTCAAACAAAGAATCGTATGAATAATTGTAGCGGGTTCTTCACCATGGAGTTTTGAAATTCTGGTATTATTTTACAAACAACAAGCGCTTTCACCCTTTTAAATGTAAAACAATTTATTTTTCCCTTCGGACTGTTTCATTTCTAAATGATTTTTTAAACAGTAAATATTGTAGGTATTTATTTCAAACACATATTTTGTTTTAGATATTATTTAATTGTATCTTGTAGAATGCCGTTTTCTAATTTCTAACCTCATATACTTCAACAGAACTGCCAGAATCAGCTGTGAGAACACATGATAACTTTAATGCATAATTAAAATATATTGCCCGGATAACAATCTAATTTTTAAATATACAGTGCATCCACACTTAAAGGTCAACTTTCAAAAAGCTGAAGGGGAAAAAAAAAAAAAAAAAAAAAAAAAATTTGCCAGAATTACCTGAAATTTGACCTTTTTATCCATCCCGTTTCAAACTGATATGACCACCTATATTTTTGAGAATAAATGTGTTGAAAAAGATTTAAACGACTCAAGTTTAAAATCTGTTTTATAGAAAACTTTCATGAACATATTACCACAAAAAAACACCTCTGCAAGATATTCGTTTACAATTTAAACAAAGGTTTTATGACATGAAATCTGAATTTCAACCATCCAGAGGTGATTAAAATTAAAGTTGTAATTTAAGACTGATGTATGTAAAAGTTCCTAAAAAATTTACTATAAAAACTGTACAAAAAAAAAAAAAAGTGGTGACGTATTGGTAAATACTATTGAATTTGATCTCTTTTTTTTTTTTTTTTTTTTTTTTTTTGTCTTGAGGATTTCATCATCTTCCAGTATATAGAGGATATGTCCAGTATATACGCAGATCCTTTGCGGAAGCAACTTCACTTATAAATTATCTTATTTTTAGGTGCCGCCAAATGGAGCTAGATGATCTATCTCATTTTGAGTTTGAATATTTCAGTGTACTTGTTTTCAGTTATATATTTTGACACGTCATGTAAGACGGTTAATAAAGTTTTACATTACAATGTTTTGGCTTGTAATCTGAAACAACCAGAGTTCGCCAAAATGCTAGAAATCTGCATGAAGAGCATTGAAAATCAATTTCACCCCATAGAATTAATTTCATACGTAAATTCACGCATCGGTACATCATGGTCACATTTTTAAAAATAATCCTTTATTTTATAAAATCAGAGATTATTCTAGCCGTTTTTCGAAAGGTGGCGCTACTACCCCGCACTTTTCTTTGAAAATAGCGTCATTTCTGAAAAAATGCAAAATGTTCCTTTATTTTCCAACGGAAAGCAATATACGGATCACGCGCCTCCAAAATTGCCAATTATACATGCGCATTCATGTTCAAACGTGCCTCACACAGACAAGTGACTAACTAAAGTCATTGACTGGCTGCTGATAACACGCCCTCCACAAGTACGTGGATTGTAGGGGGCATCCCACAATTTCCAAATTTAATTTCGTACGTTTCTTAATTAAGTGTATTTCACCGGCTTTTTACCACGCCTTCTAGCACAAAATAGAGAAAAAAGGAAACCTCTAGGTTTAAGAAAATGTAGATAAATACTAAATCGTATGTCGTCCGCACGTTTAAGGATTCTTTTTTCCCCCCTACTTTGTGTGTGTGTGTGCGCGCCGGTAGGACTGGTTCAGAATTTCAGATCATTTCGCTTATGTCTATTGCTGGCGTTTTTTCGTGATTTTCGTGATATCGTAAATGATCAAGTTTTACTTCTCCGTCATTTGGGCGGAGAAGTGCGCACTAAAGTGGTATCCCCGAACAGTAAATTGTTAAGAGTTAGTTTAAGGTTTGTAACCATCAAGTGTTTTTAGTAAGCATTTAAAAAGTACATTTCAGTTCTAATATGTAAAATTGCGATCGAGCATCATTGTTATTGTTGTAGATATTAGTTTTGCCAAAAAACTTAATTTGCTTTGTTTAAAAAAATTTAAATTTAAAAAATAATCTCTAGATTTTAAAAATAGCCCTTAAAATTTAGAGAGAGGGTGAAAATACCCTTTGGAAATATTTTACTGCCAAACACTGCAAACAACATACCCGCTTCATTGGCGACACGGTTTTTGATCATATTTCAAGTATTTCTAACTAATAGTTTTGGACAGCTTTTTGAAAGTTGAGCTTTAATTGTTGACACCCTGTATATTTCATTATGCATTCAATTGTTTAGTGTTTAAATTCGATAGTATATAGTAACTTATGAGAATATTATTTGATGAAGTTAAAGAAACTTAAAGTTTGTGTCTAAGTTGAAAAACAATTTTATAATAAAATTGCATCTTTCTTTCATATGAGTAAATTGTCTTCATAATTTGACTATTTAGAAGTTCTTGAACAATTCAAACGCAATTA
Source organism: Linyphia triangularis (assembly GCA_963978545.1). NCBI lineage: Eukaryota > Metazoa > Arthropoda > Arachnida > Araneae > Linyphiidae > Linyphia > Linyphia triangularis. Next base: position 13,142,175 of record OZ021731.1, read on the forward strand.
ATCCTTTAGCTAAATACGTTTAATATTTTCTAATTTTTGAAAGTTTCAAATACTTCTCTGTAAAATCCCAGTTGACAAATAGTCAGTACTGTGTGCGACGTTTTAACAAAACAAAAACCAGCTTTCTTGGCGAATCACAATATTTGTTGGGTGGCAAGTTGAAATTGCATTTGGATAAAAAAAATTAAAACTGCATACAATCCTTACCGTAATCTATAAATCAAATATCTCAATCAGCACAGTAGACAACTGCAATGAATGTAAAACATATAAAATGAGATATGGGAGGAATGGATGAACATTAAGAAGATTCATTTATATTCATGACCACATGTTTCTATGAAATGGAAAAAGGAATTGAGTTACAAGAATGTGGAATGTAATCGCAGGTTTCTTTTTCTTATAATATTGAGTTTTTCTTATCGAAATCTGTGTCGTTACATTTGTAGATACTTCATTAAACATTTTTCATCTGCAAATTATCAAAGGTTCGTTTATATGTACTTTGGTAATAAGATTTTTCCAGATTTATAACATACATATTCGAATATTTAAGAAGTAATTTGAAAAAAAAAAAAAAAAAAAAAAAAAAAAAAAAAAAAAAAACGAAGACAAATAAAATGAACATAATTTACGTGTTACAGCTCAAAGAATAGGATTTGCATTACTTAGTGTACTTATTAAACATCTGTCACACCGATTTGCAGCAAAAAGATTTGGCGATTTTTGTATTTGTTTTAAACATTTTCCTTTAAAAAATATCTCTCCCATTGGTAGCATATTATTTTATTTGGTTTATTTGTGGAGTTTTTAAGCAGTGCAGTGTATAGCTCAAGGTCCGGCTATTAATTTCCAAACTGACGTAACTGTAGGAGAACGAAAAGCCGGAAGATGGCGCTACTGGTTTCATATTGAAGAGCGTTTTCTTGTGCATGTGCAGTGCAATTGACGCCATTCTGAAGTAAGTGGTTCTCGTGGAAAGGCGCATTAAAACGTAGCTCTTAAATTCATGTTGTCGAAGTGAAAATGGAGCAAAGAATTAACATTAAATTTTGCTTCAAATTGGGTATCCTATCCAGGTAAGCAAGGTCAGTATCAGCAGGGACGGAACTAGGTCACTTTTTACCCGGGGCAAGAATTCATTTTGGCGCCCCCACACAATAATTTTTTAGATTTGAAGCTAACTATATATACATTGAAAATTAACAAAGGTTTTTCCTTTGTAAAATTCTGTTTTGAAACAAACAATAAAAGAATTGAAATTTTAAATAAATATATTTGACCAGCCCTTATTAATGACCAGGGTTCATTCTGCTTGCATAAAGACAAAAAAAAAAAAAAAAAAAACTAATGAATCAATACAAATAATGTCAGTTACAATGAAATAAAAGAACTTAGTTGAATGATATGTAACACTTTTTAACACAAAATCTGGTTAACCTGGTTTCAAAACGTCTTAGATCATAAACAATTAAGCTGTTTTACATTTCAAAAAATATTTTCTTCTGTAAAATACTAATACAAAAATTTAAAAAGCTTCCGAATATTACCAGAACTCATTGAACACAAAAGCAAATTAATTTAATGACTTGTCTACAAAAATCATTGAATAGTTGGTAAACACATAAATGTTAATTTTAGAACAATTAATTTAAACTTATTGAAACTTATTTTAATAATAGAATGAATAATATATTACTTACTGGTGCTATGTGTGAGTTCTCCATTTTCTTGGAGAATTTAAAATTCTCACCAATGCAATGGACAAAATTTGACGAACATGACATCTGTTTGGTGAAAAATAATGTCGTCAAAATGACACTATATCTCTGTGCAAATGCAATGGCACACGCCTAGAAATCCTTACAATTTGGCGGGTTTTGTGGTCTCAACTGGGAAAATCCGCGTGATATCTTTACTTACGCTTTGGCGAAGCTTGCCTTCTTATAGCCATAAGTTCTTTGACATTTCAAAAGATGCGCCTTTTTCTCATAGCATGGAGACTGGATTCTTTTTATTTTATTTATCACTTCCTGGAAAATACTTTCTTTTTCGTTATTTTTATGAAAAATAAGGCCTTGAGATCTATTTTTAGAATTCATGCCTTGATGTTTTATTATTTTTTCATTAGTTAAAAACCTCAAAAACAAAAGTAAACGATTTCTAAACAATTCAACATCTTGCAGCCCCCTGTAAAAATTCCTGCTGACGCCTAGAGAACAATAAATATATTTGGTAAGAGATATATCCCAAACGTAACCCTTGTCCATAATACACATCTTCCAAAGTTTATTAGGTTACAAATTAAAAAAAATTATTTCCCTCATTGGTTTCAGTCTCGTGAACTAACCAAGATGATAAAAGTAGCGAAGAATGTTGGGATATTCTTGCAGTTTCTTTTGCTTTTCTGCGATTCTGCGCCCCAGTAATTTCTTCGACATATTTCAATTTACGAAAAATTCAACAGCATTAAATTGTTGTAACGCTAAATTTTATCTAACTACATTGCGACTATATTACCAATGCGATTTTAAATTAGCATTTCTGGCAGCCTGCCATGTAGCACAAACCTATTCTTCACCAGGGGGTAGGGAGAATTCGATGTCATTCTTTTGTAAAAGGATGGATTATTACTTTCTTTGTACAGAAATGTATTATTTTTTTTTCTAGTGGATTTTTTCTTCTGTTGGATTCTGTTGGTAAAGATCATCCAGAATTTTAAGAAAAAATGAAAATTTATTAATGAAAAATTATCCTTTTGTCCAAATATTAAAATTTATATAACAAATAGTGCTTTGTTGGCTTTTCGGCGCCCCCTCTGGTTAGCGCCCGGGGCAGCTGCCCCGCCTGCCCCCCCCCTAGTTCCGGCACTGAGTATCAGCGTTGTCGATAAGTTTGCCACATGCTTCCAGTCTCAATTGCTTTTGTTCGTCCCTTAAATGGTGAGGAATGAATCTGGAACAAATCTTGCGTTTGCCTAGGTCTTGCGTCAAAATTCGCCGAACCGTCTCTTTGTCCATGTTCAATTCATTGGCGAGTACTCGAATAGTCAATCGACGATCACATTTCACCATATCGCGAACTTTTTCAATTGCTTCCGACGTGCGTACGGACTGCGGCCGACCTGTGTGTGGATCATCTTCGACGCTTTCGCGCCCATCCCGACATCGTTTAAACCATTCAAAAGTTCTTGAGCGGGATAATGCTTCCTCGCCGTAAACTTATTTTTAACATTTCGTAGGTTTCCGCAGCTGTCTTGCCCAATTTGAAGCAAAATTTAATGTTAATTCTTTGCTCCATTTTCACTTCGACAACAGGAATTTAAGAGCTACGTTTTAATGCGCCTTTCCACGAGAACCACTTACTTCAGAATGGCGCCGATTGCACTGCACATGCGCAAGAAAATCCTCTTCAATATACAATCATTAGCACCATCTTCCGGCTTTTCGTTCTCCTACAGTTACGTCAGTCCTGGAAATTAACAGCCGGACCTTGTATAGTGTAATAAATTACTTTTGCATTGTTTCCTTTTACAAGAGATATCCAAACATCCTCAAACCGAAAACATCCTAACCGAAAACAGCAAAAGCTTTAGCATTATAAAAAACAGTAGTGATCACAATATTTTTATTTAAACCAATATTAATTTTATTGTACACACAACATGCATAAAAGCGTTTGAATAACTGAAAACAAATACAAATAGTACGTTTCCCGGAATACTATCCAAGTAACTGCATTATAACGGAACAATGGTAACACAACGTTGACATCTCAAAGGAATATTAATTTCATTAAACACACTATATATGTAAAAGCAAAACTAATTCTAAACAGTGTATTTGACTGGTAAATACAACTGAAGAGACTTATTTCCAGATGCATATGATGGTATGGTTAAATATTTAATACTTTAAATATGATTGTACATCTCAATACAATTGCAGGTACTTCATATTTTTGGTAAGATAATTTTGATAGATCTTCACATTTAGAAAAAGAAAAAAGAAACAAAATTATACTTAAAACTTATGTTATTTTAAATGAGAAATAGATCGCATAAAGCGCTAAAAAAATTATTGTAATGAGCCACCACTATAACTGAAGTATAGTAGTTGACTTTTACCTTAACATCTAAAATAACTAAACATGCATTAAAGTTGAAATTTCTTTATTATAGTATGCATATTGTTGCACAAATTGTCTGTATATAGTGTAAAGAGTGACGTATTATTTAAAAATTCTATTGTAATTTATTTTTATCTTATTTTATTTATTAACAGCGATTATACAAGTTAGGAAAAGGTGGCAACACCTAAAGCAATCGAGAAGTTTCGAGATGTTTCTTTTTCGACGAATTGGCTGGAAATTTCTCGATTGTTCTCTCGCGCCAAGTATAAATAAGACTGTAGATCGGGAAAGTTTTCAGATTGACTTTGGACTTCGATGAAAGCTTATCGCTTTGTTTACCTATTGGAGTCCCCCCAGGGGCTCGCTTCGGTGAGTACGGGTGTGGCGATCCCAGGGCGCCTGAGCCTCGCAGGAGATGGGGGAGCAGTGGTCAGTCTCCCTAGAAAATTTGGGAGCTCTGCTTATTCCCCGCACACCTGCGGACATTAATCGAATCATGCCCCTATCTGAGGGTCGCTTTGTAGTGGCTGTCACTGGGGGGGGGGGGGCAGAGCGGGGCGGATTGCTGAGATCCCTTCGGTATGTTGGCTTTTTGCTACTCTCAAAGTGGGCGGGCAATGCTGTCGTTTACGCTACTGCCGTCATCATGTTTCTGCAGTCGTATACCCCCAAACGGGGGTGGGCCGATAACCTTCCGGTTACCTATTGGAGTGAGCTTGTATAATCGCTGTATTCGAAGTTGTTTTTGCTGAAGCTTGTGTTGAAGCTTGTGAGCGATTACACTGTACGCTTGTGAATAAATTTTGTGAGTTTTCTGATGAGCGAATAAATATTTTTATACTGTAAAAATTGTGCCATCATTGCCTCAGTGGAAAAATTCATAACAGTGGTGTCAGAAGTGAGATCTCATAATTTCGAATGCCAATTATTAGAGGAATGATGGAAGACCAAATGAAGCAGTTGATGGAAATGATTGCTGGAATGAAGGCCCAACAAGAAACCGCCGCAGCCGAAATGAAAGCCTGCCAAGAAACGACTAAAGCCGAACTTTCCGCTACAATTGCAGCCGGTCAAGCCCGTCAAGAATCTACCAATGCTGAATTCGCTGCCGCGATTACGGGTGACATTAAAGCTTTACAAGAAGCTACATCATCGGACATAAAAGCTTTACAAGAAGCTACATCATCGGACATAAAAGCTTTACAAGAAGCTACATCAGCGGACATTAAAGCTTTAGCCGCCAAGTGTGAAACAACATATGCAGCAGTGAATGAAATCAAAGAAGAAATGAAGATGGAGCTAGCCTCAATGGTGGAATCAACCATAATAGGAAGAAATGAAGATGGAGCTAGCCTCAATGGTGGAATCAACCATAATAGAAACTACCTCAAATGTTCTGCTATCCGTGAAAGAAGAAGTATTCAATGCAGTAAGAAAGGAAGTTGATGAAAAGTTTGAGGAGTTTAACGGAAAAGTTTCCATCGTGCAAGAAAAAGTTTCCACTGTGCAAGAAAAAGTTTCAACCATGCAAGAAAAAGTTTCCACCTTAAAGGAAGAGCAAGACAGATTCATTGACGTTGTTGAAGAAAGGCTGCGAAAAATGGAAACGCGTGAAGCTGTGGCCATAGCTTCACCTAATTGGGATAACGCTTCCATCCCCTTTATGGCGCCGCGCTCTAACATCAAAGTGGCCCCTTTTGATGGGAAGTCGTCTTGGCGCGTTTATCAAACGCAATTTGAAATGATTGCTTCTGCGAATGGTTGGGACGATACTTCGAAAGCATTCCATTTCGCAGCATCTCTTCGAGGTGAAGCTGCTGACATTTTACAGACACTACCTGAAGAGAAGCGGGGAGAATTCGTGGCGCTGGCGAGTGCGTTGGAGCTAAGGTTTGGTGAGCAGCATCTTAAGGATTACAACAGACTGCAACTGAAAGTGAGACAGCAGAAGGCCAATGAAACTCTTCAAGAATTGGCGTCAGATATAGAAAGACTGTCTCTCCTCGCTTTCCCAGACTGTCCCTCGGACGTACGAGATAATCTGTCTCTTCAGTATTTTGTGGATGCCATCAAAGATCCCGATATACAGCAAGCTACCAGGATGTCAGACAGCAAAGATCTGAAGTCCACCCTCGTCTATGCCATGAGAGTAGAAGCAGCACAGCAAGCTTCTAGAAAAGATCGACGTTTCGTACGTGGAACATTGACGGACGATTTCCCTGAACTTTTCACGAGGAAGTTTCAAGAACTGGAAAACAAGGTGGAGAGAATTATGAGAAGTAATCCCGGCTCGAGGGATCGAAAAACTAGAGTGGTTTTTGGCTCTGCAACCGGGAAGGACATTTTAGGCGCAGTTGCCCGGACTTGGACAAAAGAGGGGATAACACCACCTCCGAGCCTCAGCAGTTAAACTAGAAAGCAGCCATCTCGCGGGGCGGAGGTTGCCGTGTAGTGAGGGTGGTGCCCCACTCAGCCTCTATCACATCTCATCTCTTCAAGGAGGAAACCATGGTTTATTCGTGGAGGGCGAGATTAACGGGACTCCCTATCGTCTAATAGTTGTTTCGGGAGCTAATGTAACCATCGTACGGATGGATGTAGCCCGGCGCCTGGATTGCCAACCTCTCTACAAGGCGCCTTCAGTTTCGCTACAGACTGTGACTGGTGACAAAATTTCTGTACATGGGAAAATGAAAGTCAACATCTCATTTGGATTTAACACCTATACTCATACCGTTTATGTTGCTGAAATCTTGGACCCATGCATTCTTGGGCTGGACTTTCTAAAGAAAAATGATATCAATTTGAATTTCGAGAAAGGAGAGCTTCAAACAAGGAAAGAAGAAGTTCCGCTGTTCGGTTTGGACTCGGAAGAGCCGTGTGCATATCGAATAGTAGCTCTTGAAGACGTCACCATCCCCTCCATGACAGATTTGGTTGTAAAGGGTTCAACAGAGCTCCCGAATGCCTTCCGATTTGGAGTAACGGACTTCCCATCATCGAATAGTGTCCCGAAAGGAGTGATAGTAGGAGGGATGCTTGTGGATCTCTCTCAGGAGGTGGTGCATGTGAGAATGGCTAACATAGGTGATTCTACAAGAATTATCAAGAAAGGAGAAGAAATTGCCACTTGCACACCTGTTACAAGCATCGAACGAGGATCGAAGGAGCTTCCGACCGCACCATCCGCGGATTTAGTGAACCAGCTTCTCGAGGACTCCCGGTTGGAAAGAAGTCAAGAGAACACTGTCGAAAACCTTATAAAAGAATTTCAGGACATTTTCTCCATGTCATCGAAAGATGTAGGAAGAACAATGCTTACTCAACATCGAATCGACACTGGGACCCATTTACCTATTAACTCTTTAGTTCCCAATGCAGTTTTCTGGAATATCCTTTAGGGACCAGGTTCCGGCCCGAAAAGAAAAACCATTTTCACCCCTCCTAGTGCGGCATTTAGAGAGAAGGTCAATAGACACCCCTGCTAAGCTAAGGGTAATTTATCTCTCTTCGCTATCTGGTTTCCAGATAGAGATTGACAACTAGTAAATCCTCAAGGCGTTTTGTTTGTTTTCTTTAGTAGTACAAAGTATTTGTGTTTTGGACATGAAGCTGTGAAAAGAAAGGCTTCCAAAGATAAGAATGAAAACCACCTGTTATACCCACCCTAGTGTGACGACAGTCGCCAGAATACCTTGGCCCCTCTTCTCCCTCCCGCTGTGAAGAGAAATCTCTGACCCATTGTAGTGAGCCGTTAATGGTATCGGACCTCCAAGGTCCACCCAAGAAGGGGGGTAGGAGTTGTAAGAGAAAAGACACGGCCGGAATGGGACTCAGCCGTCTGGGCCGGTTGGGCCGTTACGGGAATTAAAGAGTTAAACAATATCCTCGAAGACTTCCTTTCGCAAAACAAGAGGAGGTCGGGAAACTGTTACATGAAATGGAAGATAATAGAGTTATCGAAGCCTCCTCAAGTCCTTGGGCCTCTCCAATCTTACTCGTTCGAAAGAAGGATGGTTCCACTAGATTTTGTGTGGATTACCGGAAGTTGAACGAAATTACGAAAAAGGATAGTTACCCTCTGCCGAGAAATGATGACACTTTGGACACTCTATCGGGGAACCAGTGGTTTTCAACGTTGGATTTGAAGAGTGGATACTGGCAAGTGGATATACATCCCGACGATCGTGAGAAAACTGCCTTTACTACCGGACAAGGATTATGGCAGTTTCAAGTTATGCCGTTTGGCTTGTGTAATGCACCGGCTACGTTCGAGCGACTAATGGAGACTGTGCTTAGAGGACTTTCCTACGAGACCTGTCTGGTATATTTGGACGATATCATTATCACCGGGCGGAGTTTTGATCAACACTTGCAAAACGTATAAAACGTGTTCTTGAAGCTTAGGGAAGCCCAATTGAAACTTAGCCCATCAAAATGCAAGCTCTTTAGGCAGAAAGTCAGTTATCTCGGACACATCATCTCGTCTGATGGAGTGAGCACAGATCCAGCCAAGATCCATGCTGTGCAAATTTGGTCTCGACCGCAGGACGTCCATCAATTGCGAAGCTTCCTAGGCCTGTGCACGTATTACCGTAGATTTGTGAAGGGTTTCTCCAAGATCGCCAGACCCCTGCATCGACTAACAGAGAGCAAACAGAAGTTCCTGTGGACTGCCGACTGTGACGACTCCTTCAATCAACTGAAGAACGCTTTAACAACCGTGCCTGTTTTGGCTTTTCCCGATGTTAACAAGGACTTTATTCTGGATACAGATGCCAGCAATGAGGGAGTGGGCGCCGTTCTTTCCCAGGAAATTGAAGGCCAGGAGAGAGTCATCGCTTATTTTAGTAAGAGCCTGTCAAAATCAGAGTGGAACTACTGCGTCACAAGAAAGGAGTTACTGGCGATAGTAAAGGCCGTTGAGCACTTTCATCATTACTTGTACGGTAGAAAATTCCTTTTAAGAACTGATCATGCGTCTCTGACTTGGTTGCTGAGTTTCAAGAATACAGAGGGACAAATAGCGAGGTGGATTCAGCGCCTACAGGAATACAACATGGATATCCGTCACAGAAAAGGAACGTCCCATGGGAATGCAGACGCTCTTTCCAGAAGACCATGTCCGGAGAATTGCCGATTTTGTTCGAATGCGGAGTCTAAGTTTGGGACAACTGCATCTGCCGTTCGTAAAATAACTTCCAAGTCAACTACTTCAGACGTGGATCCTTGGAGTGATCAGAATGTCCGAAAAAGTCAGGTCGAAGATCAGGACTTGAAACCTCTAATTGAATTCCTGGAAGCGGCTACCGGAAAACCCAGTTGGCCGGAAATTGCATGCTATAGCCCAACAATGAAGAGATATTGGACACTTGAAGAATGGAATACTCAATCGTCAATGGGAGTCCTATGACGGCAAAAGCTTCCGGTGGCAATTAATCCTTCCAAGTTCTAGAGTTGCCAACGTTCTAGAAGAACTTCACAGCAGTTCTACTGGAGGACATTTTGGTGTCACGAAAACTCTTCAGAAAGTTAGGGAGAGATTCTTCTGGGACAAAGCAAAATCCAACGTGGAGAAGTGGTGCAAGTCCTGTGATGCATGCAATTCGCGGAAGGGACCGAAGACCCGAACTCGTGGAAAGTTGCAACGTTACAACGTAGGAGCACCATTCGAAAGAATTGCTTTGGACGTCTTAGGCCCCCTACCTCACACAACTAATGGCAACAAATACATCTTAGTTGTCATGGACTACTTTAGCAAGTGGTCAGAAGCATACGCGATTCCGGACCAGGAAGGCGCAACCGTAGCAGAAGTCCTCGTACAGAATTGGATCTCCCAATTTGGCCTACCCCTGCTGATACATTCCGATCAGGGGACGAACTTCAACTCTGCCGTCTTCACTGGGCTGTGTGACTTGCTCGACATGGAAAAGACTCGTACAACTCCCCTGCACCCACAATCCGATGGAATGGTCGAACGATTTAATAGAACGATTCTGAATCATCTCTCCTTGTTTGTTTCCAAGAACCAGCAAGATTGGGATCAGAAACTTCCACTGTTCCTTTTGGCCTACAGAAGTGCTACTCACGAGACCACCGGCTATACACCATCTCAAATGATTTTTGGAAGAGACCTTAGACAACCCTGCGACCTCCTCTTTGGACGACCACCGGATACTCCTTCCTCGCCTGTCCAGTATCTAGATGATCTCCAGGCACGTTTGGAAGCCTTACATTGGTTCTCCAGAGAAAGAATCAACATCATGACGGAGCGCATGAAGGTCCGCTACGATGCCAAGGCCACGGAACGTTCATTCCAGGAAGGTGACAAGGTGTGGTTATGGAATCATAAACGTCGGAAAGGACTCTCCCCTAAGCTCCAGACGAACTGGGAAGGGCCGTATGCGGTCCTTAAGAAGATCAACGACGTCGTGGTAAGGATTCAACGGACACCCTCCTGTAAACCTAGAGTTGTACATAACAATAGACTAGCCCCATATTATAGTAGAAGTGATTGAATTGCCTTTCCTCTTAAGGACTTCACTACCCGGGACGTGCAGTCTTTAAGAAGGGGGAAATGTTGCACAAATTGTCTGTATATAGTGTAAATAGTGACGTATTATTTTAAAATTCTATTGTAATTTATTTTTATCTTATTTTATTTATTAACAGCGATTATACAAGTTAGGAAAAGGTGGCAACACCTAAAGCAATCGAGAAGTTTCGAGATGTTTCTTTTTCGACGAATTGGCTGGAAATTTCTCGATTGTTCTCTCGCGCCAAGTATAAATAAGACTGTAGATCGGGAAAGTTTTCAGATTGACTTTGGACTTCGATGAAAGCTTATCACTTTGTTTACCTATTGGAGTGAGCTTGTATAATCTCTGTATTCGAAGTTGTTTTTGCTGAAGCTTGTGTTGAAGCTTGTGAGCGATTACACTGTTGCCTGTGAATAAATTTGTGAGTTTTCTGAAGAGAGAATAAATATTTCTATACTGTAAAAACTGTGCCATCATTGCCTCAGTGGAAAAATTCATAACAATATCATATCAAAAACAAATATACAGGGTGGTTAAAATTAAATTAACTGTATTCGGAGACTAGTAACTCTGGTTGTACTGAATTGATCGGAATGAAACTTGAAATATATCTTAAATAGATCATACGATCGAGATTTCTGTCAGAAAAAAATGGTTTGATAGGTTGCCAATAGATGGCGCTGTAATGATAAACCATATACAAATCAGTAGTTCATGTTATTTCGTTATCAAAGCGATAGGTATGAACAAATCAGTTGCCCGCAGTAAATATGCCGCTGAACCAAAAAAGAACGAGCATTAAGTTTAAAAGTTTTCCGGCCTGGACACCAGGATTTTGTCTGAAAACCGGGACGTCTGGCAAGCGTAGGTATATTGTCTTCGGGCCAACACCCTATCAATAAAGATATATTTAAATTAAGCTATGACTATGGGGTGTTCTTTACTTCACATCCCATATATTCATCATCTCGACAAATAAACCACTATCTGCGTTTAACACCGAACCCATCCATTTATCATTACGTCCTTTTACCACCTTGTCATTCGGCGACTTTACCACCCGCCTTTCATTCCTTCATCCGATTCCAACAACTTTAAGTGGAAGGAAAACCGAATTCATTTCCGCCCAAAGAAGTTAGAAACAGTCTTGTAATCACTGGCCTCCTGGAAGAAAAAAAACAAAAAGTTGTTCCTCTGAAGCATCATGCCAAATAACGATTCAACTTCCTCACGCGCCCCTTTATGTCGTTCTTACACAGCAGGGCGCAATCTCACGCCCCTGAAGGAGAATGAAGCCCCTTTAAGTAGTATTTAATGATTTCATAGAGTGTTCTTTTTTTGCCGTAATGCAGGAACAATGGATCCGGGAGTTGGGAGAGTAAAGGGACTTTGTAATGAGATGCACGCGGGATGAATTGTGATAGATAGACTGCGAATGAAAATGTGTTGGTCATATGTTCCAAAGGCGGATACAGGGGGCGCTCCCTCTCCATTATTCAGAGTTGAATAGAAAAAAAAAATATGTCGACAGAGAATATTTGTATGTGTTGTTTATCATGAGTAACACTGACGTCAAATAATAACAGAATTATTAAATTTATATAAATGATAAGTTAATGAGCATGTGAAAGATATGAATTAAAAATGAAACCCAAATGTACTAGATGTCTTTTACCGCTTACGTTTTAACGCATGCTTCTCTCAGGATATTGATGTAGTCAATCAAGATTTGACGAATCAGTACTAAACATCCTAAAAATTGGAGATGAAAAAGCCAAGGGCAAAGCAAATCAGCAAATTGCTTTTCAAAATATTTCAGACAAATTTGGTTTAATTCTTGATGATCATGGAACATGGAAGTAGAAATTTTTTCAAAGTTACACTTCAGGAAAATGTGAAGTTTAGTATATGTTTTGGAAGAACTTTTTCGTAGAACACACACACACAAACACACACACAAAGTCTTAGAATTCTTTGATTATGCACTTTTTGTTTAAAAAGTTGTTTGTTATTTAAAAAACAAACAAACAAAACAACCAATTATAACGTTTTTGCAGTGTAGAGGCCACATCACTTACCAGTTAAACCACAGCCTGACGCAGGTTAATGTGTTAATATAGTTCACTGCACGCGATGAAGTCAGCTGTTATACAAATGGCCTCCATGCATATATTCGGAGCTAACCAGACAACATAAGAAATAAGAAGACGAATTCGAGGATCACAAGGAATGAACTCGCGACTCCATGAATACTTTCTCTGTTCTTTAAAAAAAATGATGGCTGCATGTAATCGTTTCTAATAAAAATAAATATTGTAAACAACGAATTCTTTTTCATTTAAGCTTTTTTATTGATTTAAAACTGAGCCGCCAACTAGGTGGCCAGAGCAGTTTATATATAAACTATTTTTTTTTAATAAATATATTGGAAATTATTGTTTTGGAATCTCATGGTATAGTTGTATAACTTACAAACAACACATTTTATCTTAGTACTGTAGGCTTAAAATTTCAAAATTATCGATTTCGTGATTTTTGCTTTTCTTTAAATTTTAAACTAGTTTGTTTCTCTTAAGATATAGTTTTGGCATGTACTCCATCTAGTCCCGGATAAAAGTTAGTTTTATAAACCGTAAACACAAGTTTGCCATGCCACAATTTCAAAAAAAAAAAAAAAAAAAAAAAATGCATTTAGCTCAAAATGTCACTTTTCAAACTTCTGTATACCTTTTTGAAAAAACGGCAACTAGCTCCTTCATAAAATTTTTACCCTATATTTGCCTTGTATCAAATATTAATCTGAGGTTAATATTTTAGGAAAATGATTTTTTTTGTGTTGTTTTTGGCTTAAAAAACTACGATTTTCAGAGATTTTTGGTGTTTTACCATTTGAGATTAAAAAAAAAAAAAAAAAAAAAAAAAAAAAATTACTCTCTAAATCTTAACTTGAAAATAAAAAAGGAGGTTCAAATAATATATAGGAAAAATTTCAAAAGCGTCTGTGGTTTCGTTTACTTAGAAAATTGGCCTTTTAACATTAATGGTATAGAGCCTAACGAACCCCCTTAACTATTCAATAGGCCAAAACTAAAAATATGTCCATCCCCTCCGTAATAATACTCTGACTCAGCTCTTAATCTGTTCTATTACATAGAGTAGGAAGAGTAAATTCCTTTATTAATCATACAAAAAAAAATAAAAAAAAAATAGACAATATTCCGCAGAAGATTAACATCACTGCCAAATGGTTTTTTTTGCAAACATTTTAAACTAATTTATTGTAATTCATATTCAGTTATTTTAAGAGCATTGGATATATTTTTAACAAATTTTTCTGTCCATAGATGATGCAGCTCTTGGAAAAAAAAAAAAAAAAAAAAAAAAAAAAAAAAAAAAATACAAGACGCTAATTGATTCTTATGCTTCACCTCACACCGGTGTTGAAATATTTGTTTTGTACATGGTTTTAAATATATTAACTTTAGATAATTGTCAGCTTGTTCCTGCTCAATATTACTAATGCTTTATTTCTTTTCAAGAAATATTTTTATTATACGTTTTAAAGTTTTTAAAAACTTTCTTAATTTTCTGAAAATTAGTAACAAAACACCACTTTTTATTCTTTTGACGATTTATGCATTAATTAAAAATATATTTTTAAAATACTAGAAGAAATTCGTTAGCAGCACTAGCTTTTTATTAAACGTGCACTAGGTTAGGTTAGTGCTTAGAGTTAGTTTTCTGATGTATAAACGCATTTCAAAATTGGTTTTAACAAATGTTTTAAAGTTAGGAAAAATTATTGATTTTCAAATTGCGAAGTCAATGTTGTAGTAATATTCAAATTTTAATTAAATGTAATAAGCTGGCTAACATGATTAAGGGGAAGTTATATGTGTAGAATAACACTTTATGTCAAAGATTCAAGACTTATATTTAAATGAAAGACGATACCTTTTCTCAAATTTAATGAAAAATTCAAATCCCCCTGTTGGGGAAAACTTTATCTAATTCAAAATCATAAAGAATATTTCCAATTTATCTTATTACTAAGTGTACCAATTTTTTTTAAAATCTGGTCGTTATAAAATGATCCAAAATTATATAAATTAAATATAAACATATAATTGGAAGCAGTAATTTTTGAATACTTAATCAAATTAGGAGGTTGCAGGTTAGAGTCCCGTGTTAGGCATGGGTGTTTGTAAGTGTATGTTGGCTTGTCTAATGACGAATGTTTCGGCGCGTGTTAGCCCTCGTGCTGTTGATGGCGCCAGATAATCTGAAAACAACCAACTTAATCAAATTAGAAGAACATTTAAAGAAAAATAAGTATGTTTAACCAAAGAAATTTTTCTGAAGAATTCCTTTTATAAATACAGAAAGATTTTTGAAATATTTAAAAGAAAGCATTTACTACCAGATGAGCAGTATCAGTAACATTCAACGCTTTTGATGTTTCATTTTTAAAATTATATTTTTCATTTCATAATAAAGTTTTGTATTATTCCATTCATGCTTCTCGAAATGTGACGAATATTTATATTACCCTGTAGTGAGAATTCATATGCTTTGAATTCCTGGGTACCACAGTCATCGTTAGAAATAATTCCCTTTTAACAGTAAGGCTGGATGGAGTTTCGGGTTGATTAGAATAGATGTAGAATTATATAGATGTAGAATTAATGATGGCGCTACCCGCTGTATTTTAGAAAAATACTTGATGCAGCATTTGGCTTCGGAAATATATTGTTACGAATTTTTGTATATTTGTAAATATTTCGTAGTGTTAATTTTGTAAATAGTAAAATGTATGTACATTTCGCATGAGGCAGTGCAATAGTTCGTCATTAGTTTTCTTCCCAGCAATGTGTGTATTAAGGTTTGATAACGAGTTTTACAGAGGTAAGGCTGGGAAGCGAGTTTTACAAGGAGCAGGGCATTTAACCTTATGGTAATGGCAATCTCGCCAAATTGGCGAGATAGAGCCAAGTTAGCGACGGTTTTGGCGACTAATTTTTGTCGCCAAACTTGTATATCGCCAAACTTGGCGACATTTGGCGACATTTTCGGTCCCCATGTGCATGTATAGGACTTTTCGACTGGGATCTGGAAAGTTCTCCAAATATCTACCTCTAGAAGTTTCAAGAATGTTCGCCTCCCCTATATAAGCCCGGCCATGAGTTGGATTAGTGAATTAGTTGACTGGTGAGTTGACTGGAATTACTGAGTTGAGATACTGAGTCTCAGTGTGCATTCAGAGTAGTTCTAAAGCGAACTGTATTGCATTGTCTTTTGCAACGATTTGAGCAGTTGTGTTGTTAAGTTTTTAACTGCTATTTTGTGCTCTATTGTTGTGAAAAGAGCTGTATTGTGTCTACTATAACGAGAAGTTCTGGATTTGTAAGAGAATCTGAGAAGAGTTATATTTGAATAAATTTCTGCAAGTTTTGATCTGCTTTGGCTTCAAATCTTTAGAACACATCCACGCAACAATATAAAGATAGTAATTATAGTTAAGACATAGATTGAAACCCTTTGGATTATAATTTATTTAAGAATGTTGCAGTGAGCCGTTTAGATTTTGTTTTGTTCTATAATTTATGGATACTATATAATTGATTTCAGTAAAATATACTCACTGTTATAGTTGATGAACATATGATCTCTGTAAATTACTTCCCATTTTACTTTTGGATATTTCATTTCTTGGCATTTAAAATGTCATGAATTACGTTAAAGAACGGAAAAGGAAGGAATGCACGTTCCGATCCCCGCAAGTGCCTTTACGCATTTAAACATACATATGATTTGTTTCTATTTAACTCCTAATCCTCAACTCCATGCTTGAAATATTGCTACATAATACGACTTTATTGACCAAAATGATTGAACTCAGTAAAATAAAAATATGTTTGCAAAAAAATGAAAATTTGGTGCCATGGGAACGTCATCATGTTCCTACCAAACATACTAAATGTTTCAATTTTTATCTAAACTAACTCATGACGTATTACTTGCAGACGTATTCATTTTTTAAAAAAAAAAATTCAGATATAAGTACATTATTATTAACTCCAAATTGGAAGGAAAATATGTATTATTTTTATAATGAATCACAAATAAAAAGAGTTTAATAAGCTGACTTATATTCTTTTCAGATATAACTGCATTATTATTAACACCAAATTGGAAGGAAAATATGTATTATTTTTATACTGAATCACAAATAAAAAGAGTTTAATAAGCTTACTCATATTCTTTTCAGATATAACTGCATTATTATTAACTCCAAATTGGAAGGAAAATATGTATTATTTTTATAATGAATCACAAATAAAAAGAGTTTAATAAGCTGACTCATATTCTTTTCAGATATAACTGTTTTATTATTAACTCCAAATTGGAAGAAAAATATGTATTATTTTTATAATGAATCACAATAAAAAGAGTTTAATAAACTGACTCATATTCTTTTTTAAAAAACTATAATTAAAAAAGATCCACTCATTTTAAATGCCATAAAATAGTGTTAGAGATATTTTATTATTGAAGTTTGTCCTGTTCTCGGAATCCATAAGTTTTGATAAAATACTACAGTGGATGTTTTGTGTGAAAAGAAATATCGGATCCTATGGAGCAGAGCCAAACTGGCAATCCCATTGAAAGGAATTTAAGGAGGTCCGGGGCCCAACATTTTATTTTCTTGAATATGTGTTGGATCAACATTTTTTTTATGTAATTGTAGAACAGTGTCTATAAACTCTATTTAAAAAAATAATTAATATGTTTTATTAAATAAAATTTTATAATTACTATAAAACAAAGCATTAAATATTTTGATATAACTTGATAAAAATATCTTAATAAGCTTAAAATTATACGTATGTGTTCACAAATATATAACACAAATTTTTTCCACTGTTATGATATTTATAGCGGATATTAAAATAAAAAAAAAAAATTGTTTAAAGTTTGTTTGTTTTCTTTCATAATTAAAAAAAGTCATAACTGAAGTTAATCACAAAATTTTAAAATTTTGTTTGGTAAATTACTTTTATAGAGTTATTACAACATGCATGGGAAATTTGGTGTATGTTACTTAATTAGAAGTGGAATTATTTACAATTATGTAAAAAGAAGCTAAAAAAAGCATCAGTGAGAAAAAGCTGTTAAAAGTTCACGCAGAAACTAAATCAGCGTCAACTGTCAGATATTAATTTGACAACTGCAAGCCAACGAAAAGGGGTAGCAGTATAAATGGAGTATCAAAATGATCGTAATTAAACATATCTTTTAATACAGTTTTTTTTTTTTTTTTTTTTTTTTTTTTTTACAATTTTGAAAATATTTGGTCCCTGGAGACCCTTAAAAAAATATCTGTAATACACGTTGCATCGTTTTTTACAAAAGTAATAATTTTGAGTTATTGAATGCAAGTTTTGCTCGAAATTACGCTGTTAAAAGCCTAACTAAACAACCACATATAATAAAAGTTTCGAAATAAACAAAGCAAGCATCTGAAATGCAATATCATTTAACTAACTATAGTACATAATGATACTACAAGTATATAATAAATGAAAAGCAAATTGCGTAACATTACTTAATGGAGAAATAAAATATAACGAAACTAGAATAAATTAGCTTGGAGAGTAGAAAATTATTTCCTACTGGAAGTTATTGAAAAGATTAGTTGAGGTTTATGTGTTCAATATAACGAGCTATTTTTTTTTTTCCTTAAGAAATAATTTTGAAAAAATTCATTCTATTGACGATACATTTTTAGAAAATTCTCTTGTTAAAATGAAACGAAAACTTGTAATTGCTGTTTTTAAATTACTGAGGGCTTTATTATAGTTAAGAAAGAACCCAATTAAGCTTAAGAGGATGTGGAATAATCAGAAGCAATTTTACTGGAATGTTATTTTAGAGACAGTAAATCCCAGGATAGATATGAAATATGAATGCGAACAATTCAAATTTATGAGATAATTTATATTGCTTTTCACTCTACAGTAAGCCTACTACACAGGATGTCTATAAAATATTGGACACGTTTTGATGTTGAATAATTCATAAAATAATGAAGGTATAAGCAAACTTATAGCAAACTTACATCATTAAACATAGAATTACTCATATATTTTCATTTGGTACTTTTTTTAGTTTATCAATTTAAATTTATCTTCATTAGTTTATTAAATATTAAACATCAAAATATATCCAACATTTTATAGCTTGTACCCCGATCGTGTTTCTGTTGGTTGTTCTCAGAACTGTTTTTTTTTTTTTTTTTTATTTTTTTTTTTTTGTGAGTGCAAAACGCGTCCGTTTTTTATGATGCACGTACCGTTCCGGCACTTTTTAGATTTTTCGCATGCGCTGGGTATTTTGCGATAGGAAAAAGTAGGTGTTTCCATTCGAACATTTCGAGTTTCTGTAATTATAACCTTAATAGTGAGCATCATTTTGTTGTCATTCACAGAATCTCGAGCTTTTACCCCAGGATAACTATAAATGAAATCTCCTCTCGATCTGTTGAACGGAACGACCGCTAGAGGTCAATATATAAGCAAAGTGTTTTGTATTACCACCCTGTATTTATATTAGTTGGTTCACTGAAAAGAAAAAAGAAAAACCACTTTTTAATAAAATAGTGAATAAATGCTGTTATCAATCCTGTCCCGTCTCCTGACCGAGGTACAGATCCAGCAGAATAAAGTTAAGGATGATAAGGGTTGATAAAATAAATCCTACTAACACATATGTTGTTGAAGAAACCAAGTGCATGTTCGTATATGATACAACATAGAAAAAAGTGTTGACAGAATATATTTTATGCAAATTTGCATTGATGACGAAGAGTGCCATTCGGGGACTAAATTTCTAACTGTTCGTTTGCAGAAGCCTAATGAAATGAAAGGCCTTCAGCTTTGTAATATGGGCCAAAACACTAAAAAATTTTGGGAAAAATTTCATTCCAAACAGAAGAAATAAATCAGTGGCTATTCAAGCAATACTATAACGAGATACATATATGGTAGGTTAAAGTGACACCTTGCGGTTACCTAAGGTTCTGAAAGATCCATAGGAAAGTGTCTCATCTAACTTTGAGGAAGAAGTTCAATGATCAAGAACCTATTGCTCATAAAACAATCAGTGGCTAAAATTAAAGAGAATTTTATATAAAAAGTGTTCATTTTTAAGTATTTTCGAAACAAAGTTCTTAGAAAAAAATGATATTTAAATTAAACTTACAATTCTTCAAATGTTCTTTTCTGCAACGAACCATTTAATATAATTTGCAATTAAAATTCTTAATAATATACTTATTAAATATGTTCAAAAACACCATCCAGTTCCAAATAACTCAACCAAGAATAAACTGATGAATCAATAAATCGTAAAAAAAAGTATGGTTTATATAGGTAAACCAATTATAAATTACAGCTTAATCCCAAATCCGAGATGTAACGAAAACATGGCGGTTGGACTACTAACACATATCTTAATTTTCATCTTAAAATCAGCTTCCACAGTGCCTTCGGGCATCGACCAGTTGATATACAGAACCGACAGAATGTACTATGGGAGTTTACTCAACAATCGGCAAAGTATATATTGCATAGAGCTTTTGTTGACGTTCGTTGTTCTCTTGTTTCTAACTGACTAACTGAGGTGCATAGCGCCTCTCGTAATATACTTTTAACTGTTGGCTGTGCTATTAAAAGGCGTGTTGCTGTACTCTTCAGGGAAAAAATAACTTGGACATCGTATTGTACAAAAGGGAAAACAAATTGATGGAGAAATTTCTGAATTTAAGCAGGAATGGGCTAAACTGCATTGACAAACCACCAACATTTAGCGACTACTAACTTGTCTCATCTGCAATGATTTTTATACCATTATTATATCATTTTTATACAATATACATGGTATTAAAATATTTTTAGTTAAAAGTTCATACTGCTAACGTTATACTTATTTTGATGCTCTTTAAATTCTGTGCGTTTCTGATCATTGTCTGTTTGTCTCTTAGAGCAGAAATGTATGTGTGCGGGGCAGTTTACATCGCAAGAACGTCTTATGCAATATCCCCTACCACAATGTTTGGCAATCCACCGTTTGTGGGACGCATGAGTGTTTTAGACATTCAAATATGGCTCTACCACGATTCGATTTAGATTAATACAGTGGTGTCGGTTTTGTTGACGTTGCGCCGACTTCTAAATAAAAGATTTTCGTTAAAAAAATTATGTGGGCCTTTAACCTAATGCATCTCAATAAAGTCTAAAAATGCAATTAAACTCAGGGCTTAACACAGAGGTGAAGGTTAGTATTTACCTTCACAGAGGTGAAGATAAATATTTTTGGCGCCTCCTGTAATATCTCTGAAAGTGGATTAATCCGATACTATAACTAGACAGAACTAAGTCAAGCCTCACTTAGACAAACTTGAGTAGTAAGTAATTGGGTGAGTTAGATATGTATTCTTAGACCATGCACATTATCGCCATGAGAATATGCAAAATCCATTTAAATGCATATTTTTTATTGATTTGATAACTGTATAGAAATAAAGGGTGTCCCAAAAGGCATTTCAAGGTATCAATATGAATTTGATTTACTACTCAATAAAAACACAATCATCCTCATATGAGTAACTTTATTTTTAAAGGTCGGAAGTTGCTTTTAGAACATCCTTTTATAACCTACTATAACCAGTTATACTAAAAGATGAACACATTTTTAATCTACCTAATTAAAAGAAAATTCAATTAACATATCCTTGGTTGGAATGCTCAACTAGCATGCAAGAGGTCTTGAGACCAAGACTCGTCGGTATTTTCAGTTTACTTTTCAAAATGTTTTAACACATCGGTGACCGTCGCAGTTAGCCTCTTATTACGTCGACTGTTGGGCCATCTAGTGGAAGTTTTCAATAATTTATTCCATTGGAAACTTAAATGCGGAACAGTTTTCCCTTGAAAGACTTCCTTGGATGCATTTCCATTTATCCTACTTCTTATCTAACAATGTCCTAAAGACGAGAAGACTTTGTTTGCTGTGGAGTCTTTACGAAAGACAGTATTCCCCAGTGGTAAATGAATTGAGGACTAGAAACAGAAAACGACCTAAGTACCAAAAAAATCAAAAATCTTTTTTTTTTTACGGAAAAATGTCCTAAAGACCAAGCTAAACAAACTGGAGAACTCCCAAAGTGTGAACTCCAGTAGCAATAATTCAAATTCAGTCCGATACTTAGTCATAGCCTTAAGTACCAATGCGAACGTATTACATTTTTCGGCTCTACTGAAAATGTGTCCTTTTTGGACTTAGGTCGTTTTCTATTACTAGTCCTCAATTCCTTTTCAGAGTACATCCAGTTAATCCTTCGACATACATCAGCGACCATCGTACAATAAAACCTGAACAAGATAAATAGCTTCAAGGCCCAACTACCATTGTCAGAAATTATTGAAAAACAGTTATTTACAGAACTCTTCGACTCAACGAAATAATGCCTTCTTTTCTATAAACAACTTATTTCCTCGAAACGTATTCCCCAAAGCTGGAGCGTTTATCCAAGAGAACAAAGAAACACAGTTCAAAAGATAAATTGGTAGACTTAACAAAAAATGCTCTATAAAGACTAAAAGCTTCGTTTACTCCCACTGGGAGTTGAGATACTGTCACATCCTCAAGAGTTAGTTTTTTTATTGTTCTTTTGTTTTTCCTGTTTGGCAACGGTCGAAGTTCGAGATTGGACATCGGACATCGGGGAAAAATGGCGGAACTAAAAGGATTTAACGGAGCGGTAATAAAAAAAAAGGATCAACGAATTACTCAAACAATTTGCGAAAGTGAATCTAGGGAATAGTTATTAACTTAGATGGAGTGAATTTTGTATTCTATACTTGAAGGGTGTAATAGGAAACTCACTCCCTAAACAATTGCCTCGCTCATATTTTTAGTATCTTCAAGAAGAAATTCAAGTAAGAAAATTCCGCGGTGTCTTGTTTGTTTTCCCTTGGGCAAAACTGAGAAAAAATGCATTATAATTTTTCACTTCCAGGGTTTATACTTCGATATTAACTTGTTCTAATTAACTAAAGACAAATATTAATTAAACATTCAATAATTTGAAACTTGAATCAAGATATAGTTTCATTTTTTAAATTCCCTTCTAATAGTTTTACAAAAAGACCGTACTGCAAAAAACGTCATATTATCAACATCTGGATAAAAGATATTTCATGGACTGAATTTCACAAGAGTAGGGATCTTCATCGGATAATTCTTTTCGTTTGAAATATGAAATAATTTAATTTTAAATAAAAACTATCATTCAAATACCATGTATACAGTATATCATGTATACAGTATATCATGTATAAAGTATATCTTGTTCTAATTATGTATTTTTATTATCATAATACGTCACTAGGGAGTTCCGCCATTTGTTCAATAACGCCCACCAAATCCCGGGTATTGCTTCGCAATGAAATCAGCTGCTCGGTAACGCTTGCCAAAGCCCGAGCTAGATACACTTGCGGTTAGCTACTGAAAATACATAATAACTAATAAACGCTCGTCAATGAAAGCTTTGATATATTATCCTTAAAAATTTATAATTTAAATTATAAATTATTAAAAGGAAGTCCAAGTAAAGAGCATTCCCTACACTCGCTATGTTCATTAAGCCCAGTTCATTAAGATACTACTCTCTATTAAAACCTTGAAATTTGGTGGAGTAGATAAGAAAATTATCGCTTAGTGACATAAATTAAAAACTCGAACATGGGGTCCAGTATATTATATTTTATATTTGAAATGCATATCCAGTGATTCTACCTTGTTTTGTCTTTTGCTATTCATTTATAATTGCTACACATTAAATGAAAACAATTTATGTTGTTTCATTAAGTGATCTTTTTCGTACCTACTCACTAAATTTCAAAGTTTCATAGAAGTTAGTTGTTTCAAAATGCACTGGGATAGAAGACTTTAACATAGAGAGTATAGGGAATGATCCTTACTAGGATTTCCTCTTAACAATCCCGAGCTCTGAATTTTTTTTTAATTGAATCTATGTTGGTCTATGTCTTGGTATAATTTATTAAAATAAATTAACCTTTTTTTTTTCGACAATTTTTTGCTGTTTATATAAGAAAAACGAAATGTATTTATTTAATAACTCCAAAACTACAGAAAAATTATAAAAAAGAGCTATGATTAATCTTTAGAGAGACATATATCCTTGTGCCTGCAAGTAAAAAAAAAATTTAGAGTGGTTAGTTTTTCCTAAATAGGCCGGCCGTTGCAAAACAAAACAAATTCAATAGTTTATTCGCAGCTGCAAGACAGAAGACTACGCGCTGCGAAAAAATTTCCGAAACGGCATCCACAGAACTTTAATCTTAATTATAGAATAGAGAGATTACAAATATTTGGAAAATAGTTTTCAAAGGTAAAATAATTTATAATTCTTACGTAATAAAAATAAAGTCCCTTTAAAATTATTCCAATTCAAATACATTACTACTCATTATCGTAGCTCACATCAATAAATTCGTAAAGGAATTTAATTTTAGATGCATGAATTTTTATTATTAATTATTAAAAATGGAAATTAACAGCGAAATGGAGGTAACTAATAAGAAAATGCGGAAATAAAATCATAAGAATTTCGCATATTGATGTATTTTTACATTAAAAAAAAAATTAAAAAAAAAAAAAAAAGCAATATTGCTCTTGCATAAATTTATCAGTCTATGCAAAAATATAAATATTATTCGTTATTCTTACCTTGTTTCTATCCGAAAATAACTTTTCCTATGTGTTTTTATTACTTATTATATAAATAATCGTAATTCGTAACACCCGCCTATATGAAAATGTAGTCAGCCAACAGCGCCCCCAACAATAAAAAATTTTACAGATTAAGAAATAACTGTCAGAGATTCTGGTTGCGTTCGGAAACGATAAAATAATTATGCTAAAATAAAAAAATAAAAAATTAAAAAAAAACAAAAACAATCACTATGCAATGAACAATTCCCGCATTTTTAAAAAACGAGTGAAATCAGTACATACTAAGAAGAATTCCTTTCTGATTCCAAATATTTAAACAAAAGTTCTTTAAAAAAATTAGTTATTTAAATATTAAGCAAAGAAGATGCCCCAAAACCGAGCCAAAACTAGTCCGATCATAACAGTCAACAAAATTCGTGAGGTAAAGAGATCTCTGCGTTTCTATGGTTATCGTGAGGTTTCTGCCAAATAGTAAACGTTAAAAAAGTTGGCGTTGTTAGGCCATTGCAACATTCCGTACAGGATGGCTTGATTTGCGAGAAACTTGCAAATTTGGTTTCCGCTGCTGCATTTCAAGTCAAGATGTTTGTGATCTCTTTACGTAACGTTCAATGCCAAAAAGATGAGTCGTTTTCTCGCCAACCTCTAACAAGGTAATTTTGATTTCAAATTGCAAAAAAGAAAAAGCGCATTGAGCAGCATTTTTATGTTTATGGCCTTTTCGGAACATTTAGAATTGAATAAAAAAATAAAAATGCTGGAATTGTCCATTGTTGTTGTATAAAGATAAATGAGGCTTTAAGGAATGGAGACAACCGGCAACAATATGCATTCAATCTTTAAAATTTAGAAGTAGCGGTATTCATTTAGTTAAAACTGTACAAAATCTTTATTCAAGATTTATCAAGTCAAAATCTTTATTCAAGATTTATCTAGTCCTAATAACAATTTAACTAGGAAACAAATTGACAATATAGGCTGAATAGAATTAATCAGCACTTTTGCGATTGTATTAGATTGGGACTAGAAAATTAGCATTGGTACATTAAAAGCAGAGCTAAATCATCTAAAATGCTGCATTTGTAACTTTAATTTGATACGTTACGGAATGTATTGTAATCATGAGTAAGTTTATTAGATTTGAACAGTGCTCAAACATAAAATTATCGAAAATAATATTGAATAGTAACAATATTACAATAGTCTAAACATATTGGTTCCATTGTTGTAATGTCAAATGCTTAATGTGACTTTTCAGTCCATAATAATAAGGTTTATTTGAGGAATTTAATGCTATAATGTTGGTATTTCATTAAAGTTCACAAATAATAATAAACTCATAAAAAAAAAGTTTTTAATATAAAACCTTTATATGCATGTGTGCAATTGCTACTTCTTGAGCTCAAATCGAGTTTTCATACTGTTTGACCTCTAAGAACAAAAGATCCATTCCGAACTATTTACTAACTTCCTTTTCCCCCAAAAATTGTATTGAATACATCGTTAACAACAACGAGTCAATGATCTACGAAAGCTTATAAGTCTGATGTAAGTTAACATATATCTTTTATTTATGTTCATAAAAAAAATTTTGGCAACAGGGAAGAGTTTCAATAATGATCGATAAAAATTATTACATTTATAGTGTTGCTATGCAACGCAAAGTTGAATTGACTGAACTTCATAGTGAATTTATGCATTCACATTCAATTATCTTTTATTTATTTTGATTAAAACAATTTTGGCAACTGGAAAGAGTTTCAACAAATGATAGGTTAAATGGGATTTATTAGTATTACGAAGTGATTATAGAAGCGTGTGTAAAAGCGACCTTTTAGTGACAGTTACAGCCCCAAAATTTAATAGAATGCATTTTCATCGACATAGAATCTATCTGCCAAGTTTCAGCTTGATTGTGTGAAGGTAAGGGGCTTAAATAGGCCTCCGTAGATTTGGCGGCTATCGACAAACACACTAAATCAAAGTTAATATAAAGGATTTAAAAATGGCATTTGAACCTATTTTTAAGATATACTTTTATAGAAAACAAAAACACTACCTAAAATTTAAATTTTGGGATAAAAGACAAACAAAAGGAACACATTCCATCTTAAAAGAGACATAAGTTATTTAAATAATAAAGGGAAATTTTCTTCAAAAGTTATTTTGAACTTAACGAATGACACATCTTAAATGTGTCCTTTTATACATTTTCTCTTTTTTCAATAAAATACAAAATACTTGGATATACTTAAATTCTAAGCAAATATAAGTGAAGTACAAAATTATTGTCATACTGAAAAAATGTAAAAATTTTGAAAATTCATCTTCAGATCAATGCTGCATGAATATAGAATGATCAAATCTGAAATATCAATTTTAAAATTAGATAATTGCAACGGTTACATTAAATAAAAGATTGAAACGTTAAGAAGCCCTGACTGGATCTCGTTATCAAGGGGTTCGAACCCAGTCAGTATATCGGGGATGTGTTTCTGAAGGATAGATCAGTAATAATTTACCGATCCATCCTCAAACCCCGACGCATCCCACTGCAAGACAGAAAGTCAAATTAATATTTAAAGATTTACATACATTTATAAATCCAAAACTAGTTACAAACCTCTCTAGTCAGAAACAATAACTTGCTACCAGACTTTCATCAAATCGCATCTATATACCAAAAGAAAAGCATACCAGTACTTTTGAAATATAAAATAGCCTCGCACTTAAAGAAAAAGCAAAAATGGAATTCCAAGATACTTTTGTAATTTCAATGTTTATTAGGTCTTTATGTCCATATTTCGGGCGATATTGAAACTCCTAGTTAAATAGCCCTAACTGGTACCTGGTCTTGATTATAGATGGCGATATTGTTTTTACTTTAAGGGCGAGGCTATTTTATTTTTCGAAAGTACTGGTATGTCTTTCTTTTAGTATATAGATGCGGTTTGGTGAAAGTCTGGTAGCAAGTTACTATTTCTGACTAGAGAGGTTTGTAGCTATTTTTGGTTTTATAAATGTATGTAAATCTTGGAATATTTATATGACTTTCTGTCTTGCAGTGGGATGGTTGGGGTTCGAGGATGGATTGGTAACGTATTACTGATCTATCCTTCAGAAACGCATCCCCGAAATCCTGGCTAGGTTCGAACCCTTTGATAACGAGATCCAATCAGGGTTTCTTAACTTTTCAATCTTTTATATTACGTAACCGTTACAATTATCTAATTTTAAAATTGGTACTTAAATTATAGACTGTGATGAAAAGGAACATTTGAAAACACGATAATTTACGATAATCTGATTGTAGACCACTGTGATTTTCACAATTTATTCGTTTGAACGCTCAAATAATTATTTGTGAGCCCAATAATCCCCCCCCCCCCCAAGTGAACCCCTAATCAGTCCGCGACCTACAGCTTAACCTTGACTCCGTACCAAAACGAACATCCAAACTTCTTCGAGGATTCGAACCCAGCACCTTTGGCATACGAGACCAGAGAACTAACTTCACAGCCATCGGGTGGTCACGATTGTCACAGAAATGCATAGAAAGACCGCGCAAAGTAAATACCACTTCAATTTTGTGTCCACGGTATGGTAATCTACATTAAAATAGTAATGATTATCACCTACATACTTTATTTATATGATACTGAAGAATCACTTTTATATACCTACACAGTTCCACTTATTGTTACAAATACTAACTAGTTTTTTCTGTGAAGAAAAAAAAATATATTTTTCGAAAAGAAACGTATACTTAAGTATTTTGCGTTTTTTAAGAAAACCTATTTTTCTAACCATTTCTGCGAAAACTCCTATTCTTAAATTTTTGTGCCTTGCTAATTTTTTTGTGTATTTTCAAATGTTCAATTAATTCTGGATTACGTCATTTGAAGAATGAATGCTATTCCAAACATGGGGGGGAAAAAAGCAGTATTTCAGCAGACAATGAGATTAGTGGTATTCTATCTCTTGAATATATCCAAAGGGCCTTTTCTCCTTTGTTTTACCACTAGAATACGAGAAGATCCTTTTCAGAAGGATCGTGAATCACAAGCCGCGGATCGAATCACTAAAAGCATTTCGTTATCGTTGGAAATCCCTATCGATTTACTTCGGGATAAGTAAACGGGTTGGAATAGAAGAGAAATAGGTTTCTAAAATCGGATTTTCACCTGGTTTAGAACAATAAAGAATGTGGCGGAATGGAATTTAGAAAATATTTTTTCAAGTAGACAGGATGCAATGTAAGCAAAAATGTCTGCTCTTGCAAAATTGTGTTAAGTCTATTCGCTGCCTCAATTTTTAAAAAAAATATCCACACTGTATGCATATAACATAATACAGCATATAATACCCCCCAATTATGAAATATAATACATTCAGTAATGCATATATAAGTCCCACAAATGACCAACTACTTACAAAAAATCAATTTAAAAAAAAAAAAAATAATTGGAAGGCAGTAATGCGGTTTGCTGCATTATGCTTAAATTACCACGGAATATATTCTCACCAATTTTCAACGGTATAATGGTTTGCGTGCTAGCTTCTAGATCGCGAGGTTGTGGGTTCGAGTCCCTTGCTAGGCATGGATGTTTGTAAATGTATGTTGGCTTGTCAAATGACGAATGTTTCGGCGCATTATAACCCTCGTGTTGCTGACGGCGCCAGATAATCTGAAAGCAACTAACCAACCTCACCAATTTTCAAAATTAATTACAAAAGTAGCCAACAGATGGCGCTGATGACTAAGAAAAACGCTATTCTGCCACTTGTCAGAACATTCCAACTGAAATGTTCTCACGGGCGTCCGCGAATTGTGTCCTCAGACTGCACCACGTTGTTGCTTGTTTGTTGTTGTTAATTTGAAAACATTGTTTTGTAGTTTTCCTAGTCATCAACGCCATCTGTTGGAAACTTTTGTAACTATTTTTGAAAATTGGTGAGAGTAATTTCCCTGGTAATTTAAGCATAATGCAGTAAACCGCATCTTTCTATGGCCTTCCATTTTTTTAAATTGAATTTTCAAATCGTCGATCATTTGTGGGACACCATGTAATACAGTAATAAAATATATGCGTTCTCCTGCCTTAATCTATGTTGATATTTTTGGTGATTTCATCATATAAAAAATGACAAGTCTTAGTGATAGCTGTGGGGTAAGCGTTCTGCCTCTAACGCGAAATGTGAAGGGTTCGAATGGATGGGTTAGGCATGGATATTTGTATTGGTTGAATGTGGGGGGAGGGCATTTGGAAAATATTTATTCAAGTAGACAGGATGCAATGTAAGCTAAAATGTCTGCCCTTACAAAATTGTGTAAAGTCTATTCGCTGCCTCAATTTTTTTTTTTTTTTTTTTTTTTTTTTTTTTTTTTTTTTTTGAAATATCCAAATTGTATGCATATAATATAATACAGCATATAATACAGTAATGAAATATAATACAACATATAATACAGTAATGAAATATAATACAGCATATAATACAGTAATGAAATATAATACAATACATATGAAGTACAATACCTATAAAATATAATACAATACATATGAAGTACAATACCTATAAAATATAATACAATACATATGAAGTACAATACCTATAAAATATAATACTTACAATAATGCATATAATACATACAGTAATGCATTTAATACATACAGTAATGCATATAATGCTTACAGTAATTCATATAATACAGTAATGAAATATACATTCATTACTGCATATAATACAGTAATGAAATATATGCGTTCCCCTACCTGAATGTTTTAATGTTTTTTGTGATTTCATCATATAAAAATATACCAAGTTCTAGTAAGTGTAAACCATTTGATGTCTGTGGGATAAGCGTTCTGCCCCACATGCCAAAGGTGACGGATTCGAATGGATGATATAGGCATGGATGTTCATTTTGCTGGGAATTCAAGTCAAATTCTAGGTCTCGGCCTGATTAACGGTAATTGTGCATAACAATATTAAATGTGTTAGATCTATTAGAGCTGCGATATCATAAAATACAGAGGCATTTAGCGAACAGAACTGTATAACTTTTACTAATACTCATAAAATTCAATCAAAATTTCAATACTAGATGAGCACAATACATCTTAAACGTCAACACAGAATGTAAAATAGAAAAACAAGATAGGTTTAAAACGTAAAAAACCTAAGGATTACAATAAAAAATAAGGTTGGAAAATACATACATGACAAAATAAGAATAATAAACATTTTTACGAATACAAGATTTTAAATTATCAAATATTGCTGGATCAAATTCAATTACGAATCTAACTCGTTCAATGAGGGTGAATTTAAAAGTACTTAGAAGCTGAAATAGCAACGGGTTGTTTAGACTCAATTGACTTCAGTGACTTAACAATTCCAATTTTTATTTTCACTGCTAAAATAAAAATATATCATATTAATTTATTTTTTGCGACTCACGGCATTTACAGATAAGTTTACAAGAAGACTGTAACTGTTTGTAAATTGATATATCTGTTCGGAGTAGATTCCCTTAGCGAAAACTAGAAATGGACAACTAGTATTGTCATAAAAAATCTCTTCATGTTCAACAAACTAATGAAATACCATGGTAAAAGGTAAATTAGGTCAAACCAAATCAAAATTCAAAGCAATAACCAGTACTATAGTGAAATCGAAAGTTATGCAAACATTCACAGCCCTAGTTTTTAGAATGTTTGGAGAAAATGTCCAACACTGTTCAAATATAGTGCTCTAAAGATATAGATTTTCTGGTCAGTTCTATTGAAAATTTTCTGATGAAGGAGCTACGGTGTTGGTTTTACTGCCCCGAATCATCTATAGATATACATCAGAACACTTTGTAGTCTTGCATTTGTATCAAAGTTGATTTTCCATGAAAAACTACATTGATTTATGTCTAGAAAGCAATAAACTTTGGATTAGAATTTTTTGTTTCATGTTATGCGTAGTTTTTAATTGATTAACTCGATATTTTCTTAAGTGTTTTTAAGCATCTAACTGAAAAGCACTGCAGAATTAAGCAGGTTTATTAGTTATATGTTAATTTTAATAATACTCAACTTCTCTTATTACGTTTCCACAGCTGTGAATGCTTTTCCTGAAGTTTCATTAGGGGCTCTGTCTACTTTGGAGAATACTGTTACGTTTATTGATATAAAACATTCGTAAATTACAAGGGGGAAAAAAAGAGAAATATATACATATCACTTTTTTAGTGTGAAAATGCTAGACAAACTGAAGTCCTCAGAAAATATGTAGGTGTGTACTGTTGAAAAAATCTCAGACTGTGATCCTTATGAAATTTTAACGGCATATTCTGTACACTTATTGCTATATCCCGTACCAGAATTTTATTATATTAGAAATATTAGAATATTAGTAAATTTATTTGCAATATTTTAATTTTTACTATTTTTTGGCAAAAACATGGCAAAAACCCCCACGTTTTTTTTGTTTTTTTTTTGCCCGCAATTTTGTTATTTTTGCATATAAATTAGTATTAGAGGTATGAGATATAGCCACTGTCATACTAAACCTAACACAATATATTTTTTTTTTTCAGATAGACCTTTGTTTTTGAATTGCGCACACCTACTCGTCTATTAAGGACTCCTGTTTACCTAGCATTTTTACACTAAAAAAGTGGTTAAAATCAATCGATTTTTTTTGTGGTAATTTCGAATGTTTTTGATCAATAAACATAAAAGTATTCTTAAAAAAATTAATAAAAATAGCGTGTTTTTTTTTTTTTTCATGCATTCAGAGTAGACAGAACCCTTAGTGAAAATAGTGTAGAGGCTAGAAACTGAACACAAAAAATCAAATCTATTTATAAGTACAAATTGTTGGAGACTTAATTTATTGATCAAAGTTGTAATTCAAAAAAATCGGAGAGGGAAAAAAATTAATAAAAATGGGAGTAGTAGATAGGAAATTTCAGATTTTTTATAACATTTTATAATTAATCAAACATCTTATTTATTTATTCATTAATCAATTTTATATCAGTTTAGAAATCTGTCAGAATATTCGGGAAGTTTTAAAATTTATTTGAAATAAGAAACGAAACGGAAGAAGCGATTGGACTTTAATTTCCTTTTTTTTTTTACATATGGTTAAATAGTTTTATCAATATTACGTAAATATATGAAAAATAACCTGAAAGCTCAGTGTTATTGAATAACTAAATGAAATATAGTCTTATGAAAATATAAAGTTTCACTAGCATTAATAATCATATGACGTAGTATGCAATTTTTGTAGATATATTGATAGTATTAATAATTAGTTGCATTCGTGAAACATAAGAACAACATTTTGTAAGTGATTGTTAATATTTTTATATGAAAGGAAAACCCAACAGAATATGTGTGAGTACATATTAATGAGCTTCTGCTGGTGATTGTACCACATACACTTTTGTCCAATATTGATGTTCTTACTAATGTCAAAAACCCAACAAGCCTTAAGCGTATTTCTTGGTTAATTATAGGCGTTAAAGCACTAGAGTAGAATTATTGATGAATATAGAGTACAAACGAATCATGAATAGGTCATTGAACTAGATATACGAACATTTATTATACATTCACACTGGAAAATTACCTATTGGATGAGCAATGAAGTCTTAATAGAGCGGAATAAATTTATATAACTACGCAATATTAACTATTTTAGCTATAAATATAGTTTTGATTTATACATAGATAATTTTAAAAGAAAAAAATTGGTTTATTATTCTTAGTTAAGTGGTGTCATTTTGATCCATTGGGTCTGCATTGTTCCTAAATAAATTTTGACCACCAAACATATTGTTCTTTCCAAAAGGAGAAAAATTATGTAAATCAAAACAAATATTTTCCAAGAATTTGGCTTTCTGGATGGGTAACTTCATTCTCATGCATATATACATAGGATAAAAACAACAAAATCTTACCAAAATATAAATATAAAATAAAAATATTGCCAACAGAAAAAATCATCAAAACTAAAGAACATTTGACCTGCATTGTTGTGAACTGTTTTTTTCTTTCTTTTAACAACCATTGCCATTGACACCATTTACCGTTACGATGTTAAAAATTAACAAAAATTCCCGATTTCTGAATTTTCAGCTGTTTTTACGTGTCTGAATTGTAGTTAGAATCCAATTGAATGGTTTGATTTTAAAGGGGGACTACTGACAGGATCAGGCTTTTACAGGAAGAAGAAAAACTGTTCAGTTTTTAATCGAGACCAACAGCAAATTTAACTTTTACAAGGTTACTTCAGCCTGATTAAATGACACAAAAATCTGATTTCCAATTCTATCAATGCATATTAGTATTTAAACGAAAAAAATTATTTTTCGGAATTATGCCAAGTTTCCTTTTAAAATCAAACGATTTAGTTGTAATTACATAACATATTCAACTAGTTAGTTGTGAGGCACCTAAAGCCCCGTTGAAAATGAGGAATATAACAAATACTTAATTTAATATACACGAAACATTCATAAAAGTATTTGTTATATTCATTATTCAAGTTCTTTTTATATTGTTAAAATGAGAATTTCCTTCAATAATCTTCCTTGTTGTGGATTCGATTCAATATACATCTCCATTCGACGTACAACTCTTGATCATAACAAAACAACATACAGGGCCGTGTGAAAATACTGCAGTTTCAAAATTGATTCCAACATGATCAAATGACTGGCTTTGAACCCTAATTATTGCTTATAACGTAGGTTAGAAGTTTAAAAATTCGGTGGCATTTAAATAGGAAAGGTAATGTTGTATCGGTTGGAGAGATATCAATCCTGGGAATTAAATTTATTGTGATAGCCCGTTGAAAGGATTTTTGCACTTACCAAAATTTATGCAGGCTCTTCCACAATCAATGCAAATTTCATGTGATGCTAGCTCCTTCTAAAATCGTTGCGGTTAGAGAATGAGGAGCATAACTATCAAGATCATTAAAAATTGTTTAACTTTAAGGAAGCGTTACATACGTGTAAAAATTGGTAAAATGTAATAAATTGTAGTTGTGATTAAAATTTATAGTTTTCTATAAGTAGGGATGATTTACTGAGATGAGTATTGGTTAAAGTATTATAAAGATAGATCGAAAACAAATTAGGCAAGTTCTGGTCACGCATATATTGAAAAGTCTAAGCATTCAATTAAAATATATTTTTGACGTGAATTAAGCAAGAAATGCATTTGCTAATATGTAGTATCTTATAAACCTGGTTAAAAGAGCCCGGGCCTACTCATTATTCGACGCTTCATTGTGTTATTGGCAGCTACCCCATCGGAAATTTGTTTCAAAACAAAGGACTCAGCTCATATTTTAGATGATAAATAT
Source organism: Linyphia triangularis (assembly GCA_963978545.1). NCBI lineage: Eukaryota > Metazoa > Arthropoda > Arachnida > Araneae > Linyphiidae > Linyphia > Linyphia triangularis. The sequence goes on from OZ021731.1 coordinate 13,177,040, forward strand.
TTCACGTGTGTCTAATAATGGCAGCAATCTTCTTGAGTGGATGAAAGTCATAAAGGATAATGGAGGTCGTATTTATTTTTACCATCTCTTAATAAAGAAGATGCATTGCATTCTTTCATCTTATTCTTTGACCTACGTGATTTCTTGATGGTAAATTCTATCGTTATTTCTGATTTGTTGAGAGGATATCACGTAGTGTTTTAGGTTTTGTGGAGGAATGTCGGCATTAAAGAACCAATTGTTAAGTTCCAGTTTATTTTTTAAATTATTAGTGAAAACAAATATTTTTCTAAAAATTATCTAACGCATTGAATTTAAGAATAATAAGTATCTTTCCAATAATTACAATTTTCTATTAATAATGAGTATTCTATAAGTATTTTTAAGATTTTTGATGAGATATCCAAAGATAAATTACATTTGAACGCGACTAATTACCGGCCCAAAGCTCGTATGTAATGATTATGCTTTGGCAGATTGTTACATTTATCAAAAACTATTTCCTTAAGAAAATACATTTTGTCCTCTAAATTAAAATTTGAGAAATTTGTACATTTCAATGGGGATCACGAAAGTTTTTTTTAAGGTAAAAAATAAAAGATAATAATTGGTATTTTTGTTGTTAGGAGGCGCCTCACCTAAGTATTCAGAAAACATATGTGAATCGAAGTGCGTGGTCTACGCTTAATAAATCGTTTCTAATTTTGCATTACTTTCATTTACGTACAGTTTTCACTGTATTGGTGACATTGATGAATAAACGTAATATTCGTGATTATTTTTTTTACCTCAGTCACGAAATGACGGCTAAAGCACAGGACAGCTTTTGAAGAAAAGTTCAGATCCAATCACTCCTACCCTATTGCTTACGCGGGCAAGAAATCGGAAGTTAGTTTTATAGCAGCTCGTAATGATATACCATGTACATCAAAGTTCCTTGCCTCTGCTGTGACTTCCCAAATGAACACCATAAGTGGACAACCAGCGATTGCAGTTGCTGTAAGTAAAAAACTAGAGGTAACACAATGGCGTGCCGAAGATATTGGTTCTCAACGGAACCATTGCTGTCATACATGTGACTGCTTGGTATAGTTTCACAGCAGCCCTTATAGTGATCTCTTTTACTTTGAAGAGCCTTGTGCAAAAGCAGGCTGGATGACGTTCCCAATTAATAAGAAAGCGCTTTATTAGAATGCTATAGGAAAAAGTGAAACCGTACTTATTGGGGCAAACTATCCTTTGTACAGAGATATTAATGTCATCCAGGATATTTCTCATAGCACAAAGAACAAATTTCACGAAAAGGTAATGGAATCATCCAGGGATGTTCAGGCGAACCATTACTGAAGAACTATTAATCAACAGTGGCGTGTATGGCATAAATGAAAGGAGGGTTAAACGCCAGCTAATTTTTGGCTCTGCCCTTACGTTATGTCGCGAGTGTATTGCGAAAATCCATATGTTTAGCGCAGTAGGGCGCCACTCGCTAAAAAAATATCTGATATTTATACGGTTATGTTGCATGTTGCTTTTCATGGTGCTGGTTGCTTCACATTGGTGACACGGTGTGTCGCAAACTCGCATTTGTGGTGATATCTGACGCATTGAGAATTGAAGTGCTGTTGTTTGATTTTGAAGATTTTCTTGATGCCTCTAAATGTAGTTTCTAAATTGAACTGTTTGAGTTTTCTTCTAGCGCATAATATTTCGGATTCTCAATCTGGTTCTGTAAAGCCTAAAACACCAGTCGGACGTAAAAATGAGTTTGATCTTGTTAAATCAAGTTCTAGATTCTAATCTTGGGTTACCTTGTTATTTTTGTTGTCTTAAGGGGGTCCGGCACCTCCTTAGGAGCCCATGTTAAATTCAACAACTTTGGGGGCATTTAATGTAATAACCGATTCTTCAATCATTATGAAACTTTCGCAGCATAATATTTGGATACTTTTGAATACTTTAACACGAAATTTTTGTTATTTTTTAAAAATTAAAATAATTATGCTTTTCTAAAAATATGTTTAAGAAAAATTATAAAATTTTAGACTAATTATTTAAAAAAAAAAAAAAAAAAAAAAAAAAAAAAAAGTATGCTACTTATCAATAATTTCTCGTGTTAAAGTACTTAAATACATTAGAGAAACATGTCAAAAATATTTCAAGCATTTATGTCATATAGATTTTAAGCTATGTGCCCCCAAACATGAAAAAATGCCATTTTGAGAAATTCGGCTTTGAAGTTAAGAAACATGCATTAAATACCTACATTTTGTTTACTTTAAAAAATTATTAAAAATACTTTAAAAAAAGATATAATTACAAATGTGGCATCATTTTAAAGACATAAATTTATATTTTAATAAACAGTAATAAACTTGAAATCCATAATTTGAAAAATTTTCATGTGCCGGAGTCCCTTAAGTGTATTGCGCAATGTTTCACTAGAGGTAAAGTTAGATTTGTTTTAAGCTTTTTCAATACATTTACAAGTATAACTAAAGACTGTATGCATTAAAGTATTGTTAAAGAATAGTACTCTAAGAAATAAATTAATAATATTTTTATGATCTGGAAACACGTTTGAAATACGTGATTTGAAGAATTATATATAAAAAAAAAAAAATTGAAAATCAACCTATATGTTAGAATCAAATCCCTATCGAAACAAGATCGGTTGTTTAACCCTTTACACTCGAGGTTTTTTTCGCGCGGAGGGACCAGCAACTCGAGACATTTTAGGTTCGGTTGGCGATTATGGATTTGCTTCATAGAAACTAAACACAATCACAGGCCTTGCATCAAATTTACGCATCAAACCTAGTGGTCCTCTTGTGTTTCGGCATCCAATCGTGTGGCTCCTGAGAAGCGCCATTCGAGTGCAAAGGCTTAAACTCGGTTTATAGATCAGGAATGTTGCCAATGATACAGTGCTGAGATAGAAAAAAAAAAAAAAAAAAAAACACGAGTGCAAGATAGTTGCTATGAAAAAATTTCGATTGTTTATCAATAAAAAAAAAAGGTTCGAATAATTTTAATTAAAATAGTTTTTTAACGTTCTTTTCATCATTTGTGTTACATGACTCTTGTAAGATTCAAATTTCAGGTATAATTTGCTTTTTCAGCATAAAATATATGTTGAACAGTGTAAGATATATCATTCAAGCAACAAACGCATGAAAGCACCACAGCACCGCTGACCAAACGGTATAGTGGTTAGCGTGCTAGCCTCTAGAAAGCGAGGTTGCGGGTTCGAGTCCCGTGTTAGGCATGGGTGTTTGTAAATGTATGTTGGCTTGTCTAATGACGAATGTCTCGGCACATTATAGCCCTCGTGTTGCTGACGGCTCCAGATAATCTGAATACAACCAACCAAGCACCACAGCACCAGCGCTATTAAATTTAAACGGCTCACAAGTGTGGAATACGCTATCTATAATAAGATTGTTGTGTCTGATTCATTAGTGAATACCATAAATGATTAAAGCTTCCACAGGGATGACAGGGGGATGCATTGTTGGTTCATTTACGTATTTCCGTAGAGCATTGAATTGTGGACGTTTTCACCAAGCATTTGCGAGAAAGTGTTATGTATTAAGTTTTTAACGAGGAAGGTTATATCCACGGTATATTTCACCCTTAAATGTTGTATTCTAGCAAATCTTATGACATGTTTAAATACCATGATGCAAATATAATACAAATGTAAAGTTTTGGGATATTTTATAGGTTTTAGTAATAGTGGAGGAATATAACCATTGCAATTCAATGACACTGCTCATTAAATACTATGAATTTGTAGCAATCTCAAGTCTCGTTTACCAGTATTTAAATATTAAATAAGAAATCGAGCCAATTATGCAGATGAATAACTTATTTTCGTTCGATATTTCGGTAACGAAAGCTCAAATGATCAAGGGTTGGTTATAATTTTATCTAACCCACTGACGGTCATGCACGTATAAATACGTCATTTGATCCCCAGTTTTTCCAGCAATACCCAACATTCTTAAATTTATAAATAAAATTTAAAATAAAATATTCTTTGAATATATTTATTAGGATGATAGTTTATAATCTATCTAAAAGAAAATAAATAAAAATAATTTAAAAAATAATAATAATTATGTATTTGAATTAGAAATATAATTTAAAAATTATTGCAGGGAAAAAAAACTGTAGAGTTTCGATCATTCCCATGACCGTCAGTGGGTATACTAAAAAAAGCGATTGTGAATATTTAAATATGATATGACAAACAAATATTAATTCTCCATATTTAGTGTTTATATACTTTAAATTTTTACATTTGTGCAATAATTGTATAAAAAAAGTTGACCTATAACGTTTTTATTTATTTATTTATTTATTTATTTATTTATTTATTTATTTATTTATTTATTTATTTATTTATTTATTTATTTATTTATTTATTTAAATATAAACTTCTATCAGACAACGAGGCCTATACCTCTTCCACCACATTGCACTCTAACCCTAATACAACAACTAGAGGACACTGAAATTGTGACAGATTTTATCAGCACTAGTCATTATTATTGTGTACATTATTATATTTGTTGTAGCAGAACAGAACCAACTAGATTTAGATGTAATGGAAGGGAAGCGGAGAATTTTTTTAAGCAACTTGAGGTTAGTATCAAACTGTGGAAAGTATAGATGATTTAGCTATTTTTAACTAATTTAGTTTATTTTCACTAGTACTGTTACAATCTTAATATTACTTTAAAGCTATACGATTATACACATAATATATAAGGCTTTTGCTTTTAATTCATTTTCAACAGATTTTGTTTTACAAAATATAGGTCATAGCATATTTTTCATTTCTTTTAATGCATAGTGACCCCTAGAATAACACGATTATTGTTTTTTGCCAAACTACTAATACTAGGTCCTAACATTATATATATTGAAATTCTACTAACGTCAATTATTTTAGCCGACCAAACGGTATAGTGGTTAGCGTGCTAGCTTTAAGACCGCGAGGTTGCGGGTTCGAGTCCCGTGTTAGGTATGGGTGTTTGTAAATGTATGTTGGCTTGTCTAATGACGAATGTTTCGGCGCATTATAGCCCTTGTGTAGCTGACGGCGCCAGATAATCTGAATACAACCAACCAATCAATTATTTTAATAAGGAAATGATTATTTCTTATATGTTACTTCTTTTTTTTTTAAACATGTTCTTGTTAAGTTGAAATTTTAAATAATTAAAGCTTAATAATTGAAACTTTGAAATAAGTGATACACTTGTCCAAACCTTAGAAATATCACATCTTCCACAGAAGTACTACAATCAATTCGTCTAAATCGAGCTAAAAAGCCAGATTTACTGCATACGTATAGTAAATTAACTTAAAACTAATATATCCACACAAATTCACTTTATTGAAGCTGGATCAAAGTATTGTTTCCAAGTTTTACACTATTGACAAACGTACACTTCACGCTGTCTTTAATGCCATGAATAGCCAAATGACATTACCATAGTTTGTATTGATTAACGAACTATCTAGTCCACCATTCCAGATCGAAGTATTAGTTTGGCTTAAGCCAATTCTATTCTATACACCAGATTAAAGTATCGGATATTGAATTGAAAGTAGTAGATACTGCGGCGAATTATTTGCTCGATGAGTAACAAATCGATTATATATGATAAAGCATTTATAATACAAGCAACACATGGAAATGGACCTGCGACTAATATCGATTTAATTTGAAATAGCTGATTAAAATATATTAAACATACTACTTAGACCACTGGGTGACCCGCGGACAGCTCAGTATCCCCGGGGCCCCTCCGGCCCGCCGGCAGTACAGAAGAGCAAAAATTAAATTTTTCAGAAATCATTTTAATTTGTCTACAATAGTATGTGTTTACTTCCAAAAATCGCATATTCCATTAAGTAGCCCGCGTCAGCAAGGCTGAAATATATATATATATATATATTTCTGAGACTGCCATAAAAATTTAAAAAAGCAATAGTTTGAATTATTACCAATGGCGCATTCTTTCGCATTGCTTAGTTTTGTACTTATGATAGCCTACCCCCTCGATTCATGAATGGCGCAATTCAATTTCTGCTTTTCTGAATGTGATGTGCAGAATTTGGGGGGGTTTAATGCATACTAGCCTCTTTTATTTTACGTGAAAAGAAGAATTGTGATCTCGACTCCGGTGCAATAATGGCGTCGAAGACTAGTTTTAAACGTAAAGAAGATAGTGAAAAGCGGACCGGCCGTCATCGTCTCGCATTTAACATCACCTAAAACGGAAGATTTAGAAGGTATAGTTTAAATATCTTTATTGATTATGTGTTTATGTCAAGTCACATTGTAATATTGTCACTAAAGATTAACTTATTTTATGACTTTGATTTACGATGTAAAAAATATATATATATATAATTTTTTAATTATTTGAAATAGAATTAAATATCAATTGCTGTTTTATTAATATAAAAAAGCTAAGTTATTGTTTCAGTTTTCAAAATTGTTTTATATTGTTGAATCTTTAGTAATTATCACATTTCTAACATTAAACGTATGTAGTAAAGCAATATATTTATTGCCGTATTCGGTATAAATTTGCGACCCACGGAAAGTTCAACATAAGTTATGCGGCTCGTCTTTATAAGTTAGTGGCAAAAGCTGACTTAGACAAAACATGAAAATAATATATGAAGAAACAAATAAATATAAGTTAACGTTTTTTGTCACCAGATGGCAATAGGCAACTTTAAAAACTCATGCAAAAGTTAACGTTACAGGCAAAACATAAATATTTTCCTAATGCACATTTTTACATGATGACCATAAATGAATTTTAATTGTTAAGAGGAATCTAGAGCTTATTCTAGTGAATATATCCTTTAAAATTTCGTGTGCATACTATTCAAATGATGCTAAAATTATATATGAAAAAACCATATTATCATCAGTTCAAATTATCGCCACCAGGTGCAATGAGACACTTTATAAGGACTCATGCCAAACTTAACGTTACAGATTAAACATAAGTTTTATCTCATTGTACTTTAATACAGGATGATAATAAATTAATTTTACATGTTAAGAGTAATCTAGAGCTCGTTGTAATGAAACTATCCTGTTGAAATTTGATCTGCATACTATTTAGACCAAGGTTTTTGAAACTTTTAAAACTTTTTAAAAAACGAATCTTTAAGGACGTATTTCATACTTGATGCATTACATTTTTTCAGAGACGAACAGCATTCGTTCTTTCCGAAAGAGGTTTTAGAGACCAAAAAACAAAAATTTTATGAAAAATAAAAACATTTATTTTTAAATATAGTTTTACAAAAGATATTTTTAACGTGAACTGCATGAAGGGTGAACTTGATTTCAATTAATGTTGAGGATGAAAATGAAATCTAGAAGAATCCGAATTATTTGCAGAGGCAAAGATTTAAGCAACTGCAGCTAGTTATTGATTTTAATTCCCATCATTGCCGAAAATCCAAATTCACAAAAGAATGAATTTGTAAATAGGTATAATATATTCAAAGCTTCAAGAGGAGATGGAACTAGAAGAATTTGTTCAATGAATAATCACAGTTGTATCAATTTATAATCATGTAATTGAGACACTAATTAAAGGAAAGAACATTGTAGAATGTAATAAGGTAAAAATAATTCAATTGATGGGGCACATTGAGAGAATGAGAGACACAGATATGCCTAACAAATTTATGAAAGGTAAACTTCGTAAAGAAAGAAAAAGAGGTCGACCAAAATTGAGATGGTGTGACCAAGTCGAAAAAGATCTAAAAATTTTAAGGATAAAAAAATTGGACAAAGAAATTCAGTGAGAGTGGAATTTGGAAATCAATTGTAGAGAAAGCCAAGGCTCACCGTGGGTTGAAGAGCTGGATAAGAAGAAGAATTACATAAATTAATATTCAATTTTTGTCATGTATTTTCAGACAGGTCGATAAGTTCATCAGACTTCGGCCATTTAAAAGTATAATGTTTTTCTGGGAAAGAAGAGCATTTTAGTTTACTCTTTGCAGTTTTATATTTCTTCAACTAGTAATAATTCATAATTCATATTTCAATGTTTTGACAAAGTAGTAATTATACTATACGACCTTCAACATTATTTTCTATTTAAACATTATATTTGTAGTTTTGTCGGGATTTTGTCATTACACTGTAAAAGTGGACTCGCGACTTGCCAATGGTTCGAGACTGACAGTTTGGGAAAACTGTTCTAAAGCATTCGAAATTTAAATATGAAGAAACAAATAGACTCCAGTTCCTTGGGCGTCCCCAGGAGGGTGCAAGGAGGTGCACATGCACCCCCTCAGCTCTTGAAAATTAAAAAAAAATATGAGAAAAAAGATGTAAATTCAAAGATAAAAAGAAAATCACATATACCGTTTCTTTTTTTATGTTACAATCAGCATTTGTTTTTCTATTATTTTAGTCTTTTGTTTCTTTACTATGTCTTTTATTATAGCTACTGGCGCCTACTGTCTAGGATTATTGGTTGGTTGTATTCAGATTATCTGGCACCGTCAGCAACACGAGGGCTATAATGCGCCGAAACATTCGTCATTAGATAAGCCAACATACATTTACAAACACCCATGCCTAACACGGGACTCGAACCCGCAACCTCGCGGTTTAGAAGCTAGCACGCTAACCACTACACCGTTTGGTCGGCCTAGGATTAATGGAAGATGAGTAGAAGTATTTATTTCTTTTATTGTATAACCATTTCCTGTGTAGTTTGCAAAATTCTAGGAAACATATTTTGCTTTTTAAGTCATCAGACATACTATCTTGAAATCTATTTTTAGAATTCAATTAAATATATCCAATACTGCCTTTGTATTTCATTTCATTTTGATTTTTTTTTTTTTTTTTAATTATTTCCAAAACTTGAAAGAAATATAATGTTACTCTTCTGTATTTTTGCATCTTCATGTTCCTCTGTTCTAAACACTGTCTCTTGAATGCTGTGAGATCTAGTAGGATGATAAAAAATCGTTAAAAATATATATTTTTTATATTTTTACTATTTATTTTATTTTTTTATTTCTAACAGGTTTTGTGCTTTCAAAAATATATACCATGAATTATTTTAAACTATTTTCAAAGAGTATAATTTAAAATGCATAACTATTAATTAAAATTTCAAAAAAAAAATAATGATTTTGATAAAAATCTAGTCTTGCACCACCCTGCAAATATTTCTGCGGGCGCTTATGCCCAGTTCCCATTTTCTCCACCACCTAACAATGAGCACTTTAACTACTCATGCAGTTAAAGTTACATACTCAACCTTATCCAGAAAATTGTGAATGAAATTTTAGAGTAAAGAGGAAAAGATTCAGTAGTGATTATGATATTTCTACACTAGCGTTGTCCTTGAAAAGTCATTTACTAAATTCTACAACATTTTTATTTTATTTTACTTTATTTTCCTGAGCCTTAAGCCCAAGCGTATTGTTTTCGTTTGGACAAAAGTGTGTTCCGTCCGCACTTTTCAAAGGTATAGCAAAAAGCCTTTAGCCGCTGCCTGTTCACGATGCAGGAAGTTGGATTAACAAGTTTGCACGTAGCACTACGCTGGTCGTACCGTTGAAACTTTTCATAGTGCAAACTCTATACTGGTTGGTTGGTTGTTTTCAGATTATCTGGCACCGTCACGAACACGAGGACTATAATGCGCCGAAAATTCGTCATTAGACAATCCATCATACATTTACAAACATCCATGGCTAACACGGGACTCGAACCGGCAACCTCACGGTCTAGAAGCTAGCACGCTAACCACTATACCGCTTGGTCGGCACAATCTCCATACTCCTCTTCAATTTGCAAGGACCAAACAGCACTAAGCTGGTGGTATTGTTGAAGCTTTTCATTGTGCAAGGGGCGCATCAAGAGAGCTAAGGCATGTTGGATGTCGTAGGAGATTTGAGCATGTTGGTGGTACCGAATGTACCGTCGATGGTATCATTTCCATTCAATCTAAAAAATCACTTGGATAAATTTTCTTCTCAGACCCTCAATTCTATTTTGCAACTATCAGATTATTCCTACATATCATTTTCAACTAATATTTTAAAAATTTAAATATCATGGAAATGATCAGTAAATAAAAGTTAAGATACTAATTTATGATAAATGCCATTTCGTCGAAATGTAATAATACATCAAATGGCAATAAAAATGTAAATTTGTTCATGATATCGAAGCAACGCTTTATTTTTAAGAGATGGAAAATAAATTAAAATGCTTATATTTCTATTGATCCGGCAACAAAAACTGAATTCAAGCGAAACAACCAATTCTTTAATCTTTCATGAAAATATGTATTTCTTGTGATATATTGAAGATTCTTTTAAATGCCATGATATCTAGAAATGTGATATTATCTCTTTTGATATCAGGATATTTTGCTCTGTTAATTGTCCTGTTTGAATTCCTTTTCTATTTCAATTACAAATACTTGGATTGGATTTGTAAATGCAAACTATTTAAAATAGAACAAATCCCCGTAAATATAAAAATCACCCCAAATCCCTAAAAAAGGAAAAAATAGTTCCTATTTCAGAACAATATCAATGGGATGAAAAAAATCTTTCATCCTAAAGGAGACTTGGTACCTTTCAAACTATGTTTTTTTTTTTTTTTTTTTTTTTTTTTTTTTTTTTTTTTTTTTTTTTTTTTTTTTTTTATTTAAGCCTTGAAAAATATAATCTTCAAATATTTGGACTAAGTAAATGCTAAGTAAAAACTTTTTTTTTTTTTTTTAATTTCATTAAATGCTCTAAGTTTTCAAAATTTTTAAACTTTCTAAAAATTTTATAAAATTTCAAATTCTATCTTTTTTTCCTTTTCCAATATTTTTTTTCTGATTTTTCTAAAAAAATGTACCTAGTAATATACTCTAACTTTTTAGGAATCGGATGTAGAATAAATAAAAAGGTTTTCGAGAAAAACGATAGTTACTATACCTATGAATAAAAAAAGCGTAAAAATCACTTCGGTATTTTATGGTTTTCAAAAAAGTTTTAAACCGTTCGTGCAATTATAATTCAGATTCGCTTTCTTAACATAATAACAAATAGTTCAAAGTATTTAAAGTTCGAGTAATGCAAAATACAACATAAATACATTTTTTAAAAAATTGAATCAACCATCCAAAGTGCAATCTTTTTAAGGGGACATGGTACCCAAAAAATGACGAAAGTGTCCATTTTTTAATTTTTATCCCATAATGTGGAAAATATCTTTCTGAATAACTATGCAAAAATTTACACTTGTACCTTTGATAGATAAAAAGTTAAATTGTATTTTCTAATCCATCTCACTCTATCAAAGATGAAAAAGAAATCTTTAACACTGTTTTTCTCAGTTTGTTATTTTTCAGTTTGAGTGTTGTTTAAATCTCTAAGGCTTTTTTCTAAATTTAGTTAGTATTGAGAAATTTTTATAGCGTATTTATATACATCTGATAAACAAAAGTTAGTACGGTATAAAGTGTGCTATGCTTAGTTTTTTTGTTGTTGTTTTTTTCATTAAAAAGTTGAAAACTTGAAAAAAAAAGACGTATTTTTTCTGCTATTTTTGATGTAAAACATATATACCCCTTTCCATAGCTTGCATCTTCAAATCCATACTAACTATTGTTAACAATTATAATAGGAATATATTATAAAAATTCCATGGAAAAATACTTAAAATTGTGGAATAATAAGAATTTTGAAAAAAGTTTGAAATTTTTTTTTAAAAAATTGAATGAATAAAAATATTTTTTTTAGGTTAAATTATGTTTACTTACCATCAACACTATGTAAAATTACTATAGTTTAAATTTTAGTGGTACAATTTGTGAAATTAATTTTTGGGGTGCCATGTCCACTTAAAATCTAAAAGTGTGTTAAAAAAACTATTTGCCTTTTTTTTTTTTTTTTTTTTTTTTTAGCGTTTGTACGTGCATTTAATAATTACTAAATATATCATTTTTAGTAAAGTTTATTTTTTTTTTTTTAAATTTTTTTTTTTAAATAGTGTTTATCTTTGAAATATGTTGTATTTAAATATTTTAAACCCAGAATGAATATTTTTACCTATATGGATACATTTTTATCTGAATATTTTTTGGGGAATATTCCTTGTTGACAAATTTTAATTCCTCGTGTAAATGAATATGAGTTACATACATTTTATTTTTGATTTATTTAGAGCTTATCGTGCTACCCCCCCTCCCCCCCCCCACCCCTAGTTTATAAGAAAAACATTAATAATAACCGATGCAAACCTTTTGAAAATTAAACTTTTATTTATTTGTTACTTAAATGAGAATGAAAAATCATACGATTTAATTTTTTTGGAAAGTTAATCTATGATTTTTCATTTGTAATTCAGTTACATCTTGCATAATACTTTTTAAAATACATCTGAATTTACGAAAAAAAAAAACAAAAAAAAAACGTTTAATATGTATGCATATCAAATTTGAATATATATATATTTATAAAACTGCATAAAATAATTGCATTGTTTTCACTTTATTATCCCTTTAAATTACGGTTATTTAAGTACAAAAAATAAATTTATGTATATAACAAATTATTTTTTATGCATACATTTTGAATTTCATTTAATAAAATCACCCATTTTTTTAAATTAAGCACCATTTCATTTTATAAGTAAGAAATATAATCGTCTAAATTATCACGAATTTAAGGTACCCTTGAATTCACCCAAGACTGCATTTTTTAAAGTCTTTTTTCATACTTACAATTGGGTTGAACACAATTTCTTGAAATCACTGAAGCGCATAACGACAAAAGTTGTATCTGATTAGGTTTTCTTTTTCTGATACAAAATAAATCACGTGGATGAACTAGAATTTTAATCGCACGTCCTTAGGATTAATTGATTTTGTTATGATAACAGACCGGGAATTTATTTTTATAGTGTTGCAAAGAAATTAGATTTATTGAAAGTGAAAATGTAAGAATAATATTAAAGAATTATATTTTTGATTAATCTAACTAAATAAGGAGCATTAGGGGACTCATTACCTTTAAAAAATATATATATATTATTTGAAGTTATTTTATGTCTCCCCCCCCCCCCTCCCTTTCTTCATTCCATTGATTTATTTCTTCAGTTTCTTGTCAAATTAAAAGCATGTTATTTTTTGTTTACAGAAAGCAAACTATCAATTATTTACTAAAAAGAACTTTGATTTTCTTTAAACGTGCTATTTAAAACTTCAATGAACCTTTTCTAACTAACTAGTATAGACTATTATTTTTCTATGAAATTATAATACTAATACATAACTTACAAATTAAACTGAAGATTAAATATATCCTGTAATTTTCTTAATTACTTTGTGTAATAGCAAAATAGTGGTAAAAATAGGGATTTCTCTCAAAAATTATTAAACGATTGATTAAAATTAAACAAAAATTATAAAATCAATAGAAAGCGAAATTCATTAGACAAAACGGTTAATGAAAGTTTGTTTTGCTGAAGTGAATAATGATAAAAACGAAACTTCCTCTTCCTAACATATGAGAGAAGAAATTTCTGGTGTTCCCAGTAGATTTTTCCCAAATTAAAATTAAATTATAAATGTTTAGTAAAATATCAAACGTTATGTATTGTGCAGTCTAATAAAGATTAATAATTTTGCAACTTTGTTAATTTTGCAACTTGAATTTTGCTGTACGTATCAATACGTATGTTTAATGCAATCTAACTTTAAGTGTGAAAAGCTGTAATTTTCTATTTGTCAAGTTAGGAGTACTATTCAACAAAAATGTACTTTACTTGTAGCGAAATATTCGTTATGATGAGGAACTCTAGTAGACATTGGTAATGTGTCGAATGTTTTTTCTATGAAATGTCACAAAAATCTCAAAAATGCATCCACTCATAAAAATGTGAACTAAAAGGTATTAAAATGTTCTAACCTCTCCACTATTACAAAAAAGTATTTAAAAAAATAATAATAAAGCGTCATTATTGTGAATATTTGGAGATATATCAGTAAAATGAAATATGTTCATATTACAAAAACACTATGAAATGAGAACAAATTATTAAAGTACATGAATAATTACAAAGTGCCATTGACCTGTATTCAAACTATGAAGCAAGAATGTGGCTCAATAGTTTACAAAAAAAAATTAAAAAAAAAAAAAAAAAAAAAAAAAGTTGAATTAGAACATACACTGTGCTACATGATTTTCTATTAGCGTAAGCAAAGAGCCGAATTTTCGGGTAAATCTACAACATATACGTACAGTACGCCAAAAAAAGATCCGAATGATAGCGATATCTTATATTCTAATTGTTGAAATAAAAAAAGTAAAATACCGTTGTAAATTGTGGAACGTCTTTATTAATTGTATATAATTTGTTGATATCATGAGGGGTCATCTACGTAACAAAAGTAAACCAAACTTTAAAAAGTTCAATAGCAAAACCATTATATTATTATAATATGTAATATATTTATATTTAGAATCCCAAAAAAACCCGTCTGAATATCAAATTTCGTTATTTTCCAATGAGTGGTTAGTAATTTAAATAATATATATATATATATATATATATATATATATATAATTAAAAAAAAATAAAATGATAAATTAATGTTAAAAAGAAAATTTGTTTTTTCGGCCATAAATTCTTATATAGTTAATATATTTCAGCAATTTTTATTTCAAAGGATAGGTTGCTTAAGGCCATACATAAATAACATGCAACTTTTGTATTAAACAGTTTTTAAATAATTAATTTAAAAAAAAAAAAAAACAAGTTTACATTTTTTTAAATAGACGCATACAATGTTTTTGCTTCCATTAGAATTGCCATTAGAAATGGTCGAAAACCCCACAAGCATTTTTTCATTCCATTTTGACTTTTGGTCCTCGATGTTTTAGCAACAATGTAAAAATGCTCACTTTTAGGGACCGCGTAATATATCACGTCTTGAAGCATGCAAAACGTTCGATTGTTCCCCGTTATAAAGAAATTTGCCCTCAAAATCGTCCAAAACATTTTCGCTCGTAAGTGACGTGTTTGTCTACATAATGAGCTGAAATTTAGTATCTAGAGTAACGAGAGTAAACGAGGTATTCTAAATCGAATGAAAACAGAAAAAATAAGTGTACATATTTAAATTTTTAAAGACAGAGTTAAATTTACTTAGTATATAGCCCCCTAAAAATAAAAATGTTGCATTTCAGATATATAGAAAATCATAAACGAAACATGTGTGTGCAAACCGCAAGATTCTACGGTAGTTAGAACCTAAGATATAGCCATTGTTCGGATATGCTTACTTTTTTTTGCTTACTGTACCATTACTCCCTTTTATGTCAAACAACAAGACTGACTGACAAGTTTGATACAATTTTGTCGATATTGTTAGCCAGGTTCTGGAAAAATGAAGCCCTTTTTAATGTAAAATACTTGTTACTAAGTATCTAGTTCTGTTATACTTTGACTAACTACAAATTGAGTTATAACTGACATTTAATAATACTTTAGTTTTTAGTGCTTATAGAACATTACTTACGAAACTGTATCTTGTTAGGTAGTGTTGTTTGACATTAAAGCAAATAATTAGGTAACCACAGAAAGGAATTTAGTTTGATTTAAATGTGAATTTATCTGTTACTTTATTAAAAATTCCTTTTGTAATCAATATATAATCAGGTTGTTAAGTATTGATCCACAACTTTATTTTAATACTTTTTCAGTGGAGGCAAACATTCCAAATGAGTTTGAAATAGAGGATTGCTGTATCTAAAGGATCTCTTGGAGTCGTTTGGAATAAGTTGTATTGTTGTGCTGGAATATAATCTTCAAAAATACTCATACACGTACAACTGAGATCATGAGGAAATTCTACAAACAAAACTAATAATTAGAATTAGTTTAAATTTTCATCACCAGATGACACTTTATTTACTTTAGAAATGAATAAAAGTTAAGAAATTATAAAATATGTTTTTTTAACAAAACAAAAAAACAAAAAAATTAATCCGCAATAAAGTTTTATACATCGTTACACTATTTGACGAGTTTAAAGTTGTAGTGGAATAAGTAACATTTTAATACTTAGTCCATTAATAAATACAATCTTGAAAGAAAATGAACTAAATCACAGCCGCAACTATTCGCCACCAGGTCGCAGCATAGTAGTGACTTGTAATCAGAACAAATAGTTCATTAAGACTAAAACTATTCATTCCTCAAAATGTAGAATAATCAACTTACACTACTCTAACTTCAACCCTTTCAATTGTTGAACTTGTACAATTTAAAACTAATTGAACTTATTAATTTATTCTATTTTCTTATAAGGCTTTTAGAACATTTCGTTATAATCTATGGTCTCAGTAAATAGTATTAATAAATCATCAGCTCACTATTACATCACTACCAATTAAATTATAATTCCTACGATGGTATACATTTAAATGCGATTTAAATATTCGTTATACTAACTCAAACATGTCAAGAAATACTTTGGCAAGCACACTTCCTTAATGAACCCTTATTATGAAAGAATTTGAAGGAAGTATTGGGAAGTTGTAATCCCATCGCGGTTGGATGTCGACCATTCATTATTAGGACAGACAACCCTTACACAACCCATGGACAGGATTATAATGTAGTTAATGAGGCAAGTCAGTATTGAGGCGGCCATTTACTTGACAGCTGCCCAGAAAGTGTGAAGTTAAGCATGCCAAGACATGTTTTGGCATGCAATTATTTATGTCCATCCTTTGAAGGTTAATTTATCGTCTCCTTAATTTTTATTTTGGAAGTAATTTTTTTATTATTATTATTTGTTTTTGAGTTATGAATTGCGTTGTGGTTGAAAATTATTCAAATAATGAGGATATGTCCAGTTTATTGAAAAAATATTTACATGTTTTTATACTTAATACTTGGCAGAATATTTTATTGGGATTGTTTTTATGCTGTATTCCTGAGAGAAATGGAGTGCTCGTTAAACTGTTTTTTTTTTCCCCCTGCACGATGTGAAAATTGAGGACAAAACTTTGAAAGGCACATATTTTTAAAATACGCCAGATGTAGCAAGGTTTGTAGCTTGTTAATTGTTCTAAAACGTACCAATCAATTTTTATGGAATCCTATTTATAAGCTTCAAGTTTGTGCGTTTGTGGAGGGCAAATATTAGAAGGGCTAATTAACACAAATGCCGTCATCCAATCGATCTGAAACTTGACATTAGACTCATTGTGGAAGCCAATTAATTATACGAAGTTTTGAGTGGTGCCACTAAATGGTCGCTTTTAGACATATTTTTATTGTCGTTTTGGGAGAAAAATTAACCGACTTGTCGTCATTTAATCCATCTGAAACTTAACAGATAGACTCCTTGACTATGCATTGTATTAACTTTTGGTGGCGAAACAAAATTAGTCAAAATGACATGAAATCGACTTTTTTTCCCCCCATAGAGATGACTGAAAACTATGAGAGAATATGAGAACTAGTTCAGAATTAAAAATCGCTTAACTAAGTTGCATTTCTACATAAAAGTTTGCAACCCATGTAAAAGATTTATATTAAAAACAATGTTTTTATGGGTAAGTTTATTATTCTTAAAATATTGGGATTGGTTAAAAACCAATCCCAATATGATTCCAAAGACAACGCACAAGTTTTTTTTTTTTTTTTTTTAAGTGTTTTTAAATAATTATCCAAATGCATTATGCTAAGAACTTTTGTAAATCATGTAAAACATGTAAACACAAATTTATATATACCAACTTTTTATTATACGTAAAAACTGTATTAGTTGTGACAGTAAATAGTTGTTGGTAGTTGCATGTTCGAAGTAAATGAAGAAGTTTCGCGATCTTCGAAAATTCTTTCATATTACACTCACAGTTCTAGAGGAGAGACATTTCATTGTATAAGACACAGAATATGTAGAATTCTGCCAGTTTCTGATTTTAAAACGGGTGCGTAAGTATTCTGTATACGAATCTTGAGTATTCAAAACAACTTACATGTCATATATTTCTACATTTCAGATTGAAAGTTTTGAGTTTGTGGGGATTTGTTGAGGAAGATATGTATTTATTTAAACTTTGATATTTAGTTAAAACGGAGGGATATTTAGTTATTTAAAAGTAGCACTTAAAGTATACTTTAATATAAATATAATAACATTAAATTCAATATTTAATGGACATATTTCTTAAAAAGCTACTTATTTAGTGTTAATATAAAAATGTGCCGTAATTACAGCTATACACAATACATAGTGTACAAAAGAAAAAGTAATTTAATAATTCATTTATAAGAGTACTTTCAATTGTATTAATAGATGGATCGAGTTAAGGTATACCTATACATTAGGTATTTCAAAATTTGATTCAAGTCTGCATTTTTGTTTTTTTATTTTAAATATTCCCGAATTCATTACCTTTAAAATAATACAATTTTCTTTCTGAGACTAAATTTACTTTTTAAATTACAGTGGGTTTTGTGAACCCGTTTTGTATTACTTTCATTAGCGTAGTAAACTTTAAACGCGTTTTCTGAAGAATGACATTTTGGTGTTATATGACTTTACGCCAAGGGTCATATCTTCATAATAAATTGTGCCGACCAAACGGTGTAGTGGTTAGCGTGCTGGCTTCTAGACCGTGAGGTTGCGGGTTCGAGTCCCGTATTAGGCATGGGTGTTTGTAAATGTATGTTGGCTTGTCTAATGACGAAAGTTTCGGCGCATTATAGCCCTCGTGTTGCTGACGGCGCCAGATAATCTGAATACAACCAACCAAATCATAATAAATTGTCCGATTTACAAAATTCTAATTTTGGTCTAAAGACACAAGTTGTGAATGTGTTTTCTATGGAAAATCTAACATATATTGTTATAAACACATTTTTTTTTAATATTTTAATCTTAATTTTTTGTTAAAAACTATGTATTTTTTTTTAACTTTTTTATTGAAAAACTTATAATTAAGTAAATATTATAGCCAAATTCAAAATTCTCCATAGAAACATGCGTCAGTATAATACCTTTTATTTGCAGTAAAAATCATACCTCTAAGTTTTTTTATGTATGTTCTAATAATGTCCTAATTAATCACTTTAATTCTTATAAGCTGATTAAAAAATTGATGGGAACAAAAGTTTATATATAAAAATGCAAAATTTTTAATACTGATATACTGCCAAAAAGTTCGAAATTATTACCTAAAAATTAAAGAAAAGCATCTCAATTGCATATGTATACCTTAAGAAAAAAGATATCTGGAGCAATTCTATGGATTTTTAAACTACATATACTCTTTGAGGAATAAACTTTTGATTGATGAAACTTGTATAATTCTTTCTTTTTTCAATCAACCCTAATTCAATTACAACCTATTTATGTATAGATTCCATTTACCTTATTCATATATATTCTACTTATCTGGAAATTACACTTTTCAACAAGCAAGTTCTCTTAATCCCACACAAACAAATCGATAAATTGTCCCTTCTAACATCCGACGACAAGCCCAATTATTCCCAACTCCCAAAGATTTCATAAATACCGAAAAATCCCCAAACAAAAACTTTCTACTCGACAGATGTCTCTGGTTATCGACGGCAGGCAAGTAACTCGTCGTATGAGGCTTCCACATCCATCAATAGGATTCCTAAAAGGACTTTTCGTTTGGCATACTAATGGAATTCCGGCGCCGATGGCGACAGCTTGGAATCACTCTTGGCAAGAGATGGTGAAAAATGACACGGAATTTAAGAAAAGGAATAAGGTTCTTTTACCAGCTGTATCAGGAATGCGTTCTTTGAGGAGAAGAGGTCACATATCACGTAGATACTCCTAATCTTCTGATCACTTCTGATTTATGTATATCTCTTAATTTTCCGTCATGGCAATTGGACAGTGTCAATGGTCTACAAAAAAATAATTCTAGTTTATTTCGGTGGTGGTAAAAATTAATCCGAAGTACTTAACTACTTTTTTTGGTGTTATATTGGAAGTAATATGCAATTTTGAATACATTTGATGTCATATTTATTAAAATGTTTTTAATCATGCATAAAAATATGGTTTGTGTTATTTTGGGAAGGGTAATTTTTGACAACGAATGATTCCATGGTATATTTCAAAGTTAAATATTATATATAGCTAACGATCATTTTTAATGTTTAGTTTAATTAATGGGCACCGGCAGTATCAATTTCAAGGGAAGGCAGATAGGTATAGTTTGCAAGGCTGGTAAATGTTTTTTGTATTAACCTTGATTTTTCAATTGGCAATCTGAATTAAATGTTTAATAATAGATATGTATTAAATTTCTTAACCAACGAATATTTTAAAATCTATATCATTCTACTACTTACAGTGAATCATAATACTTTTCTTCACATTAATTTTAATTTGCAAAATTCATGGTGTGCAACCTCCTTACACCTGCAAGGGAGGTATAGTCTAGAGGTCGTTGAAGTATCGATACGACGATATTTTTTTTTTAAATATCAATCGTAAAAATATCGATACAAGTCACCGATATATTGATATTTTCATTTTTTTTTTAGTTTTTTGATGATTGTTTTGTAGTTCCATGTGTTTTTTTCGATTTTCTTCATTCCCTTTTCAAAACTTAAGTTTGGACTTGGTTGAGAGACAGTTGAAATGGCACCCTAACCAAAAAATAAAACATAATGTAATGGAAAGATAAGATCATTTATTAGTTGAGGAATTTGCATATAATTTTAAATATTAAAACATCTCTATCAGCAAAATATGCGGTAAGCTACTTTTTGAAATTTTCTCTTGAAAAATAAATGTGAATATATTTGCATTGACATCCAAATGTATTTTATTTATTTTGATTGATAATATAATTTATTAACAATTTTTATCATTTATTTATTAGAACAATTTTTATAATTTATTTACTAAAACAATTTTGGCATGAATGCATGAAAAGTAGAAATTTTCTTAAAAAACTTCGTTTCTGGCAAAATTGAAAATCAAATAAAAAAAAAATAATAATAATAAAAAATATCGTATCGATATTTTATCAATAATTTTTTCTATGCAACGATATAGTTTCGATATTTATTTTGATCGATATTCCCAACCTCTAGTATAGTCCCTTAGACCTACCTGGCAGCACCTGGTTTAAAAATTGTGTTTGACCATAAAACACATGTTGCCCTTGCTTGGTTGATAATTATCGAAATTCCACTTAAAGTATACTAACAACAAGATTTTAAAACATTTATGTTACGTAAAATACATACTCCCCTTAAGAAAAGAAAAAAAAAATTGCATTAATAGATCAGAAAGTAGCCTATATTCGACTGTTTATGTTATTTCGGAGCATTTATGTTGCGTGAATTACATAACTTTTGCATAGAAGGGAGAAGTATTGCTGGATAAAAAAAAGGAAAGAACCAGCTCTCGAATTTAAAGTTTCAGTTCTATTTATTTCGTTACTTCACGTAGATCTACGAAAGTAGGAAGACATACATAGTCTTATTCTGGGACTTACATACCTTTTTAGTTATCCCTTGCCAAAATAAAATACCATATGCTCTTCCATCACTAAACTTTCACCGATGTAACAAAACACATTTTCCTCTCAAACTCTGTTTTGAACTTTTACACCCGCCATAACTTTTTAACGATAAAAAACACTTTCAGGTCACTCTCCGGTTTTCAGGAACCTTTCCTTTTAGTTATTTAACGCCATTTTTTTCTTTTTATTTTCACCCTCGAGGGCCTAAAATATATTCACTTTTAACGTCGAAAATAAAGTCGGCAGTCCTAAGTTGATTGGTAGATTCGAATCGTAAAGGCGTGGTTTATGATGATATCAATGGCTCTTATATTTCCTTTATAAAGATAGTTCATTTTTATGACGTAATGCTGAAATTGTTTCCTGTCTTCAAAACATACACGGAATGACTCTTCTGTGGCACTCTTTGGATTAGAGATAGTATTTTAAAGAGTCAAGAATTATTTTTAATATAAGTAAACAATCTTTTCGCGTTTGGTAGACTGATAAATTGAGTTAGTGGTGAATTAAAAGTGGTGGACTAAATTATTGATAAACAATGTAGGTAAGAGTACTTTGAGAGTCTAAATTTTATGTTACATAAACAAGACAGCCAATTTTTGAGAGAGTTTTAAAAAGCATTTAAAAATACAACGAAATTGTAAAATACAGAGAACTGGAATTGCGACAGCTATGTTGCAAAACAGCGAAATGTAGGTGGAAAATTTGAAATTATTATTTATTTATTTTTATTTAAAAAAATTAACCCTCAAGACATTCGTTAAGCGCTTATCATTCACTGGACAGATATTTTAAAGACAAGAAATCATAATAATGTCATGAATTTTACAAAACTCTTCAAAGACAACAAGTTACAAGAGTATTAATTAAAAACATCGCCATCTGTGTGAAATAAAAGCACATTTTTTTTTTACCTTTTTAAAAAAAATTACCCATAAGATAATTGATTTACAGTCCAGCGCATTGTAAATTATTATCTTTATTTTAATTACCATATGAAATATTTTTTGATAATTGTGTACAAACATACTGTTGTTCTCTTAGTTCAACATAGAAATAGAATGAAAGTTATCAAAATAATAAAATGAAGTTTGGAAATTTATTTTTAAGGAATGAAATGTTCGGCTTGTAGTTTTTTATCTGGATGATGGTTGAAAAAATAATAATGTATGCACTAAAAGTGTGATATTTTCGTGTTTAGAATTCTTTGTGTTAAGAAAAATATGTGTAAGGTTGAAAAATTATATATAAACAAACGAAATACTTTAGAAATTAAACAAAGATATAATTCAATAGAAAACATATTATATATTTCATCTATTTTGTCATGAAAATATTTTTAATGCATTTGCAAAATTCTGATTTAAAAAAATTTCAATGATCTTTCTAAGTTAGAATTTATTTTAAACGGCAGATGTTTAAATAAGTTTCATGAACATTTACAATCATATTATGTTTTATCAGAGATACTATAATATATAATTATTGCTACAAATACTATTGTTATGAAAATTATTATTGGTATTACTACTTTACATAATTAATAGCTTTACCATTACTACTATTTACTATCATAACTATTAGTATCATTATTAAAATAATCATGGCTGTTATTGTTAGTAATATATCATGGTAATATATTTACTTTACCATTAACCTTGATCTTTTAAGTTAGTCAGGTTTCAGTTCAGTGCAGTGAAAAACATATCACGAAATTGTTACATTTATGTTCTAAAAATGAAATACTCCTTTTAATGTATCAATGAGTGCTATTGATCTGTTCCAAAAGTTTCACAATAGGTTTCTCAAAAGTTTGAGAATTCCATTTATTTGCCATGAAAGTAAATTTAAAACTGGAGCTTGGAAAACTGATGATATTTTGAAAATAATTTAAAAACAAACCTTCAAGGTATTAAATAAAAAAAAAATTTAAAAAAAAGCAGTATGAAGAATCTTAAGATAAAAGTTGGAAAAATGAAGAAATATATATTTTTTTATCCCATCTTTATTTTTTCTAGAATTTTTAATACTCTCATTTTACATAGAATAACGAAGGTGCTTCTGGGGATCGAATGAAAAGTTGACGGTTCAGTTATAGTTGAGTATCGTTTTATTTATTTCATCTTTAAAAATATTAAGTCTGTTCTTCAAGAAAATTCTAATCAATACTGGAATTATATTTTCTGTGATTAAAATGTTCTCGTATTGTTGTATCAATTAAAATTAAATGTGAAAGAGATCATTAAGAAATATTTTCTAATGGCCTTTTTTAAAAGAATATTAAGTAAAAACATATTTTTTAATCGTTAAAATTCAATTTCTGTATTTTCGATTTTAGGAAATGTAGAATAAAAAAAAAAAAATATATATATATATATATATATATATATATATATATATATATATATATATATATATATATATATATAATTAACACAACTTTCAATTTATTCATCTTTATTCACGAAAAGAATCTTTCATTCAAAAAATTTTGCAATTAATATTATTCATTTACATTTTTTAATTATGTGGAGAAGGGCGATTGTATGTACTCATCCCAAGCACATAATTAAAGACTCTTTCAGTTATAGTTTTATGCTAGAAATGATGTCGATGTCTATTTTTATGAATTAAAAATTTTAATTCACAAGAAATTGATTAGGCCTAAAAGTATTTTTTAAACTGAAGGAAACACAGCATCCACGTCACCACTTAATTTTTGTATGTGTCGCCCCCCCCCCCCCTCTCCCTCCTCTGTCCCAAGTGGGCAGTAGCAGACGCGAAAATGAGTAACATAAAGGTTTTCCTTGAGCTTTGTACCTACATGGTTATAAATTTACATAGAGAATAGGATGCATTGTTTTGGTTCAGAATGGAAAAGCTTTTTAAATATTAAATTTATTATCAAAAGTTCACTGAAAAGTTCTATGTAACATTGGGCTTTCCTTGAGTTTTGTACCTACATGGTTATAAATTTACATAGAGAATTGGATGCAATCTTTTGGTTCAGAATGGAAAATGCTTTATAAATATTAAATTTATTATCAAAAGTTCACTGAAAAGTTCTATCAACAAACGTTTTCGAAGGAGATTCCTGGTCATCCTTGCTGCCGCTACAAATATTTTATGTTCATTACTTTACTTGCAAAAATAACATCTGTAAACAAAATTATAAAAGTGAGAATCCATTGAAGAGTAATTGTTGTTCAATTAATATAAAATAAACTTTTGAATGTTAAAGAAAATGAATTAATTGAATTATTTTCAAATAAGTCTTTCTTTTACAACGACATATTTATGCATATTTTTATCTCTAAGTATGCTTTAACTATATTTTGTAAACAATAAATTTATCCATATATATCTGAATATATAATTCATATCTTTTCGAAAAAATTATTTACTTATTTGAGCAAATACTTTTTTAAACAATAATTCGTTTACTCATAGATTTGGTCTGAGTTTGATTAGAATTAGGATCTTAGTTATTCGTTTACCTCTTATGCCCTTAGATAAGAATATCTAATAATTTTACTCCTCATTACTGTACGTATAACTTAATTAGTTTTGCAAACATGTTTAATAATCAATTGAGTTACACATAATAAATCATATAGTCCAGCTTCAAATAATTTCAAAAGTAACATATAATTAAATATATATTATAAAACAAGCTTATTTATAAACTTAAATTTAAAACTTAACTCCAAAATATGAGCTTTGTATATTAAACATTAAGATATTGAGAAGCGAATTTTATATAATTTTGCAGTCCATCTAAAGATGTAAATAATCTTGGATAATCTTTTAATGGAAAATTCATTCCAACATTTCGTTTAAAAAATTCATATTATTTTCCGAGATGAATATATTCGTAGAAAATTTTCCGATTCGCTGATGAAATCTGATTAATATACATTACCATTTGCATTCCTAGTTCAATGAGTTTGAGTATTTTATAGAATTATGAATGTAAAAGGCTTTACATTAAATGGGCTCATAAAATGCATACCCATTAACTATGAGAATTTTTTTTATTCAACAAATCAAACCTTCTTCGAACTAATAAAACTGCTTAGTAAAGTTTAGCTATTTGATTAAATTCAAATTATTTGTTGAATTGATATCTAGCTATAATTTAAAAATTAAAATTCTCCGCCTTGTAAAGTACTTCATTTTAAATACACAAGATTTCATATCTTTATAAATTAGAGGTCATATTATAGTTGTTTTATTCTCTACTATTAATTAAAAAAGGCATGTTTAAGTTAATTAAATTTAAAAGATTAATTGTTAAGCTATCAATTGAATTATGAATTTATAAGCGCAAAAGACAGTTGAAACATTTTTCCTTGGATAAAATCAACCAGTGCTTGTTTGAAAATTTACCTATAGATACAGTCCAGTAAAGATTCATTCACTTGACAATTACAGTAAATTATCTTTTTCGCAATTTTATGATAAAAGCTAACTTACAATTTTATATTCAGTTTAAAATAAAATAATAATATTCTCAATTGAATTATAAAATATTTACTAAAACAAACTATTTTAAACGTGGATTCATCTACAAAATTAAAATATTTTTTGTTTGTGTTATGGTGTTTAAATATAATAATTGCATATTTTTGGAGTAAATTAATTCTTTTGAAAATAACTTTTGACACCGCTTTTTTTAAATCTAGTGCAAATTTTAAATTCTACAAAATGATAATTCATGGGGTTAAAAAATAGAGATTCAAATGACTTTTCTTAGCCTTTAAGTTAAGTTCTTATATATATTAAGTTCTTATATATAATTAAATATAAGAATAATGTTAATTAAGTTCTTATATATATTAAATTTACAAGGAAGTTATTTGTTGTACATATACTAACCTCTGGAATGAAGATACGCCTAATTTCATAGAATTAAATATAAATAATAATAAAAAAAAAACTTAAATGTGTATTTTTTTTAAGCTAAGAAAAGTCACTTAGACCCTTTTGCTTTTCAGTCCCTCCTTGTAAATTCCTTTTTGTTTCTTCTCCCTCATTCATCCTATTTTGTCCCGTCCGTCCCTTTTAATTTTTGCCAATAAGACTTCACAATTGAGTTCCCGTTCGTCGAGCTCATCTATATCGATGGAAAAGTGCTCTCGGGCTGGCATAAAAAATTCTTGATTAAAGTTAAAAACTATTACAGAGTCTAAATTTTGAGATTTACATATTAATATAGTATGAAAATAAATCTATCAACGGCGCGCTTTAAATACATTATTCGTTTAAGTTAATAATTTGAATATTTTCTATAGCAGATTTACCATGTTAATAAACAACCCAAAGGAGCATAGTTTCTGCGCACACAGAATATAAACAGAAAAATATAAACAGTTTTAAGAGCTCATTTATTTAATTTTGGCATCCATTGTATTATTGGAATGGAAGTCGATAAATTTTAATCTCCAAGAAAACTTTACACGTCATTATCTAAATTTAAAAGAAAAAGCTTTCTTCTTCGAACTAATTATCTTAGAAAAAGAGCAATATACAAAAAATTATTTCTAGTGATGTCGCATACTTTAAAACTCAACAGAGTGACAAAAGGCAATTTTTAATCCATTAATTATATAACATTTAAGGGAGCTTAAGATTAAATTATATCAGTATAACAATGCTTTTTTTATATGATCAGAAAATTGTGTAATCAGGACATTACTTAAAAAACGAAAATTAACTTATGAAAAATAGTTATTTGTCGTGTGAATGTAAAAATATAAAATGTGATATATATATTTTTTTCTTCTTTGTCATTTGCGTAAAATTAAGGAAACTACAGATAAAGTCGCTACGAGAATTAGTGCGCAATATTTAAAGGATTATTTTAATTTTAGTCCATTATTTTTTTTCTACGATAATGAAAATTGCACTAAAAAATTGAACAAATGATTTGACAGAGGTAAAAGCCATATTTTATATTTTAATAGTGATACATGTTACTATCTTAACGTAAATATCTCTTAGAAACTATAACATACTTTGTCACCACTTAAATTTGTAGGTCTCCAGTTTTGCCCTCCCCCCCCCCCAAAAAAAAAAAAAGATTTTAACTAAAGCAGTTAAGCACATTTAACGCCACCTAGCGAAATTGAACGCGAAACATGACAAAGAACCTGCACAAAGCTCGTTGTTTTGTTAGCTTTTATTAACACTGTTACGTCACAAAACGTATCAACACGGTGCAATAGACATCAATAGACAGGTTCGCAAATAAGAAATAAGATATAAAAGAGATTTTTAAAGGTGTTGATGTCGTTTCTGTCTGTAGTGGATTTTGTTCTCATTTTTAGTCGTTTCGTTATGTAACAGCCAAACAAATAAATGATCGTTTTGCGAGTTCGATTTAAAAGTTTATAAGTTTATGATGATTTTTCCTGCTGACGGGATGCTTCTCTAAGCTTTGTAATTGATTGTTTTCATCAATGGTAAATAGTTTTGTAGATAAGCATGCCAACTCCATTGATATAGATAAACAACTGGTAAGATAAACGACTGTTTCAATGTCAATGCAAAGAGAAAAACACGCCGGGGATTGCGAAGCTGGTGGGATGATTAACCAATCACAGTTCACTTTTATAGTTGGATGGCAATGCGAAAAACCTTGTAAAGTGCTGGTGTAGATATTTTCTGCACATTATTACTAATTAAGGTCTACTATTGACATTTCTGCTGTGTACAACCCAAAATTTTATTTTCAATCCTCGACAATCCGTATTTTCTATCCCACCAATGTCATCTGGTTACGGCTTAATTTTCCCAATATTAAGCAATCTATCCAGGTAGCCAACTCCTGACTTTGGTGTAGAGTGTTATAAGTTGTTTCATCAGATGGCACATGAGAGCTTTTCTCAAGATACAATTTTTGTGAGGGTAGCTTTCAGTGAAAAAAAAGTTATAGGGGTGGTAGATATTTTGCATAAAGATACTAATACACATATTTAAAATTAAAACATTAAAATTACTATTTTTAGTTTGATACCATATATTTTGTCACTTAATTTTTGACTTTTATTTTAGCATATACAATTTGTAGTAAAGCATATTTTGCAAGTGGTGAGAATTTTTTTGTCATCCTATTTTAGAAATTTTCATTAAAATTTTCACAAAATTCAAATTATACAAAGGAATTTTCTTTTAACCACTTTTAAGACTTTTGAGAGAGGAAAAGCATGTCACTAGTTCATTTTGGTCATGTTGTGAAATAAAATTATATTGTAAAAGTTTATTATGATGCATCGTTATTTTTTATTTTTATTATCTTAATGGTTTTCTATATTATTAGGAAGGAATTTTCTCAGAGAAAATGATGCAACACAGCTTTTACAAAATAGCAATAATAATAAGCTGATAATTTGTTCTTCATTTCAGAGGCTTACAAAACTTCTCTATTGCCGGATTTACACGCTACCAGTCTGATATCACGTAACGTCACATAGTAGTCCCTAGCAACTGGTTCCAGTTAATTAAACATTTTCTATTAACTGGCACCAACGACTTCTATGATTCAATCACGTGCGCTCACCCGTAATCACCGACAGATATCGCCACGGTCAATTAGCTGATGTCACAGAACTGGCGTTGTGAAGAGGAATCCTGATTGGTAGCTTGTAAATCCTGCTTAAAAGTTATTAAAACATATTAAAAATACATTTTATTAAAATCCCACCCAATTATTTTTCATAAGTATTCAAATGAATCTTGGTTTACTAATTTTCTTCATAAACTAGTTAATTTTACAGACCATTTGCCGCCTCCTATGGTTGCTGACCCAGTCAGGAGCACGGCTTGCCCTCCCCCCCTAGAGCCGGCATTGAGAGACACAATACAGAAGTATTGATTGATTGCTTGATCACTGGGGATGAAAAATGGGTCCTCTATGATAATGCAAATTGTAAAAGGTAATGGCTCTCTCCGAATAAATCGCTACAAAGCCGGAAAAACACTTTTGTGATTTTGGTGAAGAAGATTTTGGTGATTCTCTGAATCGTTCATTTCAAAATGCTGAAACCCGGACAAACTGTGAATGCACATCTTTATTGTTATCAATTGTATCGAGTAAAGCAATATTTAACTAAAAAGTGTCCAGTGATTGTCAACAGAAAAGATGCAACACGATTATGCAAGATTGCACTGCAGGAGTATTTGATAGGAGGTATTGCTCCACTCACCATACTCGCCCGATATTGCGCCATCGGATTTCCATTTATTCCCGTCGCTACA
Organism: Linyphia triangularis; assembly: GCA_963978545.1. NCBI lineage: Eukaryota > Metazoa > Arthropoda > Arachnida > Araneae > Linyphiidae > Linyphia > Linyphia triangularis. Next base: position 13,206,914 of record OZ021731.1, read on the forward strand.
TCATTTTCTAAGTGGCCAAAAATTTTAAAATTCGGATGGTGTCCAAAATACCATAGCCAGATATTTTGCTCAAAAACCAATTGATTTTTACAGATCGGGCATTACAACTTTGCGCAATGGATGACAAAAGGTAGTTGATAACGAGGATGATTAATGCATTATTGATTAAAAATAGAAAATGGTAAAAGATTCTCTGTTCAATTTAATGTTAGAAAAGCAATATTATTCTTCGGTCCCTTCATTATTTTAATGCCAAATTTAAATGAAAGGGAACTAATAAAAATTAATTACGTCACCACTTTTGTTTTTCGCATTTTTTATTTATAAACTCTAGCATTATTAAATTAATTCCATGTATTGTTCTCCATTATCAGTTTCAAAACGAACTAGCAGTTAGTTCGTAGATTTTATGGTTATTATCTTAAAAGGTCAAATCCTAAATCACTTCTTCTTACCTGAAATTAATACATAACCAAAACATATAAAGTGGTTATAAAATATTTCTCAGTACGGAACCCAAAGTTACAAATAAATTAGCATAATTTCTGATCTGCTTCATATTTTCAGTAACTACTGAAATGTGTTTGATATGAATCTTTAAACAACAGTGAATTCGTTATCAAGCTTTAATAAACGCTTGGGTGCGTTCAACTCCCATACAGCAACAATCATCATTACAGTTTGTAATTGAAGCGCAAGAAAAATTCTTTTCATTATTGACATTATTTAAAAAAATGATCCCACGGAATCGAATCTCGTTCCTTTGCATTAGGAGCCAGAAGTATTTATTAACTTCAGAAAGCTTATTCAGCAGGAATTTATTTTTTTGTTTTCTAAAGTTACTTTTTTTTTTCAAATGACTTTTTTTATATAATTCATTTATAAATGGGTAATTCTCTGGCTGACGCACGGGACATTTTAGCACATGTTTATTCTCGTAAACAGATAAGGATTATAAAATTAAAATGCATCTAATAGTTTTATTTTATATCATATTACTTGGTGACATATGTATTTATATCATCTGACGCACGACACGTGGAAGTGTCCCATGCGTCGCACGATATAAATGCATATTTGACCTTGTTAAAACAAATATACAAACAATTTCCATACAACTCTGTTACCAAGTACAGCTATATAAAATAAAAGTATAATTGCTGGATTCATAATAGTTTTACTATTCTAATTTGCTTATGAGTAGAAAAAGAGCTAAAATATCTCGTGCTTACAGCAGAGAATAGCGCCTGAATAATAGACGATCAATTTCAGACAATATTATTATTATTTTTTTTAATAGTTTTATGTTTGACTCAAATACATCTTGCAGAGTATTCCTCAAAAACTATATACGGATATATTTTAATACGGCTATTTTGTAGTAATGAAAAAAAAAAACTTAATGAAATACAAATATTTAAATTTCTACCTTACCGCATCGCTTAAAATCAAAATAAACAACAACAAAGCCACATACTCTTACTAAGTTTTTTAACTTTTGCCATTCACCAACTTTAATAGCAGATAATTAAAATATTTTTATAGTCATTAAATAGCAAATGAATACAGTAATTGTATGTGTGAGAAAAAGCACCACTATTCTCATTGTACTTATTGTGTCAAGTTGTAGATAATACATAATTATTTGTCAATTTCACCATTCTCAATTTTTAAGCTGGTCCATGTTTAAATACTGCTATTAATCGTATGATATTTCAATATATTAAAATAAAAAACTTCGTAACATTCCTTTGCGCACAATAGCAGTGGATATTTGTGAGAAGAATTTGAATCGAGTATTGTTGCACACATTGTCTGTATATAGTGTAAATAGTGACGTACTATTTTAAAACTCTATTGTAATTTATTTTAACTTATTTTATTTATCAGCAGCGGTTATACAGGTTAGAAAAAGGTGGCAACACCTAAGGCAATCTAGAAGTTTCGAGATGTTTCTTTTTCGATGAATTGGCTGGAAATTTCGGGAATATACTCACGCGCCTGCTATATAAAGACCGGAGATCGGGAAAGTTTTCAGATTGACTTCGATGTGAGCTGATCGCTTTGTTTACCTGCTAGAGAGAACTTGTATAATTGCTGTATTCGAAGTTGTTCTTACTGAAGCTTGTGTTGAAGCTTGAGTGTGATTAAACTGCTGTCTGTGAATAAATTTTGTGCCTTTGAAGAGTGAATAAATAGTAGTTTTTATTTTAAAAACTGTGCCATCATTGCCTCAGTGGAAAAATTCATAACAGTATACATCTAGTATAGATATTTAAATTAATAAGCATATTTAGAAATTGTAGAGTTTTTTTTTTTTCATACCTACAATCTATAACTAGCTATTTTGATACATTTTATCGTACATAACTATTGCATGCCACACACAAAAACAAACTTTTAGAAATAAGCTAAGCTGAAAACATATTTTTGTTGCAATATGATTTTATATATTCTAAATTCAAAAGTAAAAGATTCCAATCATGAATTTTCTTGTAACCAAAACATGATTATTATTCTAAAAAATATTAATACAGATATTTTCGTATATAATTTTTTTACACTATAACAATTGATTTCTTGGAATAAACCAAACGTCCATCGACAAATTTAACGATATTCAGCGACAACAGTGAATTCGCGTATGGAATTTTAAGCATTCGCTATTAGAATATCAACTTCAAAAATAGTGTTGTTAAAATGTATTTCTTCATAAATCATTCATTTCTTTTGCACCCACTTCGTGTTGTGTGGTGAATTTTAAAGTTTTTTATTTTATTTTCAGAAAAATATATTTCAGCGCATTGCATTGAATTTTGAATCCTTAAACTCGTGGAGTTGCTTTGAAAAAATTTTAGTTCTATAATGAAATCAATATATATGTTATGCAATATTTCCCCAGTTGAAAGTTCGCTATACATACTTTCATGAAAATCGAAAAGTATTGCTTACATTACATTACTTTTAAGTAAAATGATATAATTTATAGCGGTTTATCATTTTATTACACTATTTGGTAAGTTTTGAATCATATCTTATAAGTTATCAAAGAAGTAAAAGATATCTACCACTGCATAACATAATTGTGATATTCCAGGTATTTAGTAATTATTTAAAGTTGGTTTAATTTCAATGTGTATAAGCCCACTCTTGACAAAAGAAACTATATACAATTTTAAAAGTATTATGTTAATCACAACGATATTTTTCTTTTGCTTTATCAATTAGAATACGAAATGTATCCATTATTCATATTTATTCTTTTTATCGCACTCACGACAGTTAACCTTGAAATCAACGCTAATCCTTTTGCACAAAAACACAAACATGCTTGTTAATACCACAATACATTCTTTAAATAGAGTATATTTGATACGGACACTTTTGTCCTCACGCATTTTCCTTTGTAAAATTTATACTGAAACTAGTACCGAGTAAAATACCTTCCGTTTTGTTTCTTATTAATATTACGTTTCTCATCTTCTTTCTAAAAGGAATCGAGCCCACCTGAAGGCAGTGTGGTTAGCGCTATAGCCTTTTATGCCAAATGTGCCTGGTTCGAATCCTGGGTTAGATTTGAATGTTCGTTGTGGTTCGAAATCCACGTTAAGCTGGAGTTCCTGGCCTAATTAGCAGTCATTGTGAAAAGAATAGGTCGCTGAGTGTACAAACCAGCCAACCAAATCTTAAAGGAATCGTTATCCTACATCAATAACTATGTTCCTGGTTTCCCTAGATTTCCACTTCTGCCGAAAAATTTGTTTGCTACACTCCTTCATATGCGTTATTCATATAAGTGCTTTATTAAATTTAAATTTTAACACTTAATTTAAAGTAAATCTATAATAACTATGCAAATGTTTTTTGAAACATTAAATGGCATTAAAGTAACATTCCAAAACGCTGAGAATGAATACTATTTAAAATGGATTTTACGAAGGACTTCACCAAGGAAATTTTTGATGTATATATATATATATATATATATATATATATATATACACTCAAGAGCCAAAACATTATGACCACCCCTACATTTTGCAATGAACTCGCCTGGATGACGTGGAAAGCACGTGATCAGGTGGAAGTGGTATTTAACTGCTGCTGGAGAGTCTGAAGAATCATTCTTTCACTTATTTCTGTGTGTGATGGGAAAGGCTGCGGATCTAAGCGACTTTGATAGAGGGCAGATTGTAATGGTTCGAAGGCTCGAAACAAGTATTAATGAAACTGCACGACTCGTGAGTTGTTAGCGATCTACAGTTGTTAGTATTTATGCAAAGTGGATGAATGACGGTGAAAGCAGCAGTAGACGACGTGGTGTTGGACGTCCACAAGCAATCAAAGAAAAAGGTCGTCGGAGACTGTCTCGCATGGTGAAGCAAAACCGGAGCCAGACAGTGGCTCAGCTGACAGCCCAATACAATGCAGGGCCAGGTAGAATAGTATCAGAACACACTGTTCAGCTGACACTGTTGGATATGGGGCTACGCAGCAAACGTCCCACTCGTGTGCCTTTGCTGACCAAGCGTCATCACCAACTGCGCCTGCGCTGGACCCGGGAACATCGCGACTGGTCCATGGATCAGTGAGAGAGAGTTGCCTGGTCAGATGAATCACGGTTTGTCATTCATCACATCGATGGCCGTGTCAGGATACGCCGTCTTCCAGGCGAACAGTTGCTCCCTCAATGTACAGTAGGTCATACACAGGCCGGTGGTGGCGGTATTATACTTTGGGGGACGTTCTCTTGGGCGTCTCTGGGACCTGTGGTTGTGGTAGAGCAGACCATGAATGCTACAGGGTATCTCAACATCATTTCGGACCAGTTGCATCCTTACATGGCCTCTGTTTTTCCAGCTGGAAATGGAATGTTCCAACAGGACAACGCCCTGTGTCACAAGGCTAAAATTGTGTTGGAGTGGTTCCAGGAACATGATGCTGAATTCCAGTTAATGTCCTGGCCGCCTAACTCACTGGATCTCAATCCGATACAACACATTTGGGATGTCATGGGACGGCAGCTCAGAGTTCAAAGACCACCAATTCTCAATATCTCGGATTTGAATGACCGTTCCTTAAACATTTGGTACAATCTGTCTCCGGCCATCTACCAAGGACTTGTGGCATCCATGCCAAGGCGGGTTGAAGCTGTATTGCGCGCCAAAGGTGGGCCAACTCGTTATTGACAGGTGGTCATAATGTTTTGGCTCTTGAGTGTATATATATATATTTTAATGTTGTAAAGCATATTTTTAGTGTTCAAATTCTTCCATCGGTTGTATATTCCAGTATAAAAAATCTTAGTGACACACAAATAAATGAAATCTACACAAAGATATTTTAAATAAAGTGTGTAGTTCTTGAGAATTGAACCTTACAAAACTAAACCATAAAAGTTAAGTTCAAATTTAAATCCTTTATATGTATTAATCATTGCCAACTTTTATGATCAGTTACAACATATTTCAGTCATTTTAATCTCAGATCAATTTTTCATAGAGTTTGAACACTACTTAAAAAACCACCGATTTCGTGCCATTGACAAACTCTATTTTGCCCTCTCCCCCCCCCCCCAAATTGATAGAATGCATCCTCATTAGCAACCAATTTATCTGCCGAATTTCGGATAAGGTTACTAATTAATCCTCAGTAGAGGTAATAGTAGCGCTTACGCGAATGGAAGAAGTTTAGAACCTCAAGTTATTCAAAATTAATGTTTTAAGATGTAGGGATAATCTTATTTTTTTACATTGTCAAAGAAATAAAATAATCCAATTGCTTGAAATACCTGTACAAAACGCAAAACAAGGAAGATAATACATTTTGTCACACAAAAAGACTGCCTTCCCTTATTAAGTGAAAGGAAAAGTGTATCCACCACATGTGACATCATCATACTAGTTGGATGGCCTTCTATAATATCGGAGGTCACAGATTAGCCAAGATTTGTAACAATGGTTTATTTACTATGATTCACATCGGTATTGACCAACGTCCAACGATATTGTTGTTGTTCTGCAGGGATTTTGCCAGAAGTATAAAAAAAAAAAAAAAAAAAAAAAAAAAAAATTTCAAGGAATAAGCACTTTCGTTGAATATAATTATATCTCAGCAGTACAAAATATCAAACTAATTCAATTTTAAGAAATCATATTCCCAGAAAGTAATTTTTTGGATTGATATAAAGTAATGAATTGATAGAAAGTAATGTTGATGAAAGTAATTTTTTGGATTGATATAAAGTAATGAATTGATAGAAAGTAATGTTGATGAAAGTAATTTTTTGGATTGATATAAAGTAATGATTGATAGAAAGTAATGGTTGATGAAAGTAATTTTTTGGATTGATGTAAAGTAATGAATTGATAGAAAGTAATGTTGATGAAAGTAATTTTTTGGATTGATAGAAAGTAATGAATTGATAGAAAGTAATGTTGATGAAAGTAATTTTTTGGATTGATATAAAGTAATGAATTGATAGAAAGTAATGGTTGATGAAAGTAATTTGTTTGGCTTCTATTGCGATGAACGATGAAAGTGAAGTTGTTTATTGTGTTGTTGTAAACATTGAAATCGGGTATAGTGTAATATTTACCAAAAGGTATTTTAACCATCTCTTGCAATTTTTGATTAAATTCCAAGTGCAAAAAAACATTGACTTTGAAACAATATATATAAAACTAAATCTTTTCGAGAAACCAAAAGTTACAATTTGAATATAACTTGATTCAAATAGCACTCATTAGTTGAATCTATAATTTTCATCATGATACAGTTTAATCTTACGAAATCAATTGCATTTCCACTGAGAGAGAAAGAGAGAAAAAAAAATTATTCTATCTTGCTCTTCATACAAAATGGCGGTTCTGTTGTGATGTTTCCTCATGTAACTTTGTTTCCGACGATGTTCCTTCATTGATGTTTCCGACCAGCATCTAGAAGAGAAAGCAACGTTATTCTTACAGGCGCTTGTTTAAGACATCATGTAATGTTTATCTGTGCTTTGTTTTGCTTCTTATTGAGACTTGAATAGGTTTTTAAACCGTTATTGCTGCTAAAAGTACTTAAAAAACTATGAGATTTTAATTTTATTTTTAAAAATATTCATTTGCTGTGATAAGAACAACCTCTTTAAGAAGTTCTCCCTTATCTGTACATTGATGTTATGTTCATTATATGGGCAATTCTCTGGCTGACGCACGGGACATTTTAGCTCTTTTTTTTTTTGTACTCGTAAACAGATAAGAACTATAAAATTAAGATGAATGTAATAGCTGTGTTTTCATTTTATATCACATTACTTGGTGACAAAGTTATATGGAAAAATAATTATTTTAACTAGATCAAATATGCTTTTATATCATCTGACGCACCGGACACGTAGTAGAGCTATATAAAACAAAAGAATAATCGCTAGATTGATAATAATTTGAGAATTCTAATTTGTTTATGAGTAGAAAAAAGACCTAAAATGTATCGTGCTTACAGCAGAGAATTGCCCATATACGTTTTCAAACAAGTGTTAGGAAAAAGTGTAAAATAATATCTATAGCCTTTATCCATAACGCTACACATAGTATTGAACACAACTTTTAGAAGACAGAGCTGAAAAAAAAAGAAACATTTGTCTCTAAAATTTTACTTGAATATAACCGAATATGGGAAAAGTGGTGTATTAAAAGAAAATAAATTGTTACCCTATCAAACTATGTGTCTTAATTTCGAGCACGAGCAACATAAATCCATTAGTTTACAATGAAATGGGACTGTTTTTTAGAACAATATATGTGTGTTAGGACTATGTGCTCAAACGCCATGACCTTTAATATAATTTGTTTTTGAAACGAAATGAATTAAATACATCAGTTACGATTTCTCTTCAGAAGACCAGCTTTTGTCTGCTCAATGTACTAAATGATCTGTTATATTAGCAACATTCTAAAAAAAAAAAGATACTTGAATCCTTCATTTTTCATGAATCAGTCAAATTAACATTACAGGTGTATGCTAAACTTAATGCTATTTAATTTTTGTTTAATTAATTAGGATCCTCCTCGATAGAGGAATATTCCGGGAGGTAAAAAAAACAAAGAATTTTTCATAATTAGCTTCGTTTATTCAAATTAGAATTTTAAGAATCTACAAGAGAGCAGTCTTAAAGTTAACTCAGCCTCATCATGCTTTATACACAGTTGTGCTTTATAAACAGCGAAAATTCAATGGGTACGTAAAATAATCTTCCACCATTCATTTCATTTACTGCTGAAGGCATAGCATGCATCAAATATCTCTCAGTGGTATTTCCCCTTCACGAATATGGACTCTTGCTCTCTTTTGAAATGAATGACAATAAATAATCCGATGCGGCTTAAAAGCGTTGACAAAACACGGGCATACTTCAGGTTGTCAAGGGCATACTTTTTGAAAGGGAAGGTATTAAATTAACTTCTCAAACTTTATTTGAAAGACAAGCAGCGTTATTAAATTCCTACCACCTATCGGAATTTCATCCATCGGAAATATACATATAAACTAGTTTGCGCATTATTTTTGAAAGTGTGCACTTGAAAGCTAGCGTGAATTTTCAGAAGTTCGCACTGAAATACATTGACTTGAATCAGATTTAGTTAGTGCTAGCTTGGTGGTTCAAAAGTAACTTAGTAGCAAAATAGATGGAAGTTTAATTGTGTTTAGTTTTGAATTTTCATTTATCACAAATATTCAACAACACCTGACATCTAGAGTTCCTTTTAAATCGTTGTTAAATTCCTGATCGAATACCTAAAGCTCATTCTCGAATTTACGATTCTTATTAAGTGGACATTTTATAATGTGCTTCAATATGAAGTTTCTACATCTCGAGTCCAAAAATACTCTTGCAAAATTACGTCATTTCATTTTTATCCATAAAACTAGTTTTCAAAACATCGCTCGATAAGGCAACATATCCATTCTATTATCCAATAATACGGCTAAGAGCTTTTAATTATTCTCAAAACACATATTTTATTTTAATTGTGTTAGGCTTAAACATTTACTTGAATAGAATAAAAAGTAAGTTAAATACGGTATACACTTCTTTTTCCATTGAAGTAAATGTTTAAGCTGGGTATATAATGCCAGCTGGGTATATAATGCAGTCAAACTCCGTTAACGCGAAATCGCTTAACATGAAATCCCGTTTAATGCGAAGTAAAAGCAGTTATCTGTACTTAAAACTTGACGTTAATTTACTTAACACGAACAATTTCAGCTTAACCGTCGTCTTCGCGTTAACGGGGTTTGACTGTATACTCAGCCGGCTTGGGGGAGACCCAAAGAGCTGCCAAACGTAATTTTGGAAATCCAAAATGATATGCAATAATAAATTAAATATGCATATTTATAATGTTATTGCGTATTCAATATTGTATTTCAAATATTGTAGGTCTTTAAAATACAATATTGTTCTTTTTAAGTTCTTCACCAGGTCAGAATAAATGATGAATATATATATATATATATATATATATATATATATATATATATATATATATATATATATATATATATATATATATATATATATATATATATATATATTAAAATTTGTTAATTAAGTTTTTCTTATACTTCAAACACATCTTATACTTCCCTAATGTTAGTCACAAGATTCACAGGTTTTTGGATTTCAAATATCCGTTAAATTTTTATAGTATATATTCCTAATATATTAATGCCAACCAAACGGTATAGTGGTTAGCGTGTTAGCTTCTAGACCACGAGGTTGAGGGTTCGAGTCCCGTGTTAGGCATGGGTGTTTGTAATGACGAATGTTTCGGCTCATTATAGCCCTCGTGTTCCTGACGGCGCCAGATAATCTGAAAACATCCAACCAACCTATTATATTAATTATTTCCCTAAAATCTGTTGAAACTGTGCAGTGTGCTGATGTAAAACTGTAGTCGATGGATTTAACTACCCACATATTCACTATTCGTGTCTTTAGGTGAGAATATTACCAGTCTTTGGGCATATTACTCATTTAACGTTTTAAAATATTGTATACTTAATTTTAGACTTACAGGATGGTCATAAAAAACTTCCCAGACTTATCATCCCATAGCGGCCTATCCTCTCAAGCCTCAACACAACTATAAATACAAGAGATAGATAACATGTATCACTCATAAGTTATTAAGAACATAAAAATTGACTAGAAAAACTTAAAAATTCCACCAGATAAAGCAGCTCTATGAGAAGTTCCAGTTTGTAAATAGTGATTTCGGATTCGAACTTATAAGATTGGTTGAGGTAACTGGGCCCTGGGGGTAACTGAGCTGTAGGTTGTGCTTTCTAAAACCATAAAAGTACATCAGAGTTTAACAGGTGGAAGTATTGTAGGAATATTACTTCGGACTTAAACAATAATACCAATTTTCCTTTTGCCTTTGATTGCTACAAAAAGAACGTAACAACTGTGTTTTATTTTTTCCTTGAAACACTATGATAGGACGGTCATTTTAATATTTTTTTTTGAAATGTTATGATAAGTGTTTTAATTATGTTTGTTACCTTAGCCCCAATAAACAAAACATAATTAACAATGTTTTTCACAGATGAAGAATGTAAATTTTGAGTTTAGAATAGATGGCCCAGTTACCCCGTGAGCTTCTTCTTTTATGGGGTAACTGGACCATATTTCAGGGGTAAATGAACCAAATACTTAGTAACGTGTGATTTTTAAGTACTGAAATGAAAATATCTATGAAAGAGTTTTAGCCACTCAGATGATGAAGTTGAAATATCAAAAATGCAGGCTTCGCACTAGTCCTGAAATCGACCAGATAACGGTGTAACGTATTGTAATTGTTAATTGCTGTTGTAAAATATAGAGGGCGCCACAAAACAGTTATTTGAAGATTGTATTTTGTTATGTTGTTTTTTTTATTAGTCTCCTATGAGAGACCAGACGATGCAAAATGGAACACTAACACCTGCTCCTTGTGAAGTTCTTAAAATAAATGTGTTTTGTTTTCGTTCAAAATGAAATTTTTACTCGACCACGATACCACAGCTAAGATTGGTTCCAGCGGTGCGATTTTTGAACCTGAAACAACCGTTGTTTTGAAAAAGAACTGTAAGTTTTATTTTAACGACGAAATGAATAACGACCGTTATTTTGGCGCGAAGAGTACCTGATGGACATCCATCGTGTGGAATATTAAGCAAGCCTTGCTTATATATTTCTTGTGTTTGCTGAAACCTATAAATGTCCGAGTATGGACACTCGTCGTGTAGAATGGTAAGCATTGCAATTTGCTTATTAAATTAACTGAAAAGCCTCGATTCAGTGTGGACATCCTGTCTACAGATTTTGATGGACATCCGTCCAGATTGATAATTTTTCTTCGTCCTGAAGATCACCAGTGACATCCTGTCCTGAGAAAAGAATAACCACTTCAACCTGAAGATATTGTGTTTTTTCTTTTAAGTGTGGTGTTTGTGTTTCGTTGTCAGCATTAGTGAATGACAAGTTCTGTTTCTACAGATTTCGATGGACATCCGTCCAGATTTATAATTTTTCTTCGTCCTGAAGATCGCCAGTGACATCCTGTCCTGAGAAGAGAAAAGGGTACTTCATCCTGAAGATTTTGTTGTGTTTTGATTCAAGAGTGGTGTTCGTGTTTAGTGCTTCGTGAATCATAAGTTCTGTTTTAAAAGTGGTTAAATGGAGTGCAATACTTCAAGATTGGTGATACGTTGCGAGTTTCAATGTTTGTAATTCAAGTGTAATTTATCGAAAGTGCTAATTTGTGGTTGGTATTTAGTGCTTGAGTTATTCAAGAGGTGTTTAGTTTCGATTCCGAGCAAGGTTCTAGTTTCATTTGTGTGCAATATTTCAAATGAAAATAATGTAATGATTACTTGTGGAGTGTGTACATATATCATTTGTGTGCAATATTCAAGTGATTAATTTGCCTCATCTGACGTGAGTTATAATTATTTACTCATCGTAGATCAAGAGTGATTTTAAAACTGGTGGTGGAGCAAGTCCATTTTCTGGTGAAGAAAATTAAAGGAATTATCCGGCCCTCGGATATAATTACAATTAAAGTGAAAATAATTGTATTTTGTGATTTTCAGCTTCATAGTTGATTTTAAGTTCTTTGAAATTTATTTAAAACTAGTTTTGTTTAGTATCTGGTACATGCATTTAAATTATGATAGTATTTGAATTTATATCTTTTGAAGGTCTTCTTTTAACATGGTATGAATTTAATGCTATATTTGATTATTTGTGCTAATATAATTATATATATACCATAATATAATATCTGGTAAGATTCTTGTAACAAGAACACTTATTTAGGTACCAGTTATAACAAATGCTTTGGGTTTGTGCTAACGTTTCGAAGAATTGGAAATTACTAAAACAAAAGTAATTTGAATCTAATTTTAGTTACAAGTTGTAAAAGAGTTAGTTTTAAGTGAAGTCTAGTTCTAGATATTTTTTGTTCTTGATCTGAAGTTTATTTCTGAATATTCTATTTCATGTTCTCTTTTTTAAAAAAAAAATGTGAGTGCTATATACTTAAATTAGATGCAATTAATTTGATTTGAGTTTTAAAAATTGCAATTGCTGAAATTAAGTGCTAAAAATTTTGAATTCTTTTTGAAAGCATTTATGTTCCTCTTCTATGATAAAATTTCATACTTGAATATTTTGTAGTGGTTAAGTGGTATAAAATTTATATTATATTTACAAGAATAATTATAAATTTGAGGGTGTTCTGTGTTAGGTGAAGAATATAAACTCTCCAGTAAATTATTACATTTAAAAATGTCTTTTTTGGGTCGTGCTAAGAAAGAAGATTTGAGGGTGTTAGCAGAAGAGTTAGGTGAAAGAGTAACATCTGGTCTTAAACTGGTAGATCTTAAGAAATTAATCACTACAAGTGTTAATTATGACGAAGATTACGTTAAGGAACAGATAATTGTAATAATGGAGAGTAGGAAAGAACGTGAGGAAGCAGAACTACAAAAAGAAAGATTCGAAAAAGAACAAGAGAGACTGAAATTGCAACGTGAACATGAAAAAGAAAGAGTCGAACAAGAACAAGAGAGACTGAAATTGCAACGTGAACTTGAAAAAGAAAGAGTCGAACAAGAACAAGAGAGACTGAAATTGCAACGTGAACTTGAAAAAGAAAAGTTTGAACAAGAACAAGAAAGATTAAAACTACAACAAGAATACTAGCTGCAAAAACTCCAGTTGGAATCGGATAGAGGACCTATAGTTATGCAAAATGATCCGCAAAGATCAAGATTTGAGCTTCGACACCTCATGCAAAAGTTTGATGATAAACAAACCGACATCAGTCTGTATTTGTTACTCTTCGAAAGGCAAGCAGAATGGGCTGGGATCCCATCGACGGATTGGGTATCTCACCTGATAGGACTGTTACCATCTGACATAACCCAATTGATTGCCCGTGAGCCATCTGAATTGGCAAAAGACTATGACCATGTTAAAAAGCTGCTTCTTAAGAGATTTAAGTTAAGTCCAGAGAGATTTAGGCAGATGTTTGTTCGACACCAAAAAAATGCAGAATCTACATGGAGTGACTTTGCATATGAACTCCACAATTACTGTCAAGAATGGGTGACTGGCTTAGAAATAACTACGTACGAACAACTTTTGGGTCTTATGGTGGTGGACCAGTTGAAGCGTCGTGTGCCTAACGAAGTGAAGGATCATTTCGTGGAAGAATGGGGAAACATAACTTCTCCTATAGAATTAGCTTCAAAACTTGATGCTTATGACAACGTTCATGGGAACTTTAAGAGAAAAATTCCCGAGAGAAATGGGGAAAAGAATATTCCTAAGTGGCGAACAAAACTTCCAGTTGATTCCAAAGCCAGAATAGAAAACTCTACTCCCTTCAGAAATCAAGTTCAAGGTAGTCCAGAGATTAAAAGAAATTCCAGGAATGAACAAAATATGGAAACACGAAGGCAATTACGTTGTTATGAATGCGACTCAACTCAGCATTTGAGACCAAATTGTCCTGAATTAAAGAAGAAATCAACCACAACTGCTTCTGTAAATAGAATAACTTACAGTTCAGAGGACAAGTTATTGGATCCTTTTATTCTGCCTGGAAAAGTGAATGGGACAGACATGTCTATTCTCAGAGACACTGGTTCAACTATTGATGTGATCTGCCAGAAGTATGTTACTTCAGATATGATGACTGGAGAACAAGTTTGGGTGCGGCATCTTCTGGATGAAAGTATGTCCTGCCTACCGATTGCTGAAGTAGAGATAGAATGTGAGTTGGGGAATATTCTCACAAAAGCAGCTGTGATTCAGAACCCATTGGATCAAGGCAGATATCTGTTAGGAAATCGAACTGCTGCATTGCTTGAAGGTAGAAGGAAAGAAATTGGAATTAATCCTGAAGAAGTTAACGCCATCCAAACCAGAGCTCAGCGAAGGTTGAAGGAAATCGCCAACCGAGAGAAAGAAGCTGAAGCTGATCTAGGAAAAGGAGAAGACGCCGAAGCAGATGAAGTTTCTACACCGGAAAGTTCAGTGCTAAATCTTAGTAGGGATAACGAGATCATGTTACCCCCAGTTCAAGTTCAACAGGAACCTGCACTTTCACTCCTGGAAGTGAAATCTTCTGATTTTGCTATGGCTCAAAGAGAAAGCCCAGAGTTACAGCCATTTTGGGAAGAAGCTTCTAAAACCAATAAAGAAGGATCGTCAAGTGATATACTCATCAGTAAGAATAATCTTTTGATAAAAAGGAGGACTGATAAAACAGGAAATGAGAGGTTTTTGCTGCTTGTTCCAGAAAAATTTAAAGAACGTTTAAAGGCTCTATGCCATGAGGGTACATCAGGTCATTTAGGAGTTACAAAGACCAAAGATATTCTTTCCAGATATTTTTTTTGGCCTAACTGTTATAAAGAAATTGAAGACTACGTTCGCAGCTGTGATAAGTGCCAGCGTGTGGGGAAGCCAAATGACAGAAAGAAGGCTCCTATGAAATTAGTTCCAGTTATACAAGAAGTTTTCTCCAAAATTAATGTTGATGCGGTTGGACCCCTTCCAGTATCTACAGGAGGAAAACGTTACCTAATCACTGCTATGTGCCTATCATCAAAGTACCCTGATGCCATTCCTGTGGCCGATATCACTTCTACATCTGTAATTGATGCTTTGATGCAAATTTTCAGTAGAATGGGGTTTCCTAAACAACTTCAATGTGATCAAGGGACTTCATTTATGAGTGAACTTACCACAACCTTTCTAGAAAACACTGGGATTAAAGTAGTACACAGTTCAGTGTTTCACCCACAGAGCAATCCTGTCGAAAGATTCCATAGAACAATCAAACGAATTCTAAGAGTTTTGTGCCTTGAAGCCGAAGCAGATTGGGAACAGGTGATCTGTCCTGCACTCTTTGCTCTTCGAACTGTAACACATGTAGCTACAGGATTT
The DNA here is from genome assembly GCA_963978545.1 of Linyphia triangularis. Lineage (NCBI taxonomy): Eukaryota > Metazoa > Arthropoda > Arachnida > Araneae > Linyphiidae > Linyphia > Linyphia triangularis. Next base: position 13,222,410 of record OZ021731.1, read on the forward strand.
ACTCCTGCTGAACTCGTTCATGGGAAAAACTTACGAACACCGTTAACCTTACTGTTCGAACACTGGATGGATCCTGACGAGGAAGAGAGCCCTGTGACTGAATATGTATTTTCTTTAATCAACAGATTGAAACGATGTCAAGAAGTAGCAGTAGAAAACATGGAAGCTGCACAGCTCAAGAACAAGACATGGTATGATAAAAGAGCAATCAAAAGGGAATTTCAAGAAGGGGATTTGGTTCTCGTAATGGCCACTTCCAAGGCTAGCAAGATGGCTCCTCATTGGCTTGGTCCAGGAACTATTTCAGGAAAATTTTTTGAAACAAACTACCTTGTAGAATTACATGGAAAGAAAGATGAAACTCAAATTCATCAAGTAAACCCCTCGGAGATTAAAATCGAAGCCTTTACAAATTTCCCTGTGCCTAAAATGAAAACAGCCGTCAGAGCCTTCCTGGGAGTTGTTGGTTACTATAGCCGCTATATTCCTATGTTTTCAGTTATAGCTGCACCTTTGACTGATGCACTTAAGGGAAAAGTAAGAAAACGGGTGATCATCTGGACTCCTGAATGTTACAAAGCGCTAAAAAAATTGTATTATTATTTGGATGGACAGAAATTTGTGGTGCAAACTGATCATAACCCATTAACATGGTTACGAACAAATGCTAGTTCAAATTCACGTTTAATGCGTTGGGCCTTAGCACTTCAACCATTTAATTTTAATGTCTTTCACCGAGCAGGCAAACTAAACAAAAATGCTAATCCGAGTAGTTTTAAATTAAACGTATTCCTTTTATTAGTATTTTTTTGTACATTTGGTTTATTGATCATATTTATATTTTTACATATTCTTTATGCTATTATGATTATGTTCCTTTGTTGTAAATATATTTCAAACTTTTCTCCCTTTTTCTCTTAGAGAAAAGTTTTCTGTGAAGGGAGGAATTAATAGCTGTAACGTATTGTAATTGTTAATTGCTGTTGTAAAATATAGAGGGCGCCACAAAACAGTTATTTGAAGATTGTATTTTGTTATGTTGTTTTTTTGATTAGTCTCCTATGAGAGACCAGACGATGCAAAATGGAACACTAACACCTGCTCCTTGTGAAGTTCTTAAAATAAATGTGTTTTGTTTTCGTTCAAAATGAAATTTTTACTCGACCACGATACCACAACGGTGATATCGTTAAGTTTGACTAATAGGACGTCATTGTGCATTTGAAGATCCGAAAAGGATTCCCAAAACAGCTTTTTTCACATTAGAGAATTAAAGCATTTGTAAGATGTCTGAGAAAAGTGGAAGCCCCTAAGCTTTTGGTTTTAACTTTTTATTTTCTCAATTGCATCATAGCTTATTTTCACATTTATTTTGCGACTGACATTCCAAATCTTTTAAATGATTTAAGCATCAAATTTTTTTACCTTTTTATCATTTTAGGTCAAAAAGTAGTTTAGTTTTCTTAGAAATAAATAAGCAGTTTCGTGTGAATTTTGTTTAATTTATATACAAAACGCGACTTACTCACAACGAGCAGTGTTCTTGTGTTAATTCTAGCCTCAACACTGCTACATTTAAATGAATGTTAGTGATTTTTATAAAAGTGCTAGCTGAATACCCATGGTTCACTACGAAATTTTACCATGTGCATTTTAACCATCAAAAATCAGTCATGCATTCCACATTTTGGGTGTTCGATAACCTTTCGACCTCTGAATGTCGAACGCTTGTTTCAAATTTTATAATTCTGACTACTCGAAGTAAGGTATAGGTAAATATTCTTAACACATAAACCTTTTTGATCCCATTTCGACCCTTTAAAATTAATTAATCGGGATCGAAAGAGCTTACTTTTTCTATGCTTTGCTTTGCTGATATTTGTACCAAATTACAGAAATGTGACTACATTGGAAGTAGAAATCGTTTGGAACGTTTAGATCCCTTTCAACTCTTTAAAATTAGTTAAACGAAATTAGAATAGCTTAATTTATTGGCAGATGTATCAAATTGCAGAATTCTTATTTCTTTGAAAATGGGATATTGCGCTATTCCTCGTATCGAAAGTTTCGATCTCTTTTCGACCCTTTAAAATGAGTTTAGCAAGATTGGAATTGTTTACTTTATCTATGTTTGCTCTCGGTATCAAATTTCAGAGTTATGACTGTATTGAAACTGAGATGTTACTCGTTTGGATTGTTTTGACCCCTTTTCGACCCTTTAAATTAGTTAATTTTGATCGCAATAGCTTAATTTTTCTATTCTTGTACTGATTGACATTTGTTTATAATATCAGAGTTGAGGCTACATTGCAAGTGGGACATTTGAAAATTCCAAGTTTGGAACGTTTGACTCCGTTTCGACTCCTTAAAACTGTTAATCGACATCGGAATAATTTACTTTTTCTGTGTTTGCCCTTGTTGACTTTTGTACCAATTTTCAGAGTTATGACTGTACTGGAAGTAGAACATTGGAATACTCTTTTTTGGAACGTTTTGACCCATTTTCGACCCTTTAAAATTAGTGAATCGATATTGGAATAGCTTACTATTTTTATGCTTGCTCTTGTTGACATTTTTACGGAATATCAAAGATGGGACAACATTGTAAGTTGGACATTCGACTATCCCTAATTTAGAATGTTTTGCCCCTTTTCGACCCTTTAAAGTTGGTTAATCGAGATCGGAATAGCTTACTTTTTCTATGTTTGTCTTTTTTTAAATTAGAACCAATTTTCAGAGTTGTGACTACATTGGAAGTAGGACATTCGAATTTCCCTAATTTGGAACGTTTGACCCCTCCTCCACCCCAAATTTTTATGCCAGAAACCTTCGCGGGTGTGTACTCGACAATTTCCCAAAGTTTCATGGTGATCGGATGAATGGTGTAGTATTGCATAAAGAACAAACAGATAAGACACACAGACATACATTTGTTTATATATAGAGAGATTATAAAATCTGATCAGGCCCAGAATCCCACATCAAGTATTTCAAGCTAATATGACATTAAATGCCAAGAGGTCTAGTTTTCTTCCTTTTAAGGGGTAACTGGGTCCAGAGGAGATAAAATGTATGAATTTATTTCATTCTTACTAATAATGCCAACATCAAAATTAAGTAGCAAATATTTAAATACCAGTACAGTAGAACCTCGATTAATCGTCCTTCTTTTATCCGGAACTCTCTGTTAACCTGCAATCATTTAGTCGACATAAAAATTCACCCAAATGAATAATAAATCATTTGCAATTTTTTAAAAGGGAATCTGTTCCCTTACTCTAAAGTTACATGAGTAATGGTGATGCTTTTGACTGTTTTTCAAAAGGACTGATATGGTTAGAGCAATAATCATATGCAGATCAAACTGAACTATTGCTTTCAAAAAGATTCCGAGATAGAGCCGCGAAACCACGGTTATCAAGATTACGACAACAAAAAACAAAAACTCATTTCCAACAATTATATCATAAAAAAAACATTAAAAGTCCTGTATTCAATAAAATAAAACTATTTACTTTTTATCATTTTTAACAGCTCTCTATTATCCGGAATTTCCACTTAACCGATCTACCTTCGGTCCAAATTAGGTCGGGTTTCAACAGTATTTTACGGTACTAAATCTTACACTTTGGTAAAAACTTTTAGTCTGACTATCAGAAAAGCACTTCCTCAAAAATGCTTCGCTGCATTGTAAAATCATGGCCTAGTTACCCCAACCAAAATTAATTTTAAAATAATAATAATAATAATAATTCTCGCCAAATTGTTGCCAAGCCCTTCAATTTTATTAAAAAGTATCCAAACGTTCAGGAATTTTGTTTTATGCCGTCACTCTCAAAGTCGGAAAAATCAGTCATTTATAGCATTAATTTGTAAATGCACTCCATCTAGAACCAATTTACCGCAATAAAAATCTATGTCGAAGTTATAGTCGAAATAACAATCTAACTTGTTTATCAACACTTGTTACTGTAGATTTCTGTCGTTAAATATCGATATTGCTTGAAGAAACTCGTATCTTCCTCACACTTACACAGGTAAAAAAGAACCTTACTTTCTCCTCTGTTTATTAAGTCAATGAAAACAAACTTTTTAACTAAACAATTTTAATTAAGTATATACACTGGCTTATAATTACAAAAGGGGATACAACCTCTCTCATCCAAGGGAGTATATATATAAACTGACATTTTCATAAGCTGAATTATAACTGGAACACAAATTGCTTTAGTCTGATCAGGCTTAAGATTTCCAACATTGTTTAAAGAGGTTAACAACGACAATCAGAATTTTTTAGTAAAGCGTTATTTTTTATTTTATTTTTAAGAAAACCCCTACCTACTTCTGAGAAAAATATGCTGTCCTACAATATAGCATTCACTCATTATCATTCTCTTAAATTGTCAGTTACTTTGAAGATCTAGTTCTGTATATTGTTCAATATCTTCCGTTTATTTAGACAACAATATTAGAATTCTTGAGTATTATGAAATTGAGCCACGCACGATGTATTAAGGTAGACGTGAAATATTTCTGGACGAAAGAAAATTCCTCTGAGAAAAGCTTAGAATATCCATCATACGCAAAAGTAAAGTTGAATTTATCTGACGCATTTGAAATGTAGATTTATGAATTTATAGCAGGTAGGAGATGGTTTTGTGTATGTTCTAGTAGTTTCTTCAGAGAAAGTACAGACTTCTTCACAAAACACAAATTTACATAAGGTGCTGAATTTGTGACGGAATTGATAGGGAACTGTATAGTTTACTTTTAATGCTTTTCATACGCGTATCAATAAAATATATCGATTTTTAACTAATAGAGAAAATTTCCTCTGCAAGTGATTAATTTTGAAATCAGGTAATTAAAAGCATTAACGATATTTGCTTCGACAATATCCATAAAATAAAATACATATTAATGTTTAATGCAAGATCTATATCACACGCTGTTTGTGGATCAAGGAATACAAGTTAACAGTTTTCATATTCAAATTTATCTAGTGTGGCATCTTTATTAAGCCCTTTTTTTATTGTCCAAACAGAAGACAGCACAAGTTCCAACGTATTCAACGCACCAAAAAGTGGACACATCTTTCAATTATGACGAAACACACTTTACAAAAGAAATCTAATAATTCCAATATAATCCAAATAGCCGGACATATTTTAACTTTCTTTCCTCACAACACGCCACAATATCTCTCTCTAACATCATTTCGTGTCCAGGGTTACAATTATACAAACGAATTGCTGTTTGTAGCGCCTACTAGTATCAGTTGGAGGAATTAATAGTTCTTGATGAGGTTACACGCTTCCTCCCTACTTGGAAACTTTCTATCGGAGGTTTTTCAAAGGAAAAAGAGTTAGTAAAATAGTATATGTCTTCTACAAAAAAGCGTGCCTCAACCAGTGGGATCAGCCAACACCTCCTATATAAGAAAGCCTCTGCACTGGTTACCACTTTTAAATATGACGTCATTAAAATAGTCAAACTTGAAAACTACGAACTTCTTCCACACGGGGTGCCATTTAGAAGAAGATATCTTTTCGATTTGGCGATAAATGGTTTTGCGACGTTTTACGTGTTTGTGATTCGTGAAGATATGGTTTGGCGACGTCTTGCGTGCTTGTGATTCGTCACGATCTATTTTGGAGCATAACTCTGGCCTACGACGGACTATAGCAAAAATCAACATCGCCATTTTGTTTACCGAATATGTTAAGTCTGCTGCTTTTTCTGTTTCAAATACGTATAGTTTGCTGTATTTTTTGTTCCGAAAACGTAAAGACTAATGCATTAAGAGTGCTACAAATTATATTAAATGCCATTTCAATGCTCTGTGGTAAACTGCAAAGGAAATTTTAAAAATGGGCCAAGAGTTCCGGTATTTATATTTCCCATGGATAATTAACTTAAAAGAAGATGGATAACTGCTGTTTCGAGAAAAATTTTCGTAGTTACTTCTAGTTCAAGGGTAAGATGAGAGATGGAGTGGTACCTTTTATTTTTGAAAGCCATTCTAGCTACATGTCTAAAGCAACAGTATCAAGACCCAAGTCCTGCAGAAAAGATTGTAATAGCGAAATGTGCCATTCACTGATTTAAAAGAATGTGGTCAATTTAAAAAAGTCAACATATCCTGTTTTAAAGAAATTATACTTTTCGAAGAAAATTTTATTGCCATTACTAGCTTACAGTGCCGGTTATTGTGACCATTCCATTGTGAAATTCAGCAAATGTTCTAGCTCTAAAAATATTTTGACACTTGAAAACATCGATGATGCTTTTGATTTTCTTGACAATGATAAGAATAGTTATATTTTGAATCTGGATAAAGATGGTTTATGCTATCCAAAATTTGAGGTTTTGAATGTTATTTTGTATTTATATGTTGTAATTCAAAAGTTCATTTCTGTAATATATGAGAAATTGTTTTAGTATTTTTGAAGGTCAGAGATTACTTTCAACAAGTTTAACTTTAGATATTATCAATGGTAAAGAAGTATATAACATTCCGCATGAATGTAAAGAACATAATATTAAATTTATTGTAGAAAGTATTCTAAGGAATGCTGCAAACAAAAATCGAAATAGTTATTGTAGGCATCCAAATGACAACCTGTCAGTGAAAAAAAAAAATAGTTGAAGCAAAAGAATGTTGAAAAAAAAAAAAAAAAAAAACTTCAAATATTAAAGTAATTTTGAAGTTAATGAATAACAACACTAAACTATTTTGCCTTAAAATTTTTTATTGATTAATAATAACTATGATTTGTGAATAAAATAAAAATAGTTTATTTAGATTTGGTGTTTTATTTCGGAATAAAATTCAAAATAATATTTGAATATAAATATTAAAAAAAATTCAATTCTATCTGTTAATAAAAAAGAAATGTTTTTAAATGCTCTCCTATTCAAATTGACTAGCAAAATTAAGAAAAGGATAATTCCTATGCTACCAATGCGAAGGACGGTTGACTACTCTATGTGACGTCACGCAGTCAGTGCGAAGGCTTTCTTATATAGGAGGTGTTGGATCAGCGCAGAAGAAATTTTAACTAAAAATACATAGTTCAGCAGAGGCTCGTGGGGTACAGCCAGTACAGCCAGGCTGCATCTAAATTTATTAGTTTAAAAGTAAAATTATATATTCAACTAATTTTCTTAAGTAAAGATTATAATTGCCAGAAGAAACTACAACCAGTTCCTGAAATTACAATCAGGCTGAGTTCGTTGCTATAGCAATCGTTGCTACAATGAACTTTTTCCTCCACATTTTGAATTCGGCGTTATCGTGCGGTTCATCCCTAGAGGAATTTTACAATGTGGAAATTCGAGGCACTGATTGACTGCTTGAATCGGCGTGGGCAGGAGACAAGAACTCGGTTAAGAATCTCACCAAAACAGAAATAGTTTTCGTGATGTTTACACATATGTTGTCGTGTAATTTCTTATGTTAACTATTTTGAAATAAGGAGTTCGTTGCAATTAAAAGTGTGTCTTCCTTGAAACTCATTTTAGAAGATAGAAAGAAGATGGTAAACGCCAACAATTTAAAGAAGATACACCGACATCAAAACTGTCCATTAGGGTGGAACGAAAAAATCAACTTTTGATTTTTAATTTGTAATAGTGCTGAAAAGTTGCTTTTGGATGTAGATAAGATAAATTAAAAATATGAAAAATATTGGAGTACGTCTTGAGGTGCCGCAAAGCCGTTAAAGTTTCACAAAATCGAAATTTTTGTTATATTTTAAATTTTTTTTGACGATAGAATCAACTTTTGATTTTTAATTTGTAATAGTGCTGAAAAGTTGCCTTATGGTGTAGATAAGATAAATTAAAAATGTGAAAAATATTAGAATACGTCTTGAGGTGCCGCAAGTACGTTAAAGTTTCATAAAAACACACTTTTTTGAACTTTTTCAAAGATTTTTGCGTGTCTCGATTATGAAATAAATATCTTCATTAATGCGTTATAAAATAAATAGAAAGATGAAAACAGTTTTAGTATTACATTGGCATCCAGGAGCCTGAGTCATTGCAGGAGCGGATGTTGTGTGTGGGTTGGGGGAGGGGGGGGAATCGGGCAAAGATTTGTCTGCGTGCGACAAGCTCAGATCAGGTGTCAGGTCAGTAGCTGTGCCGAGTTCAGTTAAGTTGGCGCCTCCGCTCCTTCTAATGTGTTACAGATTAACATAATATTTTGTTAGTATGTGTTCTACTTTATTGTTGTGAGTAAAAATGACTCAGTCTGAATTAGTGAAGACAAGACACATGTCGGAATGTCCTATTTTTGGGAAAGTAGTGATTTGCTTGATGTTGAACTGCCTACTTATGAATCTGTTATGAAGTGCTACTGTTATATCATACAAAACCTCAAAAATGCTTCAGAGAAGGATCCTACTGTAAGTGAAATATGTGACACTTAAGTTCCCAAAATAGAGCAAATATGGTCAAGAGCTTTTATTCCCGTTGTTTCTAGCCAAAGAAATTTGCTAATGATAAGAGCTTATCATGCTAAATACAGAAATTTATTAAGGTCTAAAAGAAGAAAAGAGTCAGAAAAGTTTGACTGCAACTTCTCAAAATTTAGAGGCGAGGCCGAACGTTTATTTGATATTGTTGCCTGTAAGTGTGTAAACTTTAATACTTGTACCTGTATAAAAGGAAGAAAAGTACCAGTTATGGAACAAAAGTTTCTAAACGATCAACCTTCTAACAATAAAATGGTGATAGGTAATGTTGATATAGCTACCACAAGCGCTTTGAGGAAGAAAGAAGCAAGAAAAATTAAAGAACTACAGAGAATAGTCATGTTTAATAAAGAACGGACAAAAAATACTAGTGTATCAGAAACGGTTACTGGTGACAATGACAGCGCTGAAGAACGGCAGTGTTCGATACCAGAAGATGCAAACTAACCAGGTCCTTCAAATATACAAGAAGAGATACATCTACCAGGCCCTTCAAAACTGAAAAAAGAGAAAATCACTCAAATGCGCATTAAATTGCTATCTGTAGCTTCCATTGCTGACCGTATCGGAAAATCAGATAGAGCTGCTGCATCTATAGCTAGTGCTGCTTTACAGGACTTTGGTGTAATAACAGAAGACAAAACCAACATTATAGACAGGATGAAAATTAGACAAGCAAGATCAACCAATCGAAGAGATCTCATTAATGGCAGTCGTTATAATCATATAACTGAAAATAGAGGATTTTTTTTTTTTTTTTTTTGATGGAAGATAGACAAAACAATTGTTCAAGAATAGGAAGGAAGAAAGTTTTACAAAAAAGTGATTTCAGAAGAACACGTTTCACTAATAGAGGAACCAAGCTCAAAGTTTTTAGGCCACGTAACACCTAAATCTGGCACCGGAAAAGACATAGCAGACAGTATACAGGAGTTTCTTGAAGATAGAGAACACAACAAACAATTTTTTAAACTTTACTGCTATTGGGTGCGATGGAACCGTTGTAAACACTGGACATAATAATGGTGTGATTTATTTGAGGGAAAAGGAAACATGAAGACCTTTACAATGGTTAATTTATTTGTTCCATGGTAATGAGCTACCATTGCGACATCTTTTTTGTCATTTAGATGGTAAAACAAAGGGACCCAATGAGTTTAAAGGTGAAATAGGTCAGTAGCTAGAAAACTGTGCTAATCTTCCTGTGGTTACTTTCTTGCCAATTGAAAATAACCTTCCTCTTTTGGAGGACAAAAATGATTTAAGTACAGATCAGAAATATTAATTGGATATGTGTATTGCTGTATCAAGTGGAAATTGCTCCTTAGATTTATCTTTACGAAACCCTGGAAAACTTGCTCACTCCAGGTGGTTGACACTAACCAACAGCGTGCTTAGATTGTATGTGGCAACTGAGAATCCAACTCAAAATCTTAAGACTCTGGTTGAGTACATTGTGAAAATGTATGTGCCTGTGTGGTTTAATATTAAGTTAAAACCTTCATGTACTTATGGTTCCAAACATCTGTTTAACATAATCTCATATTCACGCTACCTCTCTGACGATCTCAAGAACGTTATAGATCCGGTTATTAAAAGAAATGGGTATTTTGCGGCTTCAGAAAATCTCCTTTTGTCCATGCTATGTGATGAACGCAAAATTTAAAGAGAACTTGGTTTACGAAGTGTTTTAAAAGCAAGAACAGAAAGTAGAGGCGGAGTCAGGAAGTTCAAAGTTCCAAAGATAAGCTTCGATGCAAAGGATTACATCGACATGATCTCATGGCCTGAAAATGACGTAACTGAACCTCCCTTGTTAAAACATGTTTCCAGTGACTCTCTCAAAGACTTTATACAGATAGCATCTGAAGATGGACCAAATAGTAAAGTAGACCCGGTTATCAACTTTCTCCGGCTTTCTTGTCACACGCAAGCAGTGGAAAGAACTGTGAAACTGGTGACCGAATCGGCTCAAAATGTCTGTGGTTCAACCGCAAGAGAAGGATATATAAGAGCAAAGATTGACTCACGTAGGAATATGCCAAAATTTAATACAAAAAACCAGTTTAATGTAGAAATGAAGTAGAAACAAACATTTTGCAGATGTAACATTTGCAATCATTTAGGATACAGAAGTAAGAAATACAAAATTTTACATTACAATATATTTTATTATTATTATTATATTTTGTAATTCATAATTTTTTCCAACCCTAATGCTTATATATGCATTTAAAACCATCTTTTGTAACATTATATATACGAGAAATTCATAAAAAAAAATTTAACAAAGTTGATAATTTTTCATTTTTTTAATAAACTTTAAGCTCTTTGCGGCATCTCAAGATGTTGTAGTATTGCAACCAAATTTTTTCCCCCTCTTTTTGAACTTAAAAGGCAACTTTTCCTTACTATTACTAAGCTAAAATTAAAAAAAAAAAATTTAAAGGCCATTTTCGTTCCACCCTACTGTCCATTCATTTGAAAAAGGAGGATACGTCTCATCATGGTCGTAAATTGCAATTATCTTGGTATGTGTTTTGTTGACCATGTTAATAGTCAGAATTAAAAAGGGCGTTTAGAATAGTGCTGGATTTGGTGAACTAACAACCATCACACGAGCATTTAAAGCACACTAGTGCTCAATCGAAAGTTTAAAACTCTTTAAACTTTGTATTGAAAAGAAGTGAAACTCAAATAGGAAGCACATTAAGGAAAACTATCAACTTAATATTGTTGAATTTAACAAAAAGGTAGCTCCTGAATAGATGTTTCACTCCATTACCTATTAAAACAGTATTGTTTTTAAAGTAAACAAGAACTTGCATTTAGAGGCCGAAACTAGAGATTTTTTTTTAATAAAAAGTATACAAAATTATTTAATTAATTGTTCTTATTTAGTAATGCTATGTTATAAATGTTAGTATTTTATTAAAAAAATTGTAAGGAAATTTCGATTTGAGTATTAAATATTAAAGACTTCGCTTTTTTGAAACTTTAACTTTAATTATAATCACCCTGTGTGATGCATACAATATGAGAATGCTACAAAGTAAATCCTTCAGTGCGATGAATGCTTCATCACATTCTGTATACCAGTTAAATTATTTTGGTTGAAGTTTTCCTAAATATTTAAAAATTTAATGTAAGATTCCTTTCCTCACATGGAACAAGTACAACTTTTTTCGTCAAGTGCACCTCATTACACTTCCCTTAGAAATATAGGTCAAGAGCAAAAAATCCACAGAGGAGTCAATAAGGGAGCTTCGCATTGTTCGACCCACCCTACTGTACACTGCTTTGTGTAATATTTATGCAACTAGTTGCAAATTGCAAAAGTAATACTTTCACAGATGAGGCAAAATATTTATTGACGAATGCGTCAGCACAAGTCAAATAATTTACTGATTTTGAAAAAATGATTTGTTGTTGCTTACAATGTTGCAAAAATGTTGCTTACTATATTTTTTTTACAATCACGTACAAAAAATATTTTTAATACATATTTATATTTATGTTGGAAACTCCAGTCAAGGAATCCCTTCTGAAAATATATAATTTTATACCACGACAATGCAAAATTTGAGGGCGAGGTGTGCCGTAAAGTAGTGTTTTAAAATTGCTTTACTGCACGCCTCGAGGTAAAGTGTTACTTATGCCACAATTTTTGATTAAAAATGTTTAATTATGTGCACGATGAGAAAAAAAATTATATTTTGAGACTATGAAGGTATTGTATTTGGACGGGGAAGGACATCTGAATTGCACATGGGATATTCGTTCCCTGTCTTACTTCTTTTTGTGTTTCCGCACTCTATTAACATTTCTAAAGAATAATCCTGTACCACCATGTGTGGTACATGAAAAATAGAATCATTATTAAGCAAATTATGAAATATGTGTTGTCAAATAACGTGCACTCAGCCACGTAAAGCAAAAGTGTTTATTTCAACAGAGTAACAACATGAAAAACAACGACGCAGGTAACACAAAACAAGTATTTAAATAGGAATATAATACAGTGACGGTTACAGTTAAGTATGAATTAGTAGTCACTATTATGACACAGCTATTATTTATATGTTGTAACGTCATATGCATGACATTTGTCAATCGCATTTAGCTCAACTCATTCAAATCTGTGAACAATTTCAATCATTTTTGCCCTGGAAAACCAATATGTTCATAATCTACAAGCACTTTTCTACACTAAAAACATTCAGAATGGTACTCGATGGAGTCGTGGATTTTGCAAAGTGTTTCTTAAAGGGACCATTAATATTTTCTTGGATGAATGTACAGTTCGAAATTTATCTACGTGTACCAGTAGATGGCTCTGTCAAATCGATTCCTAAAAAAATGGGATTGGGTAGTCCTTTGCATATACAGTAAGCACCCAATGAAAATCTGAACGATGGGTGTAGCTTGAAGTCTAAAAAAAAAATTCCTTTGCAATTCGTAGTGTTATTAGGGTATGTGTTATTTATTTATTTTTTTTGTAAAGTGTCATCTACGTTTTTAAACTACACCACACTTTAAAAAGCAAACAAAAAAATCTCCGATAAATAGCAAACCTGTTGCACAATTGAGGAAAACATCATCGCTCATATCAACTAAATCTGATGATAGTCGAGCGAGTACAGTCACAGAGGGAAAGTTCCAAAAGGGCTGTTACACCGTTGCCATGGAAACAACTGCTAGTATGGAATCTCCCTCCACGCTGTTCCGGTAGCACTAATATTTTGAACCACGGGGCACCATTTGTGGTTAGTGATTCCAATGATGATAACATAATAAAAATGACAAATTAATGTTAAACAAGAAAATAATAAATTTTGAGCAAAATTATAATAAAACAATTCTATAATTTTATAATATTTTTTTTTTTAATTCAAACTATACATTCAAAAGACCAAATATGAAGTGGTTGCAACTTTTTCATTATACAATTTCTAAATAATTAATAGTTAATTAATTTTGTTTAAGTACTTTTCACTTAATGTCCAAAATAGAATTACCTAAGTGTGATTTTGCATTATATCCATGTTTCGTCCGGATTAATTGCTGATGTTAGGATCGGAGGGAAAAAATTAATTTGCAGAAGTCTTGAGTGCTTCAATTATCTGAGAAGTTTGACATTCGGTTGAGAAAAGTATTCGTATAAGCTCCTCAGCTTCTACATTATCACATCTACTAAGCTGCATTAGCCGAGTGTTGAAGCTAAAAGCTGCAATTTGCTTAATTTAATACTGCACTTATCAGTTTTTTTTTTTTTTTTTAAATACTAAGTTTTCTGGATTTTTACAGTAACTGGGATACATATAATATGAGTGTTTTATTTTAGTTTTTATTTATTAACATGATCAAATCGATATTATTTGTCTTCAATCTGCCATCGTTATTAAACTAAGCAACGCAAAAGTAAAAATGTGTATTTAGCTCTTATTCTACAACCTTTTCTGGAAAGCTGCCAAATAAATCTATTTATGTCAAATTCTACGTCTGGGCAACAGATATTATGCACATATAACATTCTGATATCCGACATGTATATTTCCTATTATAGGTTTTGCAGTAGTATACTGTTTAACTTTTAAAATTAGCACTTAATTAGGCTAAAAATGAAACTTTTAGAAATAAAGTATCCACACCTCTAAATAATACCAGGAGAAATTATACTTATAAGTTAAATAATTGAATTTCAGAGTCATTAATCATTATCAGCTACAATAGTTCCCTGAATAAAAAAATCATTTAAATAATCGATAGTTTTTAAGTTTGGTGGTAGGAGAAAACAAATCCGTCAGACCTTTGTCTCCAGAATGACAGTGTGAACAAACATGGCGAAGGAGGACTGCCATGAATGATCCAAGTACATGAAAATGAAAATAAACATGGCAAGAAGTGAACGAAAGAACCGACAAATTAAACTTCATTCAAAGCTCCCACGTAAAATTAAGAAAAAGGGGACAAGGGAGAAGGGGGGGGGGGGGGGTTGATTTAGTACTGGTGATTTAGTTTCGTTTCGTCGTATATTAAATTAATCAGATGTGACATATGAAAATGAATAATAAAGTGAAGAAAAAAGTAGTAAAACCAACAGAATTAAGTAAAAAAAATATGGAATTTAAATTTTTTATTATTAAGGAAATTATTGCAAATTTTTCAAAGGATATTGTAGTTGAAAACCATGATAAAAAGGTTAAAAATCTCTGAAACCCCTGTATACAATTTGCAACTCCATTTAAATTGTTCATCCGTAGACAACGTCATCTATAATGGCAACCAAGAGTAACCAATTACCAAAGGAAGGAACAGTTAATTAAGTTCTTAGGTGAAAAATTATTTGAGTTTATTCTAAGGTTTAGAATGTAGGTTCTAAACAACTCAAACTACCATGGGCGCCGACATAATTATTTTCAGTGCAGGCAGATCGCATACAAGAGCGTGAAAAGCGGTTTGACAAGTTAAAAAAAAATATTAGATTCGTACTGAAATATAAAATATTAGTTTTGCAATAATATTGTCTGACGAAATTAGTAGTATAAAGCCCACATCATTTTCCTGAGAAATTTACGACTTTTCTCAGTTTTATTTTTTAAAATTTCAAAAGAAAGGAGACTTCAAAATGCATCTCCTCAGCTCTCCCTTTCGCATCTCAAATCAAAATGTTTTAACAGAAGTTTTCCTGAAAACAGTTTATTGCGAGTTCATCATCTCTGTTAGAAAATTATTATTCAGAATTCAGACTCCTTATCAATACAATTGACTTAAAAGCCCGAAGCAGGGATTTCTTGAGCTTATTAAAACTGAAGCATCAATGCAGGCATGGTCTGAAAAGTACTTGACACTGGACTGAACTGGAATTGGAGATACAGCGCCATCTATGAACACATTTTGGAAGTAATTTGCTTTAAGATGGAAAAATAAATTCTTGATTATGTGAATCATTATTGTGCGAACCGCATATTCATACAACAATTAGTTGCTTTTCTGTGAATTTTTGAAATGGGTCAATGACTTTTCGGACACCCTGTATTTCAATGTACTGTCATAAAATCCCTTCGCCCATGTGCATGACAGAATATTCGCCAAACGGATTGATCTGTCTCCGTTAATCTGACGAAACGGTAAGTCCGAATGACCATCCGGTCTAATCGGTAGTTTTAAGGTAAATATTTGATTTATCTGAATAGATTAACTACAGCATTGCATATACATTAGTTTTAGTTGGTTGGTTGTATTCAGATTATCTGGCGCCGTCAGCAACACGAGGGCTATAATGCGCCGAAACATTTCGTCATTTAACAAACCAACATACATTTACTAACATCCATGCCAACACGGGACTCGAACCCGCAACCTCGCGGTCTAGAAGCCAGCACGCTAACCACTATACCGTTTGGTCGGCCATTTGTTTTAGTGATTATTTATATATCTTGCCTCAGAATAAGCACTTTGCCGATATATATCTTTACTATTTAGTTATAACTATCATTTACGTATGTCTGTTACAGATGGATATATTTCATACTAATTCTCTTTCTAATAATAATTTACCGTAACTATCACCGAATTGATAAAATCTCGTACTTCAATTTTAGCTGTATTCTTTCGAAAATACGTAGGTTTCAAATCGGCTTCCAAGCAATTTAGTCTTTATGCTCAGTTTATTTCTAAGAAAAAAAGCTAGAATTCCATAAAATTTCACCAAAGATAAAACATTTGGAAATACATTCTTCAATTTATCCATAAATCTTAACAGCTATAAACTGACAGAACAAGAGATTTTTTTTAATTTTTTTTTTTTTTTTTTAAAGTTAATGGAATGAGATAAACAGAGTGTGGCGAACTTATATTCTTCCAAAATGCTGCGTTTGTGCTTGTGTACTTTAATTTTAAATGTAATGTTAATCACCCACCGAGCAATTTTGAAAGGAAACTTTTTCGATCAATTGGAATACAGTTCCAAAATTCCTACATCCGTGACCAATGCAAAAAGAAAGTGAAATTAAAAAAAAAAAAAAAAAAAAAAAAAAAAAAATACCACACAAATATGCTTGAAACCATAACAAATCTTCTACACGGTGACGTCCGATAGTAGTTGAATATGACGTCACGTGTATAATCCTTATATCGTGCAAGGTTTGTTAATTATCCACGTTTTTACCAAAGATGATGGTGGAATACCGTACATAACAAGACATTTACTTTTTAAATCTATTGGCTTAAAGCCCTCATACGCATATTTTATTAATTTGTAGATAATTTTGAAATTTGGTACATTTTCTTCTGAGCCAAAGAAAAGTAAAAAATGACATATGTTTACTTCAAATTCCTCCGCTAGGTGTAAATGTGCAACTTTATGGATAACTATTACAAGTTAGGAGAAAAAAAAACTTTATAAAAGTGTTGTAAATTAAAGTGCAATCCTACAATAAGAATTGTTTATATTGATATCCAGACATAATAAATCTTATAATTATAGCACAAGAAGAGGAATAATGGTTTAGTTTTAAATGATTATTTACCACGTCTCAGAATAAGCATGATGTGGATATAAATAGACTGTTTAGTTAAAACTTTCTTTTATGTATAAATGTTACAGATGGATATTTTTTATACTGAATCTCTTACTAATAATAAATTACCGTAACTATCACCGCAATTGATGGAATCTTGTACGTCCATTTCAGCTGTATTATTTCGAAAATGCGTAAGTTTTGAATCGACATCCTAGCGATTTAGTATTTATGCTCTGTTTATTTCTGAGAACAAAAAGCTAGAATTCCAATAAGTTTTTCACCAAAGATAAAACATTTGAAAATGCATTCTTCAAACTGTCCATAAATCTTTACGGCTATAAAATGACAGAACGAATAAAGTTTCTTTTTGTTGGGAAGAAGTTAGTGAAAGGAAGAAATATCCATTGGGTGAAGAAATTATGTTGGACTTGTTTTTGGCAACAATAATCTTTATTTTCAGAATTATGACGTTATGTTAAACCAAGGTCAGAATGAATTGAAACAGGTCTTAACAATTTTCAAAAGTCTATGGGTGCGAAAGAAACAAGTTGTTAGTTCTATTTTCTACCACTAAACAAGGGTGGCGCTGCAATCCAACCAAATTTGAAACTGGAATATAGTGATATTAATACACTTGCCGTAAATCAATCTGGCTGATAGATTTGAAGTCGATGACAAGGCATTCTATCAAATTTTGGGGGCATTCTATCAGATTCCACTGGTACTAAAAGTTCTCTTTTACTTACACTTATATCTTCTGATACTAAAAGAACTAACTTGCCATCATCCAATTGCACTTAAATTTAACAAGTAGATTCTTTGTCAATAAAGGTACATTATATCATGTTTTGGGAGGTGTCACTGTCACTAAAAGGTCGCTTTTTATCTTCAATTGGCACTTGGGATTACTAATAATTCTACTTATCTCATCAAATTGAACCGAAATTCGAAAGATAGATTCATTGTCAATACGGTTGCATTGCATCAAGTTTTGGGGGATGCCACTTTCACTAATAGACCCCTTTTACACACGTTTCTATTGCCTTAGATCAGAGTTATCAGCTTTTACTCCTGTTCTATTAACCAGATACTAAGCTCAATTCAAACATATTTCATTTGGCGATATTTATTGACTGAAATCTGTCCTATTAAGGTGGACGAGGCAAAATCTTCGGATGGCTAATAAACCCACTTTCCATCATCTAATGAAGTCTGAATCTTAGCAACTAGATTTTTTGTTAAATTCCTAATTTACGTGCATGGGTTGGTGCGATCTTTAAAAGTTTGTGACAAGGCTAAAACGTGGCGACGGTACACCGTTTGACGAAAGCAAATTTCAAAATGACCACCAAAAAAAATATCCTCTCGTCCTAAGCTTTCTAATTAGGGTTACCATAACATCGCAATTGAGCATGCGCTTTAAAAAAAAAATAGTTGGCAAATGTGGATCTTAATATTGCCAAAAACGTGCCAAATCGGCTTGGAGATATTTTCATGTCAACTAGGAATATACCGATTCGCTGTGGACAACAATGTGATTGTGCAGTATCCCTTTCTGAATTCATGCTGTCTGTGATGCAACTTGTTATATTGTTTCAAACACTACATCAGTCTTGTCTTTAGATTTTTCTTGGCAATTTTACTGATATTTTTCAAGAAATAAAATGGTCTCTAGGCCCCGCGATTTATCCGCGTTGTACAAAAAATACCACCTTTGCGACCTTCCAAGTTGCCGTAAAATAGCCTAGGTACAATTTTCCGTAAATAAAGTGGATATAAAATTAGGAAATTATTAGAGTATTAGTTTTATTGTTTTTGGACATATTTTGTCCAAGACGGGTGCTAGGTTGTTATTTTACCTCCTAATTGCATAATTTCTTTACAGGTTTATTTCAGAAATTCTTGATTAGATTGGAAAGCTAGACTGGTCTATGTCTCATCTGTTTAGTCAACATGATTTTGAGTTAGTTCTGTAAGAAGTCTGTTTTGTTTAGATCAATTGGCATTTCAGTGAAATAATTGTGTTGGGAAATAGCAGATGATGGTAGCAAAGTAAGCATCCCAGTGTTGACATATGAAAAATTGTTGAAGTCATCTTGCTTTCCTACCTCCGAGCGTTTCCATCTTTACTTTAGTGAATAGCATCGTCTGCCATGAGAGAATATACACTCGATCCAGGGAGAGGGGAAAATCCAATATGAAGTGTGGGATCTTTTACCTTGTATTCTTCTTCATCTGGGTGATTTGATAGGGGGTGTAGGGGATCAGGCTTCTTCCAGGAAAGCCAGTCAGCAATATCGGCAATTGTCGTTAACCAGGTGTCTTAAAACTACAGGGTGGCCAGGAAATAACTTTCCCTGTTTGGCGGCATCTGCAGCTAAAACTAATGAACGAAATGAAACCATATTTTATAGGCAGGCTAATGAAGGCATGGGGAGATGAATTCCACCAAAAAAAAATGTAGTTCCAAAAGTTGTCGATAGGGAGAAATGTTGCGCTATCGGAACCGAAACACGTGAATAACTACAATGAAAACATGGAAATTTGATTTTTCAGAATGTCAATACTATACAGTTATGAATAAATTATCGGAACACATAAAATAAGATTTTAGTCATTAACATTTGGGTCCCCTGGACGCCGCGTAACATTTTCAATATGCTGATCTTCCCGGTGTACAACATATTGCATCCGGTGAATAACGTTCTCTACAGCTGCGTGCAAACTGTCTGGATGTTCGCAATGGCCCGTCTTATGCTCTGCTTCAAGACATGCAAGTTTGGATTGCCACCAGCATACACAATGGATTTAAGGCACCCCATAGCCAAAAGTCACATGGGGTGATGTCCGGGAAACGGGGTGGCCATTCCGTCTGAAAATATTGACTATTGACTCTGTCATTACCAAAATTCTGGCGTAAAAGGCGCTGCACTGAACGATGAATATGTGGCCGAGCTCCATCTTGCATAAAAATGATTGAGTTTAAGCATTGTCTTTGCTGCAATTGCGGAATAACGAAAGTTTGTAGCATTTTTCCATGTTTTTCGCCGTTGATGGTGCAGGTTATAGGTCCTGCCTGACTTATGTTCTCAAAAAAGTATGGTCCTATTATAAAATTAGCCGTGTAACCTCACCACACGGTTACCTTTGGGGAATGCAATGGCATTTCTAGCATCACTGTGGGTCGCTCACATGCCCAAATAATGCAGTTCTGAGTATTAACAGATCCATTCAGATGAAAATGAGCCTCATCTCCCCACATTATTTTCCAAGGCCAATCATTGTCGATCTCCATTCGGGCAAGAAACGTTAACGCAAAAGTTAGGCGCTTATCGTAATCTGTTATTTTTAATTCTTGCACACAACTGATCTTATACGGATAGAAATGCAGCATTTTACGCAAGATTTTCCATACAGTAGAATAAGGCATATCGGTTTGACGAGCAATTGCACGAGAGCTTGGACTACTGCTGGTTCTTGTGTCGTCGAACAAGGTTGTAGCAACATATGTTACTGCATCTTCTGGTACTGCTTTTCGTCCTCTGCCAGCTCTAAATCCAAGCAATCCAGTTTCCTCGAATTTTTTAATCATCGCTCTTACTGCTGCAGCAGACACGGGACCTTTATGCAGGTTATGAAGTTTTCGAAATTCCCTCAGAGCCACCACAGCATTATACTGTCTAGTGTAGTACAGTTTCACTAGCAAAGCACGTTGAGGTAAGGTAGGTCGCATATCTCCAACAGTCAATGAAAGAATCGCTGTTTGGACGTTCGCTCTTTTTTTTTTAAAGGGAATGCGTTGCGTTGCTGTCATGTACGTATTAGGATTTTGCATAATTGCGATCTCGATATGTAAATTTCCTCAAACGCACGTACAAGTAGCGCCACAATTTCACCTAGCGGCAACTTTTGGAACTAACTTTTTTTTTTGTTGGAATTCACCTCCCCATGCCTTCAATAGTCTGTACATAAAATATGGTTTCATTTCATTCATTAGTTTTAGCTGCAGATGCCGCCAAACAGGGAAAGTTATTTCCTGGCCACCCTGTACTTTAAAAGAGCTAGAAGAGCAAGGCGACAAGAAAGATGGTATGGAAAGTTCAGAAACAGAGGAGGATCCAGGCATGTTGGAGTTGTTCATCTTTTTGAAACGTAATTTCTCAAAAGGGAGAGTAAGAAATATTTTGTTAGGAACAGCCAAGAGTTGTATTGGAAAAGCTCCAATGATTTCACGAAAATCGTCGTCGTCAGATGAAGTATCAGGAACAGGAGTTATCAGGGATAACGATAACTGGAAGATCTAAATCAAGAACGGCGCTACTGCAACATGCAGTAGGCTTTATTTAGGTGGTATGCCAGTTAGAGCTTGAATACGTCCGTCTGATACGTTTCAAGTAGTGAAGATGTTAAGATCAACAATTAACGCAATAGTGAGTGTTACTACTACTACTAATAAAAGGGTGGGCGGAATTCCTACGTCCCGAAGGAACGTTCAACTTCCGGGATAACAACGTGAAAAATCCATAGTTTAAAATGGGTTTACATATGGGACGGTATCATAAAGTAACTAGAAGTGCAAGTTTTCGGATTATTAATACACATTAAAAAATTAAAATAAGTGTTGAAAATATAAGATACAATTAAAAAAAAAAAAAAAAAAAAAAAAAAAAAAAAAAAAAAAAAACTGAAATGATTGACACATACCATTTGCAATAATAATCACCTTTACTTAATTCATATTATGCAATATATTTGTCAAGTTCAAAAATGTGTTTGTAAATAGTATGTTACTAAAAACATGTACGCATCTTTTTTTAATAAACTTATATTTGTTTACGTTTCTGTCTACTTGAAAAAAGTGAAGAAACAACTTTTTTATATACTTCGTCAGATGGTACCGTTGGCAACTGAACTTGAACATTCAGTACACACATACACAAAAATCGAACGATGTTGATGGTTATATTTTCTATACATATAAAACTGAGTTTCTCTACGTCTGAACCTTACACAAATCCACAATTTTGCACATAGAGGTACAAATTTGGTGTATAGAAACTTTAGTATACCAAGATTGTAGCGGAAAAACTTTTAAATTCGATTAGCTTTTATTAAAATTTAATGACGTTAAACAAAAATCTTGGAATGACAACGCTATTTTGTTTCATCTGAATAAAAACCAAAAATTATTTTAATGTGTCCCTCTTCTCGAACATCAATTTTGAATTGAACTAAGTATGTTATAATTACCAAATTAAGCTTTATTCTCTTTTTAGAAATAACATGTAGAAACAAGATTTTACTTCTCTTGTCCTAAATGCTATCTATATTGGTACATTAAAGCTGCGCCAGACAAGCGTACTTTTTGACTTAGGCGAGTTATTCAGTATACAATACAACTACTTAACACTATTATGTTAAATTTAAATAATATTTTTCAAACATTTTAAGTGGTGACTTTAATTTTAAAAAAAATAAGTCTCATAATATATGCCTCATGCTAAAACTGAGTTGTTTGTATGTCTGAACCTTAAGCAAATCCACAGTTTAGCACCTAGAGATACGAAATTTAGTACTTAGAAGTACATGGAGATTGTAAAGAATAACTTTTAAATTCGATTAAAAGTTGTTTTTATTAAAATTTATTGACATGAAAAAAATTCTTGGAATGCTACGATATGGTTTTATTACATCAGACTAAAACCAAAAGTTTTTTCAATAGGTCCCCCTTAATTTTCTGATTATTTTTATGTATTACAATCGTCTCTCCTATAAGAGGTTCGAATATTATTATAATTTTCCATAAATTTTCAGAAAATCGACGTCTGCGCATGCTCGGTTTTAGCATAATGCTGCCCAATGCCTGTTTTACTATAATGCTACCTATAATCAGAGTGTAAACATAACGGCTAAAATCATTGAAATGCACCGAAAACTTACAAATCATTACAACATTTGTTAGTTTTTTTTTTTTTATTTCCAGGTAAATATTAATTCGTTTTCTTTACTCAGAATATCAAAATTCCTTTTTTTTTTTTTTTTAAATGTTTTTTATTTTTTTGTACAGTGTTTTTGTACTATGTATCCAAACTCCATATTATATAATATAGATTTGAATAAATTGTTGTATTATACATGTTTTATTATTTACCCCAGACTATTTTACATTTTACACCTGAAACTTAATGTTTCATTTGCGATTTTATTTCTTTGGTGATTCATTTTGGTCGTATTATGAAGTTGATAAGGGACCAAGCATGGGGCTACTTTTTTCTCTGTGTACAAAAACCTTTTGAAGAATAAAATATTTTTTTTTTTTTTTTTGCTCTGATGCACTATAAGACATTTCTTTGGGGCGATTTTGTTTAGTGCTTTTTACAGATAAATGATGTTTCTCGTAGCGGTTTTTATTTTCAGTTACATTTTAATTTTATTATTATTTATATTTTAACTTAAGTTGGTACTACTCACCTAAATAATTCAAACTAAAAACTTTCAAATAATTTATAAGTTCTATATTTAAAATTGGCGATAGAATTCCGCGCTATTAATGTGGGTAAACAATTAGGCTCTTCTCGCACTTGGTACGGCCTAACGGAAGACTACCCTTAATAATTATATTTTAAGATAATTTTATATTTATTTATGTTTTAGTTTTCTTTTAGTTACCGTGTTTTGGTTTTTTGCGATTTTTCTGATCGTTAAATGAAAAAAAAATCACCAATTGCCTTTTACTACAACTGTTCCACTTTTTCTTAAATGTAAACTTCTACGTCTTTCAAAAGGTTCCTAGCAGAGCTGGGCCACACAACTAGTCATCTATATTTATGAATCTGAGTGTCTGTACGTCTGAAGCCAGAAACGTAATATTTCATCTGAAATTTTACTTCATTGGTGCTTTATTGTGATCGTGATAATGAAGTTGGTAAGAGGGCATCAGATCACTTTTTCTTCTGTGTACCGAAATTTGTTTTAACAATTCAAGACGTTATTGATGTATTGGATATTTCGTTGATTTTTTTTTTTTTTTTTTTTTTTTGAATAAATGCGGTTCTGGCCACGGGATTTGTTTTAAGTTATATTTTAATTAAATTTATTTTGTTATTTTTTATTTTGTTTATTATTTGAAAGTAATTTTATTATTATTTATAATTTAATTTTATTTTAGTTACGATACTGTGATTTTGATTTTGGCGATTTTTCTGATTTCATGTTTTCAACATAAGAGCTGAAATTTAATATTTAGAGTAAACGAAGTATTTTAGATTGACTGAAAAAGTAACAAATAGCTGTCCATATTGAAATATTCATAGTTAGAAATCAATTTGCTCAATAAATAGTCATTCTCTCTCTATCTCCCCCTTCTCCCCATCCAAGAAAAAAAAATTTGTACCAGGCATATAAAGAATTGTAAGGAAATGACTTTGGTGCAGCTCGCAATATTCTACGAATTTTAGAACCGAAGTTCGTTCCATCGTTCGAATTAAGTAAAGATATTTTATGAAGTCAATATTACAAATCAATTTGTTTTCTGCAACAATAATCCTCAAAATAAAATTATTTAAACGGCCATCCGCACCTTGGGGATAAAGTAGCATATTTCTTGTCATTTTTTAATCATAAAAAAAAAAAAAAAAAAAAAAATCAACAGAAATTCTTAATTAAATTTCCCCTCTTATGAATCTTTTGAAGAATAGATATTGGAAATTAAGTTACTCTTTCAGGATAACTCTTCATGCAACTAAAAAAATTTCACGGAACGCAATGGTTACCTTTTTAAATGTGAAAGGGAAAGAGAAAATAATTTTAATCTGAAGGAAATGATTTTTTAATATTGATTTCGCATAGAAAAATTTAAAACATGAAATGCATTAGATTTATTTTTGTGTGTTTTTATTTGACTTCATAGACTTAAATTAAATTTCCATGTAGCACTACTCTTTTTATGAATAATTATTATTCAAAAAATATTTAAAAAATGCTTAGTAGAGGAGAGCATGCATTAATTTCTATGTATAAACAAAATTTAATAAATAATGAAATATAACTTAATGAATAATTTTCTTCACAAAACAAAATTGAACTTCAAAATAGAATAAGTTTAAAACTGATTTCAACAATTCTCAAAAAATTTCTTTATTTCTTTATTTAAAAATCCATACCAAATTTGCAAGATATTAAAGATGATTCATTCTCAACGACCAAAATTACCTACTTGAAATGACTAGAGATTTTTTTTTTTTTTATCCAGTAAGCATTGGTTGGAAAATTATTAGAACCATTTTATTCTATAGTTCACATATTCATAAATTGAATAATTATGTCAAGATCAATTCTCGAAATTCATGCAACATTTTTAGAAAATCAGACACCAAGCGTGTAAATTATGGAATATTTAATGATTGAAATATCATCCTCTAAAAAATGACGATATGATGTAAAATAAGAATCTGCCAATTCAAAGTATGCAATTTATAAATAAAAAATCTTCTCCTTAACCTGGCAAGTTTTTCGGCTGATCCTATAACTGTAATTGCAGAAAGAATATATTTTTAAATATATTCTTCTGCATTTATAAATAACACGATTTTTTTTTTTTTAAACATATACATTTAATAATGCATAGTTTACTAAGGACATACTTGTAATATATAAACAATATTATTTCATCTTTTCACTAAAACAGTTAAGGGATTCGATGGGAATCCCCTGAGTTGTAATTTTAACATCTTCCAATCAGGAGAGCTGGAGCTCGACGTGTGTATCCACGTCCTCACCCGGAGAAAGCATTGGAATGGCAACTTCACAAAATTCCTTCTGCATCGAAATGATTTGATACCCCCCCCCCTTTTTTTTTTCTTTTTTTAGTTCTTTTTTTACTTCAACCTGTTCCAGGGAGGTGGTTCTCTCACAAATGTATGCGGAGGCAGGTGCTAGTTCACAAAGTCCTTTCTTTCCATTCTCACCCGGGAGTTTAACCAACCAACCTTAACATTTTCCTTGAATTGATCATTTACCTAAGGAATCAAATCTCCGTTTTTATCATCTCCCCGCGAGACACACATATTTAGTACTGATTTTATGACCTTTAATTAAATTAAATAATAGGAAATATTACATTGATTAATGGTAAAAATCCCGATTCTGATTCTTAGTTTGTGCAATGGTAGGATGTGCTGCTGATGAAATTTTCTTTGGTATCGATGCAGAAGTTGCTTAGAAAATTACAAACTTTATGCCTGCGAGATGTGAATATAGCTAGCCAAATTTGTATAGGAAAAATTCGACCTTCTTATACACATGGTCGTTTATCAATATAAGACATTTGGTGCCAAGATTTACTCGCAGTATTTGTAATATTCCTTTTGTGGAAAATACTAAATGTCCTTTCATATCAACATTTTCATTTCATGACGAGATATTTTTCCTCCAACAAAGGAATTAACTAAAAAAGAATGATTTTGAAAGGCTAACCTTCTATGAACGTATAATTTTATTTTTATTGAATCTAAGTAATTTATCATCGCATTCTGATAAAAGCCAGACTATATACGTCCTTTTTAATTTTTAAAAATAACCGTAGGTGCTCTTCATGTCAGAGTTGGATACTTTTTTTGAATTAAAAGTATTTCTTATTTATCTATAAATTTTACTTTATACGTTTACTTAAAGGTTTTTTATTTATTTTATGTTAGACAGATTTTTCATGTTTTTTTTTACATCGCATTTTAAACCCAGACTCAAACAAAGCAACCCAGACTAATTTTCAAACACACGTGACAAATTACTACAAAATACAGTTTACTTTTTGAACAGATTCGTGTAAATGTTACTTTAATTTTGTAACATAAAAAAAAAGTTCATTAATGAGAAATATTTCCAGATTAAATACATGAAAGAAATATTCTTAAATCTTCCGATTTTCTAAAGAATTAATAATCTCCTTTATAAATTAATTCATATTCTACCGAAACATAGTCTGTTCTTTAAACTTTGTTTTATTCTTTAAGTTAGTAATCTTCATTTTAAAGGAGAGTAAATCACATTGTAAAAATTTAATACGAAAATTTAAGATGTAATCTTTGACATTTGACATTTAATTCCTTATAGCAAAGCCTAGAATAGACAGTGCTAAAAATAAATACCATAAAAATGTTCTATATAGGTGGCTGCTTAATTTTTAATCGTAAAATGTGACATTCTCATAGATTAAGGTTTACTACATCCTTCATGTCACTTTCTTAGGTGTTTATAAATTGGCTTTATAACTTAAATGATCTTTGTTTAAGGGGGTCCTGTACCGAAAAAAAAGAAGAAAAGAAAAAAAAACTTAATTTATGTTGGTTGGTTGTTTTCAAATTATCTGGCGCCGTCAGCAACGCGAGGGCTATAATGCGCCGAAATATTCGTCATTAGAAAAGCCAACATACATTTACAAACACCCATGCCTTACACGGGACTCGAACCCGCAACCTCACGGTCTAGAAGCTAGCAAGCTAACCACTATACCGTTTGATCGGCCTTAATTTATGTGTATTTTTATGCCAAAAATGTATCTTATGTAGGAGATACTATTTATATATCTTTGAGGTAATGTTTTTTGTTAAATATTGTGTTAAGTTATTTTTAAAAAAATTAAAAACCGAGAAAAATCCATAATAATTTATGTCTGCTTGTTTTGATATAAGTCAAGAAAAAGTAAATATTTAAAACTTTCTGTAATACATAATTATAAAAAGAAAATTTTGTCTTCACAGAATTTTGATGGGTGTATTAGAAAAAATTCAAAAAATTCTCAAAGTTAAAATATTGAAATTTGTGCTTTTTTTTATGTAATCCTTTACTCTAAATGTTATATTTTAAAACAGAATTTAAAAAATTAAATTCTGTGAAGACAAAATGATTAAAATTATATAAATTAAATGCTCCAAAAATTTGAAAAGCCAATTTTTAATGCTTCTGGAGATATATCGAATTGAATATGCAACATCTGTGAAAAAATTTCATAGCATTCTAATGACCGGAGGAATAAGATAAAAACATCATTCTCTTCAGAAATGTACGAGGTACTTTTTAAAATCAGAAGAAAAAAAAATTGGTGATTTTAGACAAAATTTCGGCACAGGATCCCCTTTATTTTTAGAAGTATGCAAAGAGTGACAAACTAAGAAAACCGAGTAAATGATTCTGACTTGATATTAAAAAAAAAATGCCTTCACAATTTCATAAGTAACTTTTATTATATTTAGCACTTGCCAATAGTCGCTTAAGTTATATATTTGATTTAATGTAACACACATTCTTATTTAATCTAGGTGAGTTTGATAGAGATTTTATGTAATATTAGGTGAGAAGTAACTATACAATGTGAAAAGTAACTATACAAATATATAAAACGAGTAAATGATGCTGACTTGATGTTAGAAAAAATAAAATGCTTAACCCTTGGTTAGTCGGGGGGGGGGGGGGGGGGGGGGTTAACAAATGTTCCCCACAATCAATTTATCAATAGATAGCAGCCCGTGATCTAAACCTTCTTACAGTTTTTGTCAAGTTAGTTAAAAAATATTTTTATATTTTTTACTTTATTCTGTTCAATAATGTTGTGTTTTTAATTGAAATACCCACTTTGATACTTGGTAATGAATTTAATGGTATGCACGAAAATTCGAATTTGGGTGATATTTGTCCCCCACGCGACTAACCGCGAGACAAAAGGTCGTGCATCTAACCAAGGATTAATAATTTTTTAAGTAAGTTTTATCGTGTTTACCATCTCAAACTGTTACTTAAGTCACATTTTTAATTGAATATAAAAACCATTCTTCCTCTTCTTCTTCTTCTTCTTTTTTTTTTCTTTTTAAATCCTTTTATTGGTTATTATATTAGGTAATAAGATAATGTTAAAAATGTCTAATAGTAAATTTTTGGTGATGCTTAAAGCATAAAAATGTGTATATTTATTTGATTATAATATATTTGAGTTGATGTTTTATATATATGGAGTGAATGACTGGTACCATATTTTTATTTTCAAGGAGAGTTAATGGGATGGAAAGTGTAGTAGTAAAATGTGTTTTTGAAATGTATTACTGATATTAACTGTTTGTAAAAAAAATAATTAGAAGAGAATAGTTTGTAATCTAGATTTTTTCAAACTTTTAATCGAGCAATTTTTCAGTGACATCAAATGACGTGCTTTTATTACTGAATGAAAAGTCATATGTTGGTTGATTGTTTTCAGATTATCAGGCGACGTTAGCAACACGAGGGCTATAATGCACCGAAACATTCGTCATTTGACAAGCTAACATACATTTACAAACACCCATGCCTTACACGGGACTTGAACCAGCAACCTCACGGTCTAGAAACTAGCACGCTAACCACTATACCGTTTGGTCGGCAAAAGTCAAATGTAATTCGTAAAACTGTTTAATCAATACAAGAACTATTTTCACGCTTTAAATCTTACAAAGATAAATACATCAACTCTACTCATGTTATTAGATATGAACACTTCTATAGTATTTATACGTTGTTTTGTTTATACGAAGTATCACTTTTCAGCAAAGTCGGAACTATTATTATCCGTAGTGCTTTCAAGATATTTCTGGAATAGTTTGAGGCGAATTTTTCCTTCTGAATAACAATTCACTGCAGAAGAGAAACTCTCAGCATTGATTCCGGGATTTTGACTTCTTCAGAGGATTGTATTGAATAGCGGTTCTCTCCCGATATATTTTCATGCAGACAAGACGGAATATGAAAACCGCTCTCCAACCTTTCGCCTGACATGCTCAATTCAAGGATTTGGAGAAGAAAGGGGAAGTTTTTTCTTCTACTTCTTTTAGAAAAGATGTCGGTGTGCTTTCTTCTTCGAAAAAAAAAAGTGGTACTTTGAGAAATCTGTGTCATAAAAGAAACTGACAATAGTTATTTCCAGGAACCAGCTGTTCAAACCGGTCGTCGTGAAAGTGAATAGGAGTAACTTTATAATCAATCCATGAATTTATCTATGTACGTTTTGTTTACAAAACAAATTACAAACGGTGTTAAATCCTTTAAAAAATTAAAATAATAAAAAAAAAAATTTTACTTGTCAACTGACAGAACTTACATATATTTTTTTTTTTTTTTAATATACATTTTTTAAATGCATTGCAAATTTTTAATTGCATTTGCTACTTATTGAGCTTCAAATTGAGTTTTCATATTGTTTGAGCCGATCAAACGGTATACTGGTTAGCGTGCTAGCTTCTAGTCCGCGAGGTTGTGGGTTCGAGTCCCATGTTAGGCATGGGTGTTTATAAATATATGTTGACTTATCTAATGACTAATGTTTAGGCACATTAGAGCCCTCGTGTTGCTGACGGTGCCAGATAATTTGAAAATAACCAACCAACCATAATGTTTGAACACTACGAAAAGAAACCATCCATTTCGAACTATTTATTAACCCTTTTTTCTCCCAAAACTTGATTGAATGTATTGTCATCCACCGATTCAGCTCGATCGAATGACAGCGAGAGGGTTAATTGTCCTCCGAAACTAAATAAGGAAAGGTTTCAATCATTAAATATCGCCAAATTTAAAATGTTTCAATTAAGCTTGGTAATTAGATAACCAAATGTGTGCAGTACTTGATAAATCTGACGTAAGGCAATACAGTGGCCTTTGCGTGACTTGATAGAAAACATTGAGCTCGATTGGCTAATTTATTAGCTATCCGAAGTGCCAAAATTAATGCAAGCATGTGTAAAAGTGGCTATTTAGGAACAGAAACAGCTGTAAAAACATGATATAATGCATTGATATCGACATTGAATCTGTCTGCCAAAGTTAAGCTCGATTGGATGAAGGAAAGTGCATTAATTAGACATCCGAAAAGACTATAGTAGCGTGAGTAAAAGCCTTGTTTAAGTGACAGTGACAGACCACAAGAGTTGATATAATATATTTTTATCAACAACGAGTCCATATATCGATTTCAGCGTTAATTAGATAACATCGAGTTGGTATATTCGTATTCAGTAGAGATAAAAGAAGCGTGTTTAAAAGCAGTC
Organism: Linyphia triangularis; assembly: GCA_963978545.1. NCBI lineage: Eukaryota > Metazoa > Arthropoda > Arachnida > Araneae > Linyphiidae > Linyphia > Linyphia triangularis. The sequence continues at coordinate 13,253,481 of OZ021731.1, forward strand.
TTTTAGTGACAGTGAAAGATTAAAAAACTCTGTACAATGCTGTCTATACAATATCTGTCAAATGTCAGCCTGATTGATTGATAGCAAGTTGATTTATTAGTATTCTGAAGATAGAAGGGTGTGTAAGAGCAACCTTATAATGACAGTGATAACCCCTAAAATTTGATCGAATACATTGTCATCGACAACGAATCAATTTGTCAAGTTTCAGTCTAATTGGATTGCAGTAACTGGGTTAAATAGACCCCCGCATATTCGTAATTTTGCCTAATTTTTATACAGGTACAAACGAATTCATTTCAAACTGCGTTGTCTAATTTTAATAAATTTCTAATTTTATTATGCATTTTAAATGCATTTTTCTTCAAAATTGCAAGCAGCGATTGCTTCTTAAAAATATATAATTTTTTTACATTATTCACTTGATATTAACTTGATATATTATTTGTAATCCATACACTGTTCAGTACATTTTTTGTTAGTAAGCACACTTTGTCTACACTTTAGTAACTCTTAGAGGTTACTCATTGGTACTTACAGCACCACCTATTGATAAAAACATTAACCAATATTTTCTTTGCAGAATTTTTTTTTTTAATATTTTTTAGGAAACCACAGCTTCCGACTGTAAGTTGTTGGCAAATTTTGAGGTTATTTATCAAAATTTCAGTTACTGTTAAATTACCCTCTATCACATTAAACAGTTTTTAATTCCCATGTGCCTATTAATTCATGTACCTCCTAACTAAAATCGTGCTTCCCCAAATCACAATGTTTCTGATTTATTTATTAACCGATTTTTTTTTTCTCTTTTCCATTTAATATTCCATTTCGACGAAACGGACGGAGAAGTGTCACACAAAAACACTGCACTAAGAGAAACTGCAGAGTTCGACAAATCTACACTGAATACTGCTGATTAACATAGTCAACAGAACAAGGCGCAAGTTAATTGCTTTGTGCAAGAAGAAAAAAAAAAGAGCCGAATCGACAGTGATAACAGATAGTTTGGAAAACTTGCAACTCAATTTACGGGGCATAATGCTTTCCTGTGCAAGTTAATAAGTGGAGTTTCTTGTTGTGTTGGCTGGATCGAAAGAGAGAGAGAGGTTTGTAAGAGCAGCAGAAATAAAATGCTAAGCTTGTTTGCTGGCGTGTCATTATTTATGGGATTTCTTTTCGGAAATTGCTTTTCGAAAAGAAAGTAAAACATGGGAGACATTAAAAGGAACAAATGACGTGGAAATTGAGAGCCAGAGCGAAGAAACATCAAATTGTATAACTTAAGAAAGTTTTTTGTGAAAATGTTAATTGTAAGCCGAAATCTGTTTAAATTTTGAATGGGTTTTCTAGTTTAATTTTCGCTGTCTCAATTCTTTCAGTTAGATTACACACTAAGAAGCTAATACAAAGGCTTTTTCTGTAGTTCTGTCTGATGTCAACTGTTTTTTCGAAAATTACCAATGCTACTTCATGTAATATGTAATATTACATGTTCATCCATCATGTAATACCATGATCATCCATCATCCTTGTAGAGACAAATTTCAGGAATAAACCATCTATCAGTATGTGTTTAGTAAGTATTAATTAACTTGTAGCGATGTGTGCTAACTGTGAGTCGGACCCGGGACACCTAGATCGGAAGGCAGGCTCGCCAACCAATTGGCAAAAGTTGTCACAAGTGCCTAGCTGTTAGAAGTAAGGATGGAGCGGATATCCGGCAAATATCCGATATCCGGCATATCCGGCTGATTTTTCAATATCCGAAACCCCGTCGGATATCTGATTTGAAATACCGGACATCCGATAATTTTATTAGGATATCCTGCTATATATCCGGCCACCAGGTATCCACAAGAAATAATTTTTTGCAAAAAAATAATGATCTTTTTCGGACAGAGGGGACACCGCATCTTACACTTTTTTTTTTCTTGGACATAAATTGCAGTCAAGTTAGAAAACGAAAAAGTTCCTTAGTGAGAACTATGCTTTCGCATATCCCTAACTTCAGAGATGAGCTAGAAGATGCAGGTGCATTTAGTTTCAATTCACAGAAAGAGGCGCCGTATTATTGGCGCCGAGTTGATAAGTATAAACTATTCCTCCAATCTTTTTCCATACACATCCTTCATACGTGTTTTCAATATGTTCTTTTCATTCCAAGTTTATGATCTGATTAATTCCAGATGTTATACTTGAATGCTTCTCTGTAAAACACGAACCGAAATACTAATAAATAGTACTTTCTTTTCCATAACATAAGTTACTTGTTAAGAGTTTTAGTTATTCTCACTTCCTCCTTTTTTTCTGACATTTGCTAGCGAGTAAAAAGCAATAAATAGCCAATGCGCACTCCTCACTGGTTTTTTTTTTTTTTTTTTTTTTTTTTTTTTTTTCTATCGACGATAATACCCTACCCCTTTACGCTGTGAATGTTATGGTCTAATTTCTGATTTTTCATTGGCAGAAGTTGAAAGATGGTATATTTTTTCTGACGTAAAATGAAGTATTGTAATTTTTAGGTCTTTAACGCAGCGCCACAATGTGGAATTATATTTAGCTCTCTAGAATGTCTTGAATCATAGTTTTCTCCAATTACAATCCAATTTATAATTTTTAATAATGGCTCATTTAAAATCACCCATTTGGAAGTATTTTAAAATTAATGGAAATGACGAAAGCAAAGCCCTATGTGTTACTTGCTCCACAGAATCATTTAAAAAATATATTGTGCGCGGCAAAAGCCCAAAATCCTTTTCCACAAAACCCTTATGGAACCATTTAATGAGTGTGCATAAGGAAATTCACCGAAGCTTAAAAGACCCACTAAATGCATCAAATATTGATGAACAAGAAAAAACAATTCATCAAAACAAGAAATGCACGCAAACAACATTGGTATCGACATTATTTGTACCAAAATTGTGGAGTTTAGATGATCCTAAAGCAAAAGCTTTAACCACAAAAATATGTAAGTACTAATTTTGTTTGTTTATATCAATTATATATTTTAAATATGGTATAACATTATGATGATGAATTTTGGGTTTGAAATTTTTTAAGTTTATATTTAAAGACGGAATATTCCGATAGATCCAATTTAAGTTTTCTACGAGATTTCTTTAAATCCGTAATGTTTTAGGTGCATTACAAACAAAAATAGTTGAAATATTGTTGAAAGTATTGCATATATTTTAATCAAATTAAAAAAATTCTTATTAAATTTGTTGTCAGTTTTATTAAGTATTTTTTAACACATTTGTTTTAATAAACTAGAAATAAATATCATTAGTTAATGGAATTCCATTGTTTTATTATTTTGACTTCAGTACAATTGCTGTGTGTTTTTCGGGTAAAAGCAATATAGGATATTTATGCAGAAGGAAGATTATCTTATGTTTACATTACATGATACAAGGTAAGAAGAAGTTGAGTAACAATTTACAAACGTATTTCTGAAATATTTTCATCACATTGCAGAATGTTTGGTACTATTTTAAGTAACACACAAACAAAATGGTGATGAAGTTTAAAAATTGTTCAGCAAGTGTAGGTATTGGCATCACTAAAACATCGTTTCATCAACTAAAGTTTAAATAAAAAAAAATTAACTCAGTGGCGCAACAGCCCGTGAGGACCAAGGCCTGCTGGGCCCAGCTCAGCTTTCTTGACTGTGGCATTTGTGTGTCACACAGCAGATGTTCCGGTCAGATGGTCATTCCGACGCCGAACCCCAGTGTTTAGTTCCCAAGCATGCATGGTCCTCCTCAGTTTATTTTCAGTCCAGCTAAATCAACCTTGCCCAGTCCGCGAATCAAACCATGGACCTGTGACATGCAATGCGGTGCGCTAACCACTAATTATAATTTACTTGATACTTCATATCATGACCATTTTTTTCGTATAGCATATCGTATAACTGTCGTTTTTAGTATATAGACCGAATATCCAGCCGGATATCTATTTATTATTTCTGTCATTTGTACACGAGACCGCCACACAGTGACTTCCCAGTGAGTAGCTAAGGGGCGGACGATTGAAATGCTTGCGTGTGCGTTTAGTGTGTTGCATGTGGCTGTGAGTTGCCAGAGATGCTGAGCTGGTAGTGTGGAGGTCGTTCCATATATGATCCCACTTATGTGTTTTGATATATTTAAGTCACCAATGTAGCGATGTCCTCTAACGGGGAGTCGAATTCGGGACTCCTAGTTCGGAAGACAGTCGCGTTATTCACAAGGCAAAAGTGATCAGTTGCGCCTAGATGTTGCCTGTCATTTGTATTCGAGACCACCACAAACTGTAAGTCGAATTTCCTTGAAATCATCCAAATACTTCCCACGAGATTCAATTGTTAATTTATAATGTTTTAGAAGGACAAACAGACACTGAAACTATTTTATATTTATTCTGTTTAAACTTTAAGATACTGAACTTTAAAAAATACCTGACACCTGCGATCGTCATTTTAAAACCCCGAAACTTCCTTCGGGCATGAGCTGTCCCTCTTTTTATGTATAAAGTTCTGGTATTGCACACAGGTTTGGATCAATATCAGAATGGTCCTTGCGTTTGTTAAATGCCTTATGTTATAACTTTAAAAGCAGTCCCTTTTTGTTATAGTAAGGTGTCAGGTATCCTATGTTTCTGGATTAATGATTTTTCTTATTCAGTTTTAAATATTTAGCTGATAATTTAAAAATATTTGTGTGTAACCTAATATTTGAAATCCTAAAAATATTGCTCTCTGAAAATTGCAACCACTTTTTAACCAAAAAAGTTTTGAAATATATATTTTTAAAATGTCTGGGAAATTTAGTAGTTAATTTTCGATGCCATGGCCAAGAAAGTTTTAGATTTTTCGTAGAGAACGTAATTGTCGTCAATTCATTTTCTTTAAATAAGAAATAAGTACAATATTCAACTTATACATTCTTCTCGTTCAAGCACGTATTGTAATGAAAACTAAAAACACTTTTACACTTCAAAAATTTAATTTTCATTTATACAAAAAGTGTCACTTTGTCTTGTCTTAATGGAATATATATATATATATATATACATTGATTGCGGAAAAAAACACATTTATTTTAAGAATACAATATGTTCCTTTCTTTTTTCTTGGAATGATCCATTTGTTTTAATAGTACATGAAGATATAGGTTTAACGATGAAGGGAATTATTCAATTACTATTTTATATATAAATTTTTAAAACTAAAAGTATTTTTTCGATTGTAATAATAATATAATATCTCCAGTATCTCCAGTAACACTGACCAATATCGTTCGATATTGGCCAATCCCTATGTGGAACGTTGTAAACAGGCCGTTGTTACACATAGAGCTAATTTTCCCCCGATGTTGGTCAAATGTACTGGAAGCTTTCAAGTGTTGATAAACAGTTTTAAAATTAAAATAAACTATTACTAAGAAATATGTTTTCTGATGTTTGTGACATGTTTATTTAAAAAAAAAAAAAAAAAAAAAAAAAATCTGGGTATTTTGGAACAATGCTCGAGTTTCGGCCAGAATTAATCAATATTCCAGAAACCCTATTTCAAACATTGGCCAATACTACTGTGCTACATGGGATAATATTTAACTGTATTAATAGATTACTTTGCTGGTTACCGCTTCCTCTAAAAAAAAATATATATATATATTAATAATAATAATAATTTCAATTAAACTTCTAGATTCTATATCAAGCTTTTCGATGAAGCATTCTTGTTCATAATTACCTCATTGATTGAACTAATCCGAGATAATCACCATACTGATTAGAACACCTCACAAATGCATTATATATCAAAAAAAGAAGAAGAAAAAAACTAGATTGTATGAATAATTTAGTTTGGGTAACAAATTCCACTTAATGAAATAAAAAAATATTTATCATTTATTTCATCGCTAGCTTTCGCATCTAATATTTCGCTAATGCGTAGACTTATCCGCGTTACTGTTTTTAATTATAAATTTCAGAAGTCAACTAAAAATTTGCTCATTTGGATATATGTCTTCTTTAACGTGAAGTAATTATTAAAATTGAAAACGTGCACTTATTAAATTATTGTAAGTTAATGCTTTTTCCTTTCAGAGTGTTTTTGTTTCTAATTTGCTTCATCGGTACACTTGATGTAATTTGAAAATATTAATTACGAAATATCTGAAGTTATTAAAAAGTGTCATAAGGACATTTAATCCATTTACTGTAAAAAAAGCTTTTTGTACGAGTTATTCTGTTTTATATTATACAGTTTATTATCAAGTTTTGTCTTTCTAATCGGAAAAAAAATCACATTTTGTTGGAACTTCAGCTGTTCACTCAACTATTAACTGCTAGAAATGTAGTTAAAATGTGGAAGTAAAAACTTTGTATTTTAGACAACCGTAATTCCACTAAATTTATTTAGTTGATCAAAATAAAATGGAGTTCCCCAGCCACCACAACAAAGAGAGCATTCTAACTGGAAGATGCTGCTCTTTCTGCAGATTTTGATGGAACCCGGCAATGCTATAATTGTCAAAGCTGGGGCTCGCACTTGGCCTCTTCATGTTCGCTTCCCACTAGATGTCGCCACTGTGCAGCTGAACACCGCTCCAGTGACTACCCGGCCAAAGATGGTCCCAAACGTTGCTGCAATTGCAACCAGGCGCATTGCAGTAGCTCTCACATCTGTCCTGCTCGCAGAAAAATGATGTCCAGAGGTAGAGAAGGCGACCATTCCTTCTTCTACCTCTTCTCGCAAGCAGGCGCAAAAAAATCAGTTTTTGCCAAGACCCCTGCAACTTGCAAAGCCCAAGAAGCCTTCCTATGCAGAAGTTGCATCGCAAACCAATCCCCAATGTTCCAAAGGAACCATGACATACAACAGCTCTCTCTCCTCCGAAGTCGATGCTGAAGCTGCTGATGCCATTTTCAAAGCTTTTGATATCATTGTATCGTCTTGCCTTTCCAAGAAGAAGCTCATTAACGATACTAAAGGATTTAATTTCATGATTCCCATCGTGAATTTTGGTCTTAAGCATCCTCATCTTTTAAAAGACAGATTATTGTAGCTTCCTGATAAGCTCCTCCCATCTGCCATTTCCTCGTTTCTGATTGGATGTCAAGTTTAGCCAGCTTCTTTTTATAAAAGAGCGCTTTGGATTTTTTCGAATTGAACTGTTTTGTCACCTACTGTGCTGTCCTGTCCGTCCCTTCTATATTATTTTTGCCAATGATGACCTTTACGTCTTCGACGATCGCCCTTCGGGCTCATTTATGACCAGTGGCATAGTGCCTCCGGGCTGGTACCACTCTAAATCATTATTAAAGTAAAGTAAATAAATCCCCGCTTTCAAATGTGTTGTTAAATCTCCTAATTTCTCTAAAACAACTGGTACCGAAATTTCACTTCACACATTAACTTATCCTGCTCAATTTTCAAATACTATTTCCTATCCACAGCGAAATATCAAACGCAATAGACTTTGATATTTAAAAATTGATATTTAGTTCTATAACAAAATGAGGACGATCTACAGGGTGAGACGAAAAGTCAGGTGACTGATGTCATAATAATCACAGTATTATATATTTGCAGATAAATACTTCCCTGTCCTTCAAAGTAGTTCCCGCCGGTTACAATACACTTCAGACAAAGTTCATACAAATTCTTGAAACTTCTGAAAAAGTCCTCCTTTGAGACAGTCTTAAGTACCTTGGTAACAGCAGTTTGAATGTCTGAGATGCTTGAAAATCGGTTTCCTTTCAGTGCCAATTTCAGTCGTGGAAAGAGGAAAAAATCCTTATTCTCCTGATCTAGCGCGTGCAGATTTTTTCCTCTTTCCACGACTGAAATTTGCTCTGAAGGGAAACCGATTTTCAAGCATCTCAGACATTCAAGCTGCTGTTACCAAGGAACTTAAGACAGTCTCAATGGAGGACTTTTTCAGAAATTTCAGAAGTTGTCGGAAGTGTATTGTAGACGGTGGGAACTACTTTGAAGGACAGTGATGTATTTATCTGCAAATATATAATACAGTGACTATTATGACATCAGTCACCTTACTTTTCGGTCTCACCTTGCATAACCTATGAATGGGGTCATTATAAATTTGTAGTTCATATAACTGGTCAACGATTTGATTTGTTAAAGTGTTGACCGTTAAATTATCTTTCTTTTGAGATGCTTCCTCTCTCAGTGACATCATATGCCACGTGTTTCCCGTCCCAAAGTTACCATCCCTGCCCAATTTATAACACGCCGACACAAAACAAATCCAAACACAAAAGACTGAAATTATAAAATGGACATATAGGTTTTTAACCAATAGATGTGCTCTTGATAACTTCATAGTTGAATCATCAAAATATATTTCCTCCTTGTGTAGCAAATGATGCCAGGTGTTCCTTTCTCAATATTACCATTCCTATCTCAAATTAATTTGTCATGGAATTTAGAATACTACATTAAAATTGAAAAATGCAACAGACGCTTCGATTCCCAGAATTTGTATCGGAAAACCTGGGCAACAAAATTTGGTATTTACATCAGATTGTAAGTTCGTCTAAATATGTTATGCATTATTTGCATTCGAAATTGAAAATAATATAACCATAAAAGGAAAGTTTTTAATCTAAATTCATTGCCAATTCTTATATTTATTAACAAATCGCCGTTTCTGCTGCCAGAATGTGCTTGGTGTTGGCTTCCAATTTTAAGCATTAAAAACATCTCTATCGGTCTCATACGGAAAACTACTTTTCTAAAGTTATTCATTAAAAGAATATGAATTTATGCACTCACTTCCAAATATCTTTTATTTATCCTTATTAAAACAATTTTAGTATTTATTTCTTAAAACAATTTCGGTAAGAGGAAAGAGTGTCATCAATGATCGGTTAAATGCTAATTCAGCGCGATTGGATGATGGCGAGTTGGTTTATTAGTATACCTTGAAAGGAACCTTTTTATGGTCAAAGAACCACTATTTATTTCCCATCAAATTTTTATGTCTGATTACAGCAGCTAATCCTGGTGGAAAAATTCATGTTTCAAAACACATACATATTTTGGTCGAAACATTGCACAATATACAAAGAGAAGCGACTTCAAGTTTAAGTACCCCATCGAAAATCCGTGATATTTTTTTAAGAATGTAGAGAAGTGCTAAAAGATTATGTGTATGTACTCATCTGTCGTAAAAAGCTCGAACATCGATTGTGAATTAATTGAACTAAATTCGTTTGCTAAATAGGTCATAATTAACAACAAAAGGAGCAAAATTCTTTAATCAGTAACCTTGGCACACGAGCTTACTTTTCTGACCCTATATGCAATCGCTCAACAAGCGAATATTTAATCATTCGAAGCACAAACAATTCTAAGACACCAAATACAAAAAAACTATAATAATGGTTTTATGGTGGAGCCAGCCCGGAGGCACTGTTCCACCTATCGAAATGGAGCCCGAAGGGCGGTAATTCAGTGGGGTAAATATGAATGGCACATTAAACAATTAAATAAAAAAGCGGACGGACGGGACAAAAACAAACATACAATACAAAAAATGCACTTAATAAGAAGCGGTTAAAAATATTTTTATTCTCTTTTTTTTTTTTTTTTTTTTTTTTTTTCTTCCGAAACTGGGGAAAAACTATGTACAGTAAAATGAGTCAAAAGCTATGAAAACAAGCTGTATAAGTAAAAAGGGCAATAAAATACGCAGCGCAGGTTAAATATTTTAAACTCCAGGTAACTGGGGAATAACTATGTACAAGAGCAAATTAGAAAAGTCTAACTAATTAATTGAATTTTTTGGCTAGAGTGGCATCTGACAAGCAGAATGCAGCGTACGGGCGGTACTCTGCATCTTCCTTTACTATCACATAGTCGAAACAGTTGCTAATTACAGGGTCAGCTTTAAGAGCCTTCCTAAAGAAAGTAATATTTAAACTAGCTAAGTGTTCAGCCACTGTTGGTACTCTTAAATCCCTGTGGATAAGGTCGTTCCTAACAAATCTAGAGGCGTCTACAATACCTCTCAGAACTTTGTTTTGTATTTTCTGCACCTTAACTGCATCTCTAGCATTGTGTGTGTTCCATGCAGGTGCAGCGTAAGTGAGAATTGGTCTGATGGTACTCAAGTATATACTCCTCTTGTAATTGAGGGAAAGCGAAGAATTTTTTCCTAGAATAGGCCAAAGTCTGTTTAAAACAGCACAGGATTTGTTGTTTACTTTCTTGACATGGTCAGACCAAGTGAGAGTGTTATTGATAGTGACACCAAGGTATTTAGCACTTTGGACGATGGGGATAGTTTCTCCGAAAAGGGTGACTGAGTTATTAAGACCTTTAAGCTTATTTTTAGCCTTAATGCAGAGAATTTGGGATTTGTTAGCATTGATGGAAACTTTCCATCTGGCACACCATTCCTCAATGTGAACAGTTTTGTTTTGGAGATTATTCAAGGTCTGCTGAGGTCTGATAGAAGTTGTGACAATTGCAGTATCGTCTGCATAAAATGCAGTGAGGCAATGTCTATCGTCATGAAAAGTAGGGAAATCTGATGTATAAAGATTGTAGAGTGTTGGGCCCAGGATACTCCCCTGGGGTACACCGGCCCTAATAACTCTGTGATTTGAAATAGCTTTACCCACCCTGACCCTGAACAGTCTGTTTTCCAGGTAGCTAGAAATAAGGTGAATAATATCATGTGGAAACTTCAAAGTGATAAGTTTATAGAGCAGCCCCCAATGATACACTCGATCGAACGCTTTTGCGACGTCGAGCATAAGCATTGCTGAGCTCTCTTTTCTGTGTCTAGCAGATCCAATAAATTCTAAGATTCTGACAAGCTGGCCAGTAGTCGATCGATTATGCATAAATCCGAACTGTTCAGCTGGGATGTGAATTAAGAGGGGAAAAAGTCTGTTGGATATTAATCTCTCATAGATTTTCCCTAAACAGGGCAGCAGGCTGATGGGTCTGTGACTTGTAGGATCAACTGGATCTTTGCCAGGTTTGTGTATCAGTACAATGAGAGCCTCTTTCCAAATAGGAGGAAAGTAGCTGAATTTGAGACTAGCATTGTATATGTTTGTCAAAATCTGGACACAGTTGGATGGGATGCCTTTAATCATACGATTTGAAATTTTGTCGATTCCAGGGGACTTCCTAATTTTTAATTTCCCAATAGTATCAGTGACTTCCTGAATATTAGTTTGTTGGATTGAATTGAGGAAGGGCCATTGCCTCCAAATATTGATTGTGTTAATGACATGACTTTCAAAACCTTGGTCATTGGGGGAGGTGTTGTTCTGGAACTGCTGTTCCAAAGAATTAGCGAAGGTTTCAGCTTTGTCTGATTCAGTGAAAACAAGGCCATTGATACTTTGGAGTGGGGTCTGGATTGCCTTTTCCCTTTTGAGGGCTCTAGTCATCCTCCAAATGGAGTTGTCTTCAAATTCCAGCGTGGCCAGCCTTTCCTGCCACCTGGACTCCCTATTTGCTTTGGTGTAGACACTGATACATCTTTTGAGGGCATTTATTTCCCTTTTGAGAACTGGGTCTAAGTTCCTCTGCCATTTCTTACGCAGCCTGTTTCTATGCTTAATGAGATCTCTAATTTCAGTGGGGAGACTCATATAATTATTAATGAAAGGCTTTTCTGTAGTTGCATCTTTGTGAGCAGTGTGGAGGTTTTGATTGAGTTCCAAAATAGCAGTGTCTATGTCAGAAGTGGTATTGAGTTCCGTTTGTGTAAAAGTTTTAGTAGCTAAAGTGTTATAATATAGATTCCAGTCTGTTTTTGAGATTGTACCAGGATCTGGGTTGGGATGTTTGGCGACTCTAGCAATGACTGGTAAGTGATCTGATGAAAGATCGTTGATAACTTCAGGACTAGAGACCAGATCTGTGTTTGTAACTATGATGTCTAGTATATCTGGAAGGTATCCCATAACAGAGTAGTGTGTAGGTCTGTTGGGAGCCAGAACTCTAACATTGTTGACACCTATGATTTTGTTGAGAATTTGCCCATTCCTATTACTAGCTCTGCAGCCCCAGTTTTTGCTCTTAGCGTTAAAATCGCCACAAGCAATGGTTGGAACATTTTTAGGAATAAGGAAATCGAGCAGCTCCTTGGAAAGGGTGTTGCGAGGTGGATTATAGATTGCAGAAAAGTGGGTAATTTTCCCTCTAACCTCAAGAATGACATTTGTCTCCTCGATGTTATCTGCATTATTCGAGCGAAAGAGAGAGGTGGAAAGAGAGGTTTTAGCAAACACTGCACTACCGCCGCCCCGGTGGTGCAGTCTGTCTGTACGGAAAGTATTATAGTTTGGAATTTTCAGAGAGTTGCATGGTTTAGCATGCGTCTCTGTAACCAGACAAATATCTATGTTGTGTGAGAATAAGAAATCTTTTAGTTCTTCAATCTTGCCAATAAGATTGTTAGCGTTCCAGACCGCTATGGAAATTGGAGCAAAGCTTTGTGTTCTACTGGACATGATTATTGTTAAAGGTAGGCTTATTTGGTTGTGAGTTTTTGAACTCCCTAAGTAAATCTATTAATCCGGACTCTTTGATCCATTTGACCAGGCCAGATAGTTCCTCATGAAGGATCTTAGCTTCATTTTTTGTGTTATTTTCCTCCAGTTTGTCAATTTGGGGAATGTGAAGCTCTTGGTTTACAGTTTGAAAAGACGAACTGTCTTGTCTAATTACATTAGTAATGTTTGGGGGTTTATGCCAAGCATTAGTGGTGTCAGTAATAGTGGAATTTGTATACACCCTTCCCTGAGTGTTGTTGGAGGGTCTAGGATTGCCTCTATTCCCCAAATACAAATGCATAAAGTTGTACTTTAACAATATTTTCTTAAATTTCTAAGTGGTGACTTAAATTTAAAAAAAAGCAATAGTGTATCTATATATAAAATTGAGTTGTCTGTACGTTTGAACTTTATACAAATTCACAGTTTGGCCCCTAGAAGTACGAAATTTGATACATAGAAACTTTAGTACATGGAAATTGTAGAAAAGAACTTTTAAATTCGATTAAAAATTGCTTTTACTAAAATTTAATGACATTAAAAAAATTATTGGAATGTCAACGATATTTTTGTTTCATCTGAATAAAGGCAAAGGTTATTTTAATGTTTCCCTCTTATTTTTCTGCATTATAGTCATTTGTCCGATAAGCAATTTGAATTTATTGTATCCATATGTTTATTGTCAAATACCCGAAACAAGTTTTGCTCATACGTAGTTTGAAAGTGTAATAGTACGTAATGTTTATGAATAATGAATGTAAATATAACGGTGAAGATTATTGAAATTGACCGAAAACTTTCAAATCATTTCGATAATTGCAGATTTTCCTTTCCTTGTAAATATTTATTTATTTCCTTTAACTTTTGACACTGAATATCGCATTCTTTCTTTTGATTGTTTTTATTTATATAGTGTTTTGTCCTGACTATCAAGTTCCATTTATTATTTATTATAGATATGAAGTGAATTTTTGCATTATACAGGGTGGTTCTAATTTAAGTTACCCTGTTTAGACCCACGTAGAGTCCGTTCTGGAGAACGGATTTTGATGACACTTGGTGCATATGTTATATGGACCATGAGGAAAAGAAATCTGCATTAAAAATAGTAATAGTTCAAATTTCAACCACCAGGGGATAAAGGGAGATAAGGTGGGGCATAAACAACAAAAACCACAAATTGGAAACTGTATTTAATCACAACATATGTTCAATGTGCATTCCATTTACATCCAGCACATGTTCAAAGCATATAGTGTGTTCAATAGTAGCGCGAAGAGTTTCTCTATCATTTTCAGCAACAATGCTTGCTTTCAATTTAGGCAGAGTCCGTATGCTTCCTCCATCCACACGATCTTTCAGGATCCCCGCCACTACAATACATACGGATTTAAATCCGGAAAACGAGGATGTGAGGCAGTCGAAAAACTTATCTAAATTACCGGATCATCTCCAAAGTGAGTTGTAGGGTAGGAATGACTTACTGCAAGAAGAAGATCCCAGTAGCGAGTAATCGAATCGCCCTCTCCTCAAAGATAAAGAGACCAAGAATGAATTCAGCAGTAAAACCACACCACACAGTAATGTAATCAGGAGGCAGAGACTGTCCATGCACAACATTAGGTTTTACCGTACCCCATATGCGACAGTTCTAAGTATTCACTATTCCATCTAATGTAAAATGCACCTAGTCCGACCTTAAAATGTTCCAAGGTCATGCATTATCAACGATTATTCTGCCAAAAATATTCTAGCTAATTGAGTGCTCTTATCCGAGTCAGCAGGTTGCAAAACGTGGGTTTTAAATGGATACCAGTTTACAATGGATAGACCAAGGGATAGACAAATCATGCGACACCGCTCGAGCACTTGTCCAAAATTATTGGGAACCAGACTCTCTTTCGACCACGGCAAGAGTGACTTCTTCCACACTTTCATTTGCAACCCGTTTTCGTCCTCTTCCTTGCAGCACGCCCAACTCCCCAGTTTTTTTTTTAATAAAATAATCGTCTTCCTCAAAGCCTGTCGCGACATAGGCGCTTTTCGTAATCCTTTAAGGCGTGCATAGTCTCGCAATGCATATGACAAATTACCACCATTCTGATAAAATAGCTTCACTAGTAACGCTCGGTCATTTTGTTATAACGGCATGAGGCAAACTGATTTTACTGCAGTGACTAGTAGGTTTTTAAACCACTCCAAATTTGCATAACGTCCCTATTCAAAAATAATAGTTCAAATTTCAACCAATAGATGGCAGTTTTCATGTACGAGAAAGAATGGTATGCAAATTTAGAGAGGTATAAATACCGACTTATATTTCGTGCCCGCTTTGGAGATGATAGGATAATATCAATAAGTTTGTCGACTGTCTGGCTTCCTTGTTCTCCAGACATGAATCCCTGTGACCTGATTGAAAACGAGCATAATACGTCATAATGCTGCTATTAATCGATGAGAAACCCTTCGTATTACCGTTGAACACGGTTTAACATGCTTTGAACATGTGCTTGACAAAAATGAAATGCACATTGAACATATACTGTGATTTTTTGTGTGTGTTTCTAATTTGTGGTTTTTATTCTTTACGCGCCCCTTTATCACCTGGTGGGTGAAATTTGAACTATCATTTTTTCTCCATGGTCCACATAACGTATTCACCAAGTTTTAAAAAAATTCGTTCGTCAGAGCGGAATCTACGTAGGTCTAAACCGGGAAACTTTTAATATAACCACCCTATACATGTTTCATTATTCACATCTGACTATTTTGCAATGTACACCTGAAACGTAGTATTTCATTTGAAATTTTAGTTCATTGGTGCCGTTTTGTGATCGTGATACTGAAGTTGGTAAAAGAGCATCAGGTTACTTTTCTTCTGTGTATTGAAATTTTTTTTAACAATACAAGACGTTATCGATACATTGGATATTTCGTTGATTTCATTTATTTATTTATTGGATAAATGCTGTTTTTGGCCATGGGATTTGTTTTAATTTATATTTTAATTAAATTTATTTTATTATTATTATTATTTTTTTATTTTAACTTAATTTTATTATTATTTATAATTTTATTTTATTTTAGTTACGATACCGTGTTTTTGATTTTGGCGATTTTTCTGATTTCTTGTTTTCAACATGCGAGCTGAAATTTAATATTTAGAGTAAACGAAGTATTTTAGATTGACTGAAAAAGTAAAAAATAGGGGTCCGTATTGAAATCTTTATAGTTTGAAATCAATTTACTTAGTAAACAGTCATCCTCCCCCCCATAGACCCTTCCAAGAAAAAACATTTGCACCAGGCATGCAAAGAATTGTAAGCAAATAACTTTGGTGCAGACCAGAAAGCTCTACGAATTTTAGAACCGAAAATACAGCCATCGTTCGGATTGAGTAGAGATGTTTTATGAAGTCCATACTACAAATCAATTTGTTTTCTACAACAATTAGCCTTAAAACAAAATGCCCTAAACGCCCATCCGCACCTTGGGTATAAAGTAGTATACTTCTAGTCCTTTTTTAATCATCAGAAACAAGAAATTTTTAAATAAATGTCCACTCTTGTGAATCTTAAGAAGAATAGATATTGGAAATTAATTTATGCTTTCAGGATAACTCTTCATTCAAATGAAAAAAGTTCAAGGAACGCAATGGTGACATTTTTTTTTTTTTTTTTTTTTTAATGTAAAAGGAAAAGAGAAAGAATTTTAATACGAAGGAAATAGTTTTTTAATAATATTTTCGCAAAGAAAAATGTATAACATGAAATACATTAGTTTTTATTTTACGAGTTTTTATGGAACTTGATAGCCGTAAATTAAATTTCTTTTGTAGCATCTTCTCTTTTTATGAATAATAATAATTCAAAAAATATTTCACTAAATGCTCACTTTCTATTTTTTAATATAACTTATTAATAAATAATTTTCTACACTAATCAAAATTGAATACATTTAACAACGCTTTCCACATATCTCAAAAACAAGATAATAACTCTTCTTTGTTTAAAAATCCATAGCGAATTTGCAAGATATTAAAGATGTTTCATTCTCAGTGACCAAACATCCCTACTTGAAATGCCTAGAGATTTTTTTTTTTTATAGAGTAAGCATTCGTTGAAAAATTATTGGAACCATTTTATACTATAATTCACGCTACAACTTCTGGATAGCTTTTGAGCGGTTTCTGCTCTGCAAGCAGATAAAGGGGGCCTGAAACTCAAAATTTGTGAAATTCTCAAAAAATATTTTATTATAGTAAAAAATAATGCATATATTTTTAAACAAAATTGCATAAAAATGTGTTTCTATCTTTAGTAGAACTTGAAATAATTAAGATTTTGTTACATAACAACTGCATCTCAGACATGCTATCTTGAAACTGTGAAACTATTTTTCTCTGTGATGGCCTTTTGTCCATTTTTTGAGTTTAAATTTATTTAACTTAAAAAAATTACTTGATATAAATCTATGAAACTTTACACAATTATTTTTCATATATATTTCTTTAATTTGTTTTCATGAATTATGTTTTTTTATATAACTTTTTAAAAAAAAGCTTTTGGAGCTTAGCATACTATGAATTTTATACAGTTTTTGCACAATATATTTTTTTTTAATTTTTTCATACTACTTTATTGAAAAGTCATGAAATTTTTTTTTTGAAATTAATTATAATAAGTAGTTTTATGCAAAAATGAAGTGATTTTTTTAAAAATGTTTTTTAGATATATCAAATTTAGGAAATATCAAAAATTTTAATTTTTTTAAATTTTAAAGAAAATATTTTTAAAATTAGAAAATTTAAAATAGTCTTTATAGTTTTAATGCATCATACATTACTGCATGAAAAAATTCAGAAAAATTATTCTAAAAATAAAGATTTTAGAATTTTGAGTCCCAGACCCCCCCCCCCCCCCCATTAAATACTGCTCCCTATCTATGCTACGTAATAAGTTATCCATGGTAACAAATAGATAATAACAAGTTTGGGAAGGAAGTTGCTTATATAGATATCTATGGCAAAAGTGCATGATTGATTGTCTTAAAACCTTCTTCGGCTTCAAGACAATCAAGCACTTTTCAGAAGTTGTAGTTAAAGATCAATGCTTAATATTCATGCAACAAACGTGTAAACTATGGAATATTTAATGACTGAAATATCTTCCAGTAAAAAATGGAGATATATGGTAAAAAAAATCTGCCAGTTCAAGCACGAACTTACTCGGCTACTATTTTCTTTATAACAACTGGTACCGAATTTTCCCTTCACACATTCACTATTCCTGCTCAATTTGCAAGTACTATTTCCTTTCCACTGCAAAATATCAAGCTCAATAGATATCAATAGTTAAAAATTGATATTTTGGTCTATAATACAATGTGGTCGATCTATAACCTATGAATGTGGTCATTAGAAATTTGTAGTTCATACAACAGGTCAGCGACTTAATTTGTTAAGTCGTTGAACGTTAAATTTCCTTTCGTTGGAGATCTTTCGTCTCTTCGTGAAATCATAGGTCACGTGTTTCCCATCTCAAAGTTGTCCAATTTATAATTACCACTTTCTACCAGACACAAAATACATCCAAACACAAAAGACAGAATTTTTAAAAGGGGCATTTAGGTTTTTAACCAATAGATGTACTCGTTATAACTTTATAGTAGAACTATCAAAATATATTTCCTTCTATACTAAACTCCAACTTAACTTGACATCACTAGACGATAGATCTTCACCGTGCTCATAGGCATTTAATCCATTTTGGCGGCGTGAAGGCCTAATGCTCGCCAAACCACAACCCTGTAGAGAACAAAAGGCTCTAAAGGTTTGGCGAGAATTATGCTTTCACGCCGCCAAAATGGATTAAATGCCTATGAGCACGGTGAAGATCTATCGTCTAGTGATGTCAAGTTAAGTTGGTTGGTTGTATTCAGATTATCTGGCGCCGTCAGCAACACGAAGGCTATAATGCGCCGAAACTTTCGTCATTAGACAAGCCAACATACATTTACAAACACCCATGCCTAACACGGGACTCGAACCCGCAACCTCGCGGTCTAGAAGCCAGCACGCTAACCACTACACCATTTGGTCGGCCAAGTTAAGTTGGAGTTTAGTATAGTGAAGCAAATCATGGCAGGTGTTCCTTTCCCAATATTTCCATTCCTACCTCAAATGAATTTGACGTGGAATTTAAAACACTGCAGGAAAGCTGAAAAATGCAACAGAAGCTTCGATTCCCAGAAGTTGTATCTTAGAACCTAGAAAACTAAATTTGGTATTTGAATCTGATTGTAAGTTCGTCTAAATGTGCTATGGAACTTGAAGCATTTGCATTAAAAATTAAAAATAATATAACCCACAAAAGGAAAGTTTTTAATATAAATCCATTATATTCATTGCCAATTTTATATTTATTAACGAAGCGCCGTTTATGTTGCCAGCATGTGTTTGGTGTTGGCATCTAATTTTAAATATTAAAAACATATATATCGGTCTCATACGGTAAACTACTTTTCAAAAGTTATTCATTAAAAATGAATGTGTATTTCCTCACTCACATTCAAAGATCTTTTCTTAACTATTATTAAAATTAATATTATTAATTAATTAATTAATGTATTTATTTATTTATTTATTTATTTATTTATTTATTTAAACAATTTTGGCAATTGGAAAGAGTTTCACCAATGATCGGTTAAATGCTATTTCAGCGCGATTGGATGACGGCAAGTTGGTTGATTAGTATTCCGTGAAAGGGACCCTTTATTGACCACACATCTTGGCCATTTATCGTCTTATATATTTATCTCAAGCAATCTTTCAAAGATAAACAAGTTTGTTCTGTCATACAACAGTTGAAGAAAAAGTTTCATGGAAGAGGATTATAAAATCGCAATAACTAACAAAGTGTTTTAAGGTTTACATATACATTAGGAATTGTGAAATTTGACTCAAGTCTGCGGTTTCTCCCTCCCTCCCGCCCCCCCCCCCCCCGAATTCATTACCCTTAAAATGATATCATTTTATTTCTGACACTCAAATTACTTTTTAAATTACTGTGGGTTTTGTGAACCTGTTTTTATCACATTAAAAGTGTAGTAAACTTTAAACTCGTTTTCTGAAGAATGACATTTTGGCGTTATATGACATTACGCCAACGGTTATAACTTCATTATAAATGGTCCGATTTACAAAACTGTAATTTTGTTTTGTAGAAAATACTGGTGAATGTGGTTCCTACAAGAATCTAACATATATTTTCATATTTTCGCACTCATTTATTGTGTAGTAAACTTTAAATGCGTTTTCTGAATAATCACATTTTGGTGTTATATGACTTTACGCCAACGGTTATAACTTCATTGCAAATGGTCCGATTCACAAAATTCTAATTTTGTTTTGTAGACAAAAGTTGTGAATTTATTTCCTACTAGAATCTAATGTATGTTGTTAGAAACAATTTTTTATACAGATTTTCATCTTCATTTTTTGCTGAAAACTATGTATTTTTCAAACTTTTTATTTAAAAAATTATAATTTAGTAAATATTGAAGCTAAATTCAAATTTCTTTATGAAAACATGCGTCAATATAATATCTTTTATTTGCAATAAAAATCATACCTCAAAGTTAATTAAAAGTTTATTTATATCCGTTCTAATAATGTCCTAATAATGATTTTAACTGTAATTAGCTAATTAAAAAATTAACGAAAAAAATTTATATATAAAAATTCACCATTTTTAATTCTGATATACTGCCAAAAAGTTTTAAGTTATAACATAAAAATAAAGAAAATCATTTCAGGTATACATATACATTAGGAATCGCGAAATTTGACTCAAGTCTGCGTTTTTGTTTTTTGGTTTTAAAATATTCCCGAATTCATTAAAATTAAAATTATACCATTTTCTTTCTGAGACCTAAATTACTTTTAAAATACAGTAGGTTTTGTTAACCTGTTTTGTATCACGTTCATTAGTGTAGTAAACTTTAAACGCATTTTCTGAAGAATGACATTTTGATTTTATATGACTCTACGCCAACGTAATAAATGGTCCGATTTACAAAATTCGAATTTTTTTTGTAGACAATAGTTATGAATGTGTTTTCTATGGAGAATCTAATATATAACACATTTTTATGCATATTTTAATCTTAATTTTTTTTTAAAAACTATGTATTTTTTAAAACTTTTTATTTAAAAACTTATAATTAAATAAATATTGAAGCCAAATTCAAAATTCTCCATAGGAACATGCGTCAATATAATATCTCTTATTTGCAATAAAAATAATACCTCTAAGTTAATTACAAGTTTATTTATGTATGTTCTAATAATGTCCTAATTAGTCACTTTAATTGCAATTAGCTGATTAAAAAATTGACAGAAAAATAAAGTTTATATATAAAATATATCATTTCTAATTCTGATATACTGCCATAAACTTTGAAATTGTGATCTACAAATTAAAGAAAATCATCTCAATTGTGTATGTATACCTTCAATTGTATATATATATATATATATATATATATATATATATATATACCTTAAATTAATACAGTGCCATGAGAAAGCGGTTGGGACATATAAGCCCCTTCAGTAAATATAGGGTTAGAAAAAGACAAAAGTTTAACTTTCGAAAACTTTTTATCACTTTAAACTCCTGTCTATTTTATTGTTTTCACATTTAAATGATGCTGATTATTGCTTACGTGTTGCTCTCCGGAAAGTTTTTTAAAGAACGCTTTATCAAGACGTGGATTGCATTTCCTTCTTTAAGAAGAATACTGCAGAAGAATGGGAAAACTGCGAGAGAACTTCTAAACTTTGTAAAGCAGTTTATCGGTGTACTTTCTTTCTTCCGCCTCCATTTCATTATAAAATAGTACTTTTACGAAAAAATCTTTGAACAATTTATTGTTTTTCATAATGTTAAGAGTCCGCCGTATAAGGAAATCTCGTATTCTTATTGTAAATATAATTAATAAGATCATGTAATTTTGGCTGTTTTACACCTACAAGAGTTACTTTGAATAATACACGACTTGAAAGAAAAGCTTCGCCTGTTTTCTAAATAGAGTTCAATTCATGGCATTAAAATCTTAAATAATATTTAATTATCTTTATATTATTGAGAGTAATTTAACACTGAATCTACCATGTGCAGCAAATTATTCTTCATTAAGGCTTATTTTAAGTAAAAGACGGTAAAGTTTCCTAATTTTTATTTTTTATAAATATAAATGCTGAGGATCATGTGTGTTACTTTGTATAGACGAGTATTTTTGGTTGACACATTTATAATTAAAAAAATGCCATTTATTCTGAGTAGTGGTTTTTGTGTTAATGGTTAAGAAATTAGAAAAAGGTAGAAATTATTTTGTTTCTAACACCTTACAAAGTATTAGGAAAACACTTACAATGGACCAAAACAAAACTTCAAAAAGAGTTGAAGCCAAAGAAGAAACTGGTTGACGCATTTGTACTTGAAAATTACGAGAAAATTATATCATGCAGCCGTTAATTCAATTTTTAGGTACCTAGTAAGTTTTTGTACATGTTGACAAGATGTGTTCGAAATATCATTTAACTAGCCAAGCCATTCCACTTAAGCTTTCCGTTTTTTATTGTTGGGGTAAACAACACTTGAAGTAATTACAAATTTTATTAACTTTGCATTTTTATGACTTAACACAAAAAACCCTAACTACGATACTCAACACTGTTAAATCGATCGTTTTAAAGTTTTGTGGATGGAGAAAACCGGCTGTTTGTCCCATGTCTTCGGAATGACTAAAATAAATAAAACATGGCGAGGGTGACTGTCATGTATTAAATATACATACAAATAGAAGTAACATAGCTGGAGATGAACGAGAGAGTCGAAAAATCAAACTGCATTATGAAGCACACACGCATAAACAAGAAAAAAAGGGGACAAGGGAGATGGGGGAGGAAAAGCCTAACATGAAGGGACATACTAGGTCAGGGCCAGTGCTAGAAGTGTGGGTAGACACGGGGTGATGGGTCCCCCCACTTTTCAAGAAAATACCCATGCGTCCCCCTACTTCTAAAACCACTGAAATCCATCCCCCCACTTTTAAAAACACTCCATCCGTCTAAAACTACTAAAGAAAAATAACATTAATCTTTAAATGTAGTGACACTGAGAAAAAGTGATTTAAAGTTTTCAAATGTAAAAAAAAAGCTATTTATCGTACATCTATATACATATCATACTATTATAAAAATGTATTGAATTACTTTGTATAAAGATATAAGTACTTTTATTAAAAAATACTGTTACATTAAGTCAACAGATCAACTTTTAAATTTGGAGAAGCTTTTTTTAAGTTAAAATTGTTTATTCTTGTTTCAGATAAATACAAGCTATTTTTTACATTTTTTTTTTTTTTTTTTTTTTTTTTTAAATAAGATAGCATTTGAGAGTTTTCTATTATTTTAATTTCATGAAAGTATGTACATTTATAAGTACTATTTAAATCTAAATAAAGAGTTCTGTTTATAATGGGGAATTATTACTTCACTTAATCTTTAACTTCCTTGTAAAAAAACTTAAGTCGCAGAATATTCATTAAAATAACGATACATTTCGGACCCTTGTTCAATGTTACAAAAGTATAACTTATTTCCTGACTAATTAATATTTTTATTAAAAGATGCAAAATTATAAAATTTATAGTTGGGAGGAGGATAGCCCTTGTCACCAACTTTTGGGCATCCCCCCACTTTTTTTTATCCACTTCTACCACTGGTCAGGGTTAAATGATCTTGAAGAAATTGCAAGAGCGGGTGGAGGGTATCGCCCTCAACGTTGGTATGGTAGATAAATCTAGAAAGATGGAAGTAGCCGGCAGAGATCTTATCTGCAGAGAGCTGAAGGACTCGTTGGCAATCAAGGAGAAAATCCATATCGGTTGAAGTTTGGACTTGAACATCAACTCTTGAAGAAGAGGTTTCTGTCGCCTTGTTGACGGAGGGAAAAAGTGAGGATGGACACTGTTAAAGTCACTTCCTGCTACTATTTATATATAGGGCTGGCGCTAGCAGTTTCATTGAAAAATATTGAATTCAATTTCTGTGAATTTGATTGAAATCCACTGAAGACTTTCAAATCATTTCGACATTTGCTAATATGACGCCAAAGAGAAGAACGAATATAAATGCTAAGTATAGAGCATCTGTCTCAAAGAGAGTTACAAAATGAGCGAAAACATGAATCTGTTATAGTGCATTGGAAGTTGATCACCAACAACAATTAATCTGAAGAAATACCGCTTCTATGCAAGACATAACTGATAGATGTCCTTCAACGGGTCCTCAGAAGCTTGGGGCCACACAGTTAGTATAGTATATAATTATAAAATGCATACAACCGACCAAACGGTATAGTGGTTAGCGTGCTAACTTCTAGACCGCGAGGTTGCGGGTTCGAGTTCCGTGTTAGGCATGGGTGTTTGTAAATGTATATTGGCTTGTCTAATGACGAATGTTTCGGCGCATTATAGCCCTCGTGTTGCTGACGGCGCCAGATAATCCGAAAACAACCAAGCAATAAAATGCATACATTAAAAATATAGTAAAACAAATTATAGAACCACTAAAAATAAAAACCTAATTATTGATATTATAACCTATAAAAACGGAGTCTTTAAAAACAGAGTCTAAAAAATCCTTTATATGCATTATCAATTTTTATATTCATTAACACAGCGCCGATATCAAAAACATTTCTATCAGCGGCAAACTATGTTTCAAAATTTATTTATTAAAAATGAACAAGAACGTCATCCAAATATCATTTATTTATTCTTATTAAAGTAATTTTATTATTTTTTTATTAAATAAAATTTGGCAACAGGAAAGAGTTTCAACAATGGTCGGATTTTAATGCGATTTAATGACAGTAAGTTGGTTTATTAAGCTTGGCGTCCACTATCGCGAAGCAGAGCAGAGCAGATACAGAGCGGAGTGGATTAGAGCCAATTACAAGGCTGTCAACGTCCATTGTAGCTCGAGGCTCGTGCTCTAGTAGACATTGACAGCCTTGTAATTGGCTCTAATCCACTCCACTCTGATCTGCTCTGCTCTGCTTAGCGATAGCGGAAGCCAAGCTTTAGTATTCTGTAAAAGCGACCTTTTAGTGACAGTTACAGCCCCGAAATTTGATAGAATGCATTGTAATCTGCCAAGTTTCAGCCCGATTGAATGACGTCAAGAGGGTTAGTTAGGCCTTCGCAGATTCTGCTTCCATCGACAAATAAACGTACACACAAAAGCGAAGGTAATATATGTAGGATTTAAAAATACAGTTAAACTTAAAAGTTGTTTTTTTTTTCCTTACCAGAAGTATATTTAACTCGCTGTTTGTGTAATTATTCACTAGGTGATTTTTTTTTTTATTTGAGCACAAAACTTTTTAGTTGCTATTCGGAACTAAAAAAATCAGTGGTGGCTCATGCATTCACTAAAAAAGAAAAGTGACTTCCTTCAAAACAAAATCGACGTGGCAGAGCAAAAAGTTAAAACTTAAAGAAAACATGTTTAAAAAAAATAATTTTTAAATGGCTCATGGTAAATTTAAAATTAAATATTTATAAAAAATTATTCAAAAAATAAAAATTGTGTCACAGCTTGTCGTGATTGCTTTTTTGCCGGTACCATTCATGTTCCGACAAATTAAAACACACGGTAAAAAATCCTTTTGCATCATTTTGTATGTGTGCCCATTTATTTAAATTATAATTAAAAAAAAGTCATTTTTTATTTTATGCATTTTTAAGCGGGACTTTATTATGCTTGTGAGCGGTTTCCTTGAAATATTTTATCGATATTGCTCTGTATTTTTGGTTCGGTTTTGAATACACGAAAACTCATCTTTCATAACTTGCTTTTATTTAAAAACTACATACCTCAAACTTCTTACGTCATTCTCATGCTTGAGGATTTTTAAGTGAGTGCTGGGTACCCATACTTTAAAGTTCTTAAAACATAATTAAAAACACATTTTATTAAATTTCTATCTATTAATTTTTCATAAGTATTTAATTGAATCTTAGTTTAATAATTTTCTTCATAAACTAGTTAACTTTATACCCCATTTACCGCCTCCTAAGGTTACCGCCCCAGGCATGGTCCCGGCTTGTCCTCCCCCCCCCCCCTAGCGCCAGCCCTGTGAATATGTAATGTATTTCCTTTGGCATTTTCTAGTTTTCGGGAGTAAACAATAGCATGATGCGCCTTGAATCTGGTCAGGTCTAGCTTCAACCAGCTCGGAATTAGATCTCGGACCAGTTCTTTGGAGCATAACCAATCTATAAAAAAACCCCAGTTTTCTGTTCGGCTACGCCTTTTTTATATAATTTAATTCTTTGCTAAATTAACTCTTTGCCAAGCATCAACCCTGAATCCTCTGAAATAAAGACTTGTTTTAATTCGTCCACGACTTGTTTATTAAAACGGTCAACACCACTGCACCGTTAGATATATAGAATAGAACATTGACAAGTTTGACAATATTTGAGAAAAGAAAGAAAGAAAAAAAGAGGAGCAATCATATGTGAGAGACTGCGAAGCAAATGAGTCTAAGTGACTTTTCTTAACTTTCAAGAAAATACACTTTAAAGTTTCTTATTTATATTTAATTCTATGAAAACTTGTGATATCTTCATTCCAGAGGTTAGTATTTGAACAGCAAATAATTTCCATGGAAATTTAATATAAATAAAAATATTTAAAGGGTATTTTCTCAAAAGTTAAGAAAATTCACTTGGACCCCTTTGCTTCTCAGGCCCTTGTATAATATTCGAACTGTTCTCACTTTAATATTTAATCCGTTGCAACGACAACATATTAGAGGTATGTTTAAAAGTATTTGAAACGAGAACATTTATGTTTCACTTAGTACGAGTACAGAAAAAGAAATCCAAATATTTTTTCTTACATTATACGACACAGCTCTTTTATTGCAATAGCTTTAACGAAAAAGCTCAACGTATTTTTCATTGAGTTCAATGTTAAATAACGATTACCAAATTTCATGAAAAAATGAATAAAAAAAATAAAAAGTTGTATCAGAGTGTAGTTTTCGGAAAGTACGAAATTACATGAAAGAAAAATGATCGAATATTTAGTTTCAATAGCGCACGTAATTTACCATCAAAAGCATAACCTTAAATCAACATGTATAAATATCCACGGGTAGTAAATATCCTAGTAACTCCTAGGGCAAAAAGTTAAATTGAAGCCACATGAAAACGTCATTACATTGAGCGCTGTCACTGCGGTAAGCCTCTAGCAACCGGATAATAAAAGTTACCTCTAATGGCTTTTTTCTTCCAAGGTTTCTTTTCAAAAGTAAAGGTTTGAGGTGGGATCTCATAACTGTCTGTCTGTTTTTCGTTGTTTGTTAAATACCTTATATTACCTTCGATTTTGTCTGTGTGTGTTTGTAGAGGGTAAATCTGCAGGGGACTAATTAAACCAGTTGACATCCAACTGAGCTGAAATTAACAGGTAGATTCCTTATCAATAAAAACACATTTTGTATAGTTTTGTGGTTTGTCACTAAAAAGTTGCTTTTACTCACTCTTCTTTTAAAGTTTCGGAGGACTACTTAACCAATTTTCTGTTATCCAATCGAGCTGAAAAATGACTGATAGATTCGTTGCAGACGCATTCTATCAAGTTTTTTTTTTTTTTGGGGGGGGGGGGGTGAGGATTAATTCATGGTACGGAATTGATGGTTTTCTTCGTAGTGGTTAAAGACTATGAATATTCGATCTGAGCTCTAAATTGCTTAATAATTTGAGATTGTTCATAAAAATTGGCATTGCATATACATGTTTTATATTAAAATCTTTGTTTTTATAGGTTATTTTTTTAAAGGTGAATACTTCTTGGTATGTGAGAAGTGTGATTGTTCCGTTACAAAGCATTTTCTTGTTGCATAATTGCTGATTTATTCAAGTCCTTATTTAGATTTTATGATTTCTATTCAATGGATCTTACGCAAGGTATAATTTTGGTAAAATTCATTGGAATGATAAGATTGATGGTATGCCTGTGACCAATCACCATTAACTTTAAATAATCCAAATGTTCATGTTCCCTTGTCCAAGCTATCAGCAATCATAGAAGGACGATTCCTCTGTCATTGATCGAACCGCAGTCAAACTCATCGATGACTGCAATTTGGTATCGGTAACAAAACTTATTTCCATTTTCTGCCGATGATAGCAAATTCTTCGAGAAAAGTTATACGCAAATCAACTTTCACCGATGAGTTTTCGATAATATATTGCAGTAACCAATTGTTGACTGCAATTCGGTATCAGTAACTGAACATAGCTCCATTATCAGTTGATGATAGTATTGATTGAGAAAAGTCGTACAAAATTCAGGTTTCAAGGATGAGTTTTCGAATCTGGCAATCCAGCATCAGCAAAAATTCCCATGTGCGGCCATTCTGAAATCCCAATCACGATGTCAAATGTAAAATCCAATTACTTGTAACAGTAAAAGAACTTATTAGAATGTATTAAACTCTATTTTCTTAGTATATCAAATAAATTTAAAAAAATAGAAAAATATTGGTTCAAACACTCCTTTTCCTTTTGATACACGTAAATACGTAAAAATATTAACATGATATGAATTGCCATCTAATATTGAGATGACTGTACCAGTTATGAGACGAAGATCTGGTTTATATACTAACTTTGGACGATGCTATTTGTAGTTTTCACAGCGTATAAATATTTTTCCCTTCCTGGAAGTTATCTTTCCCTTTTTTTCCTACCACGTTCTTTTCTGCGAAATAATTGAAAACTGCGTTATTCAAAGAAGTTAAATTCTATTTTCTCGACCTGATTCCGCACTCTGAGGGCATCCATCATAATGTAATTGAAAAAGCCGCTATTTAGCGGTATTCGGCTAAAATCATGATCGATTCACTTGGCAGGTCTAACAACAAAATGAAACTGCTCTGGATCAAATCTATTGCTATATCAGTGAGTTTCAGAAGCATTTTTTTTATCGGCGTTTCAGACTTAGAATTAAGAAATACTTTTCTTTGAACGAGAAATAGAGAGGAACAAACTTTTTTTTTTTACGTTATATTTAGTTATTGGTTAAAAGAGCTAGTTTCTTTCTGCCAAGTACACCAAATAAAAAAAATTCCAAATCCCATTTCCTATCAAAATATTTATTCAATGCTTACAAATATGTTGAATCTATCTTACATTAGTAATAGAAGCTGCTCAATATGGGCAATTCAGAAGTCGCATGTTTCCGGCTGCACTAACATTTTCAATCCCGGGCCGCCACTGTGAATATCGGACATGATATTCAATTTTTATATTCCCAATAATGCTGATGTTTTCCTCAGTTATAGGCAGAGTTGAAGATGTGCTGGTTTGGGAACTGGACAGTAGGTAGAATATGCCGTTACAAGGTATCTAAAGTACAATAATAATTTATTTTTTATACTAATTAGAGCTATGATCTTGATCTTCCATATACTAAAGTAGCAGCGTTACGTTGGTGAAACTAGGCATTTTGGCAATCAGTTTTCTGGTATTTATTCTGGTTAACATGATCAGGACAATTCGACAATATCGCTTATTTCACAATTACTGGGGATATAACTATACTTCAAGTTTTGTCCAAAAAAAATGAAAAAATGTACAGTTAAACCCCGTTAACGCAAAGTCGACGTGGCCGCCGAAATTGTTTGCGTTAACCGAATTTCGTGTTAAAGGAAAAAATTAATGTTAAGTTTTAAGTACGGAGAACTGCTTCTACTTCGCGTTAAACGGGATTTCAGGTTAAGCGATTTCTCGTTAACGGGGTTTGACTGTATAACAAATCCCAAATTATATTAAGAAACAAATAGATAGCCTTAAATAGCTTCAAAATATCTTAATCATGCAAAGCATATCACTATTGTGGAAGTAAAAACGGGGAAATGTTTAAAACCTTATCGAGATTGAAACATTATTATATGTTTTTTTGTTTAATTTTTAAATAAATACTTCTCACTATAAATTTATTGATACAAAAAAATAATGACCAACTACAAATACTCAATCCAGCTAGCCTGGTCCAGTTTAATATTTCTGAACAATTCCAGTTTATATCCTGTCGTCTTTTAAAGTAATTACACCATTACAATTTGGAATGTTGTAGATTTTTCCAATTTTCAACCACTTTAATGTAACAGAAATGTGTTCTATTCTAAATTAGAATGCAATATAAGTAACTTGTATGCATGATCTCTTGTCTTTTACCGGGACCGCCGCGAAATGTAGAGACATATTTATATCGGGCCTGGTACAACCAGATGGCGCTCTTATCTTATGCGACGCTAAACGATGGGTGAAAATGTAAACAAACTATTCTACGAACTAGATTGTACATACGGTATTGAAATTTATCGATAGCTAAAATGTTTCTTTTTACCCTTTTTTTATTTAATTAACAAGCTGAAATGTGGAAAGGATAATTCTATAAAGGAGTGACTTTCATGTTTTAAAACTTTACAGGTAAGTTGTATCATGTTATTAATGTATTGATTTCAAACTTTTAGTATTCTAAGTTAGGCTTAATCCTATCGTAACTCAAACAATCTCTCATAGAAATTAAAAAAAGTTTAATTTCATAATTCTATTTTGAATATTCTTTTGAAAATATAATTTTGTAAAACTGATGATGATAAGATGTTTGTTTCCTACTGAAACAACTATCATGCAAACATTTTCTGATTTTTTAATATCATTAAAAATAGTTAGAAAGTAATCTTTCTATTTATCACTTGATTTAAGTTGAAATTATATTTTAATGGCTATACTCGTAAACAAAACCTGATGATGTTTCTTTTCTTAGTACCAAGGAATGTAACAAGAATATATAATACCGATGGAAGAATAGACCAGTTAGAAGAATAAACGATAAAATCTAAAAGAAAATGTAATCATTGCAAAAAAAAAAAAGACTGGTTGTTGTGTGTTCAAGAACACCGCATTATTTTTTATTGCCTGATCATTCAAAAAGTGCCAATAAGTATTCGACAGAATATTTCTCATAGACTGTATTTTCTTCTTCGTCTTTTTTTTTTTTTTTTTTCTTCTTTTTTTTTGGAGAAGAAAAAAATAATCACGAATTAAAATGGCTCTTGAAATGTAATGCTAATAATGATGGTTCATAGTTAAAAAAGTATATAATAAATAATGTTCTCAAGTCGCTCTCTTCTGAAAAATAAAAGATGTACATCACTACTTTTTATTTCAGATGTTAGTTGCATTGATTAATATTGTGGGTTTTTTTTAATTATCAATTTTATGAATGCTAAAAAGATATTTTTATAATTTTTTTACTGACCTTTATTTGTAAATATATAAAAAACATATTCCTAGGGAATAATTTTTATGATTTCATTTTGACACTTATTTTCAAATCAACAAAGTCTTATTAGTTTTCCCATCTGATGACTGTGGTTAGCTCTCTGGCCATGCATGCCAAAGGTGCCAGGTTCGAATCACGGATAAGGCATGTATGTTCATTGTGGTTCGGAATCAACTTTAAGCTGTATGTCCCATCCTCTTTAGCCGTCATTGTGTATAAGAATAGGTCGTTGAGCTCATAAACCAACCAACTTATTTGTTAAAAAATGAAAATACCTATTTGAAATAATTTATCATGTTCTTCTTGAGGAAATACATTGCTTTAAAATTAAATTTTAATCAGAATATTAGGTACTAGCACTTTACAATTTTTAAATTCCTATTATATTCAAAGTTGAAATACAATTTTTGTATAATAATTTAGTGTTTGTATTTTTGTAATGTTTATTCTTTTAAATACATACTGTTTTAATGTATTGCTTGTTATGGTATTGAAATTATTTAAGATATATTAGTATATGAATATATTTCAGAGAATTTTCAACCCGAATAATCTACTATAAAAGGAATATTAGTAATATTGAAAAAAATCTAGTTATAATTTCAAGAATTTGCCGCAGTGTTTTAATTTAAATCCCACTCTCGGTGTTTTTACTTTATGAAATTAAATGTTGTATATGAATATTCTACAATTAAACAACTTAACGTATTAAAACATTTAATAACTCACTACATAATATTTTATAGAAATTACCAGAGATGTTTCATTACATCTGTGGATTACGGACTACAGTAGACGGCCTTCGTGTTTTCATCCATCGCTTAACGTGACGTCATCAAAGTTAGTTCCGGGCCCTATACAGAGTAGAGAGTATGTTAGTTTCG
This sequence comes from Linyphia triangularis, assembly GCA_963978545.1. Lineage (NCBI taxonomy): Eukaryota > Metazoa > Arthropoda > Arachnida > Araneae > Linyphiidae > Linyphia > Linyphia triangularis. The sequence continues at coordinate 13,285,344 of OZ021731.1, forward strand.
CAGTGGTCCCGCCTTTACCCTGTATTGTATTCTAAAACTTATAAAATCACACTGTTTCATAAATTTAAATTAATACCCTCTAGGATTACATTCCTATTAGATAGTTAATGTATGGAATTCTAATATACACCCAGTGCTAGAAGTGTGGGTAGACGCGGGGTGACGCGTCCCCCCGCTTTTCAAGAAAATACCCATGTGTTCCCCCATTTCTAAAACCATTGAAACCCATCCCCCCACTTCTAAACCCACTAAAATTCATCTCCTCACTTTTAAAAATACTCAATACTGTGAAAAAATGATTTAAATTTTTCAAATGTAAAAAAAAAAAAAAAAAAAAAAAAAAAAACTCAACTATTTAGGGAATATGTATCATTCTATTATAAAAATGTATTATACTACTTTGTATTACGATATAAGCATTTTTATTAACAAAATATTAACATTTATCGTTAAAGGAAGGGAAGGGGAGGGGGGAGGGTGCACTTGTCACCAACTTTTGGGCACCCCCCCACTTTTTTTGTTCCCACTTCTACCACTGTATACACCTATTTATGTTTCTCAATCTAACACCATAATTCAAAATCGAAAAGTTCCTTTGTATTATTTTTGTTTTGCTATGTTTTGTTTTACAAACTCTATCTTGAAAATTGGAATATAAAAATGGCAAAATTATTGGGCAGCCAAAATTTAAAAAAAAAAAAAAAAAAAAAAAAAAAAAAAGTAATAATAATAATAATAATTCAAAAACTTCTCCAACATGAAACAGTAACGCCCTTCCAGTGCGGTTCTAACAAAACGAATTAAAATTTCCTTTCGAAAATGAATCAATGGATATCGATTCCACAGAAGCATTGTCAAATTCCACCAGAATCCTCTTTTTTAGATCATCCGTCGTCATAGGCACATACGGCATGACCCATGACAAGCCAAAAGGACATCGAAATTGCATCTAAAATAGGGGATTTCCAGATGGGGTATTCTCATAGCGCAAGAAGCCCATCTGATGGATGTAGCTTAGACACTGTCTTCTCTGGTCTTTCGTCATAGTTTGCCATCACATGTTAAAAAGTAATTGATCCAAAACCATTCAAATGAATATTTTAATGCTTTTGCGTTTATCCTTTAAAATCACATGTTTTTTTATTGTTATACAGGTAAATATAATCTAAGAGCTTAAGGCATTCAATGAAATAAATGGAATGTTTACATATTAGGGTAAATTAATGCGAGTTATGAAAGTAAATTTTTGTGGCATATTTATTAAGTTAGATTGGACGCGCAGAGAGAGAGAGAGAGGAAAAGTTTTTACGGGTGATTAGAGATAGAATTAATCGCATTGTAAACTCTTATTTAAACAATTTTTCACTACTTTTTGTCATTCTGGATGACTGGCCAACATTCTGTATCACTTAATATTAGTTTCCAAATTATTATTTTTTTTTTTTTAACCTTAAACTTTTTTTCTTTTTTTCACGTTAATTTTGACCAAACGGTATAGTGGTTAGCGTGCTAGCTTCTAGACCGCGAGGTTGCGGGTTGAAGTCCCATGTTAGGCATGGGTGTTTGTAAATGTATGTTGGCTTGTCTAATGACGAATGTTTCGGCGCATTATAGCCCTCGTGTTGCTGACGGCGCCAGATAATCTGAAAACAACCAACAACCAACCACGCTAATTTTGCTGACATTTTGTTATTACCTGGGGAGCATTTTTGTCAAGGGGGATATGTAATAATAATCTCTTTTAGAATCGACATTAATTTATTTTATCTTTTCAAATCGCGTAATCAAATTTTTAATTCATTCACCAATTCTTTAATAACGTCCCATACACAGCTGATTGTGTGAGACTTGTGGTGTCGATACATTTCAATAAAGGTAGTCTCATAATTAATAATCAGTTTTTATCGTTCTTGCGTCGACGGTTTATAACTTCACACACCCATATTATTTCTGCTAAGCTCAGAACGATTCCCACAGTTTAATACAATGATAGTTCCCAGTGCATCTCAGGAGTATTATTATTATTATTATTATTATTATTTATATTTCTTATTCTAGCAAAACGTAACTTTTCAATCCTTTTCTCTCTCCATCCGCTTCCAAATTAGTATCTAAATACAGTCAAACCCCGTTAACACGAAGTTGATGGAACCGCTGAAATTGTTGGCTTTAACCGAATTTCACGTTAAATGAATAAATTAACTTAAGGTTTTAAGTTCGGAGAACTGCTTTTACTTCGCGTTAAACGGGATTTAGCGATTTCGCGTTAACGGGGTTTGACTGTAAATATGTTAGAGAGCCTCAAGAATAACTGTTTCCTGACTCGTCACACTACATTAATTTATGTCAATATATAAACATTACATAAATAATTATTTTTCAAGGAATAATCAGAAAGTGTCAAAATATGTGTTTGAATTTTTTTGGTTTTAAGGCCTTTTAACTAATGTCAGCAGTAGTAATTTTAATTCATAGAACTTAATTATATTGAAAAAAGTTGCATGAAAAATTATTTTAATTTTTTTCTCCAAATGAAGGTTCTTTTGAGTAGAAATATAAAAATAGGAATTTGGTCATATAAATAGTACTATTTTAGGTTTGTTTTATGAGTGGTCAAGGAGCTTTGAGTTGATAAGTTAAACGGCAATTTTACTTGAATGGGATAAAAAAAAATTTAATTTTTTTTTTTATTTATTTATTTTAAAGTAATTGAGTATTTTAAGAGTTTTAGTTAAAATTAAACATATCTTTTCAGGCAATAAGTTGGAAGTAAGCTTTAGATAAAGTTGAATAAAAAAAAATAGTCTTCCATTAGATTGTTATTTATATGAATATAAGTGTAGTTTGGTTATGTAGCTGCATTTAAGTGGCATGCAAATACGATTTTTCTTAAATTTATCAATTCTTAAGTAGAATATTTTGCGAACTTTCGATTACTTTTTCAATATTACTTATATTTAAAAATACCAATAATATAGTGCAAAATAAATTTACCTTTTTCTCGAATAAATCTATGAGAAATCATTTTATATGATTTAACATTGTTTAAAGAGTTAACTGTTACATTATTTTTAAACATTTGACAAAAAGAAAGAAAATGCCTTTTTTATCAGCAGAATACAAATCTTCTAATTGTGAAATACCTTTTCCATGATTTTGAGTTAACATAAAAATTAATAAAACTATTAATTAATTGGGAAATATACTTATCGAAGTGTAAAGGTTGGAATTTTCACTGTATAAGTTGCAAAGGGGCAACACAATAGATGTTTGTCTTGAAATATGAAAATGACGACCACAACTATAGGCACAAGGCCCATCTAAGTTGATCTAATTTGACTTTTTTGATCTTAGTAGAGATCCAGCTGTCTTTTAAAACTGTTGACTCCAGTCCAATTTACGATATAGTCCACCAGATATGTTCCCAAAGTTAAAATGTGACTACAATAACTTATATGCATGACCTCTTTTCCTGACCCGCACCGAATTTGTTAAATTTAAACAACATAATCCCGTTTAAAATTCTTTTCTTTTAACTTTTACATATTTAGGTTTCTCAATGTAGCAATCTAAACTCATCTTTTTTTTTTTTTCCCCCTTCTTTTTCTTTTGGTGTACCCTTACGTTTCTCAACAAAAACAGAGAATTTCGTTTATGAACAATCCAAGTACTTGTTGCTTGTTAAAATCCTGTAAATTCGCGATAACCTTTTTTAGTACAAATTTATGGAAAATATTTTTTAATGTTAAATGATAATGTGCAAATATCATAGGAAAAAAAAAAAAAATCTTGGAAGGCAGTCATTAAACTAATATGAGTGAAAAAATACATTAAAAGTTCGCTATTTTGAGAATTTTTTGAATACAACCCTTTCAACAAATGAGAAAATGCTTATTAAAATGTAGCATGCCTTTCATCCCATGTGTGGAAATGTGTTTCTGGAAGTTCCTATGATCTAACAGCAAATATAAGTTGAAAAATAAAATGGAATCAAAGTGTGCTTATCTTCTTTACTTAGAGATTATCCTAAGTTTATTTCTTTATTATTTCGAGTGAACAGGACATAAAAAAAATTTACAGAATAAAATATAAAAGGAGCCACCATTTTTGTTACGGATTCAAATATCTATATATTTGAGCTCTCAAAAAATCGCTCTGAGAAGATAGCATGCTAAGTTTTACGTATATGAACATATTTCCTTATAAGGTCTCAATTTTTATAAAAAAGTTTAAGTTGAAAAATATGCAATAAAGGTAATAATCTGATAACTTGGGTTGAAAAAAAAAGAAGCATGGGTGTTTGTAAATGTATGTTGGCTTGTCTAATGACAAATTTTCGGTGCATTATAGCTCTCGTGTTGCTGACGGCGCCAGATAATCTGAAAACAACCAAACTTATTTATTTCAAAAGTAAAATAGATTGAGAGTACATTGTAAAACTTTTAGACTGAAATTCGAAATATTAATTAAAGTTATAATGAATATTTAAAGAACGTCTCGTTGTTGTTGAGTATCTGTTCTTGAAACTTTAAACGCTTTTTTCTCGAAACAACGTTTTTACGGTCGTCTCGGGTGAAAACAAAATTTCTATTTGACCGATTGCTCTGACATTTTCACACATTATTTTACACTTCAGTAGTTCTCGTCGGGACTAGGATCTTTTCTTTCATCCCTACTTTCCCGTTTTAGATCCCGATTTGAGCCTAAAAAAAATAATCACTTATTTTTCGAAGTCCGACATTTTGTTATTTTTTTATAATATTTAATTATCCTAGATCCAACGAGAACGAAAATTCCATAAATTAATAATCAATTAAATTTTTTTTTTTTCAAATGTGTGTAAGAGCCGAAATCACCGGTGCCAGCTACGTACCTTTTTCTTAGGCGTTTTCTTTAATAGATAATAATAATGAAACTTTGTAAAATTAAGTCAAAAACATTTTTTTTTTTTTGTATCCATTAGATGTCAATAATAACATACAGTCAAACCCCGTTAACGCGAAGTCGATAGGGTCGCCGAAATTGTTTGTGTTAACCGAATTTCGTGTTAAACGAATAATTTAACGTTAAGTTTTAAGTACAAGAACTGCTTTTACTTCGCGTTAAACTGGGTTTTATGTTAAGCGATTTCGCGTTAAAGGGGTTTGATTGTACCTAAAAAACAAAACCATTGAATTTTTTTCCCATAAAAATAATTCCCGATAAAAACGTAAAAAAACGTGCAAGTTACCAGACTACTACCTTAAAATGGAATTATCTTTTCCGATACGAGCTCATAAATACCTTGATATTTTTTTTAGACATAACAGGAATTGGAAAAAAAAAAAAAGAAAAAAAAATTATAAAAGGGTTCAGCCATTTTTCTTACATGTATGAATACATAACTTGATGAGCTTGCAGTTTTACTGAGAAAATAAAATATACAAGCTAGAAAATCCATATGTTCACCGTCTCCTCTTGAAAAGTTGTTCTGACATATATATTCTATTGGTTTAAAATTAAAATAGATTTAAGACAATGAGACTGAACATTTTTATTGCATATCCTGGACATATATCTTGACGAGTTTTCAATGTTAATGAGAAAATAATAGAAACACGATAAAATAGGAAACATTATCAATGCAAGTGTACTTACCCTCTTCGATTCAGCTTACCCTATTGAGAAGTTGTGCTGATTTATAGATTAATAATATAACATATAGAAAAGTAATAACCCATAACAAACTTTTAATATACATCCTTTATATGCATTACCAATTTTTATATTCATTAACAAAGCGCCGTTTCTGTTGCTAGCGTGTGCTTGCTGTAGGCAACTAATCTATAATAATAAAATAAGCTGTGTGTCTGTCTGTGTCTCTGTGGATCTTTAGAAACCTACTTAAAATTGGAGTAAAGCTCTGAAATTTTCAGCATACTTAGTTTTGACCTTCTAATTTTATGCATCACAAACAGAATTTTAAAATTTTAATTAGTTATTTTTTAATTAATTTTTTTAGTTAATAAATATGTTACAAAACGATATCTAATAGGGCTACAGCTCTGAAATTTTCAACATAAGTAGTTTTGGCGTTTTAATCGGACTTTTAAAAAACATAATTTTTAATTTGTTCTTTTTATTTAATTAATAAACATTTTACAAAACGGCAACTAATTGAGTTACAGCTCTGAAATTTTCAACATAAGTAGTTTTAGCCTTTTAATTGGACTTCTGAAAAACAGAATTTTAAATTTTTATTTAGTTTCTTTTTAATTAATTAATATTTTACAAAACGATTTCTAATAGGGCTACAGCTCTAAAATTTTCAACATATATAGTTGTGGCCTTCTAATTGGATTTTTAAAAAGCGTAATTTAATTTTTTTTTTATTATTAATTAATTAACAAATATTTTACAAAGCGATTTGTGATTGGGCTACATTTCTGAAATTTTCAACACAAGTAGTTTTGGCCTTCTAATTGGACTGATAAAAAGAATGTTAAAATTTTAATTTGTTTTTCAATTAATTTTTTTACAAAAAGCGACTTCGAATAGGCCTAGATCTCTGAAAGTTTCAACATAAGTAGTTTTAGCCTCTAATTTTTCTTTCCACAAACACGTGTTAAAATAATCTTAAAGGGGTGTTGTATTATTGTATTAACGGGGAATTTTGTTTTTCTTGATAAGGGAGAGGCTTCCAATATTAAGTACGTAAGTATTATATTTTAGTGAGTGAAGCGAGCTTAATGCTTATGCAGCAATGAACCTTTCAGAGAGCGAAGCGAGCCTATGCTTGCATAGCAATGAACCTTTTAACGAGTGAAATAAGCCTGTGTTTACGTGTCCATGAACTTTTCAGCGAACGAAGCGAGCTCGATTTTGCGTAGCGATGAACCTTCCTGCGAACGAAGAGCCAAAAACTGGGTCTTATACACTAATGACAGATTTCCGCAACGCGAGGCCTCACAGCTAGCATGACATTACACATGTTAAAATTTCGTAGAGAAGCACGGGTATTTAGCTAGTTTTAAATATTAAAAGCATCTCTACCAGCAAAATATGCGGTAAACTACTTTTCAAAATTTATTCATTAAAATGAATGCGAATTTATATACTCACATCGAAATATCTTTTATTTATTCTGATTAAAATAATTTTATAATTCTTTAAAACAATTTTGGCAACAGGAAAGAGTTTCTTCAATAATCGGTTAAATGCTACTTCAAGGCAATTGGAGGCCGGCAAGTTGGTTTATTAATATTCCGTAAAAACGACATTTTAGCGACAGTGACAGCCTCCAAAAATTTGTAGAATGCATTGTGATCGACATTGAATCTATCTGTCAAGTTTCAGACTGCCGGTTTAGATGACGGCAGGGGAGTTAATTAGGCCACCACAGATTTATCCGCCATCGACAAACTTATCCACAAACATGCACACAAAATCGAAATTAATATTTAGGGTTTAAAAAAAAAAAAAAGACTAGGAAGATTGACTCAATGTAATTAGTTCTACCATTTTGGCTGAAAAATGAAGAGAAAAATGTGAATAATGAAGAGAAAAATATGAATAATGAAGAATAAAATATGAATAATGATTAGAAAAGTATAAATAATGAAGAGAAAAGTATGAATAATGAAGAAAAAAAATATGAATAATGAAGAGGAAAATATGAATAACGAATAGAAAAATATGAATAATAAAAATATGAAAAGTATGAATAATGAAGAGAAAAATATGAATAATGAAGAGAAAAGTATGAATAATGAAGAGAAAAATATGAATAATGAAAAGAAAAATATGAATAATGAAGAGAAAATATGAATAATGAAGAGAAAAATATGAATAATGAAGAGAAAAGTATGAAAATGAATTGAAGTGTACTCACTTTCTTGTCTTGTTGAGAAGTTGTGAGGATTTGGAGTGAACAGGAAATAAGTTGGAGGAAGTGAATCTCACTTGTGACCCCAAGTTAAGAAACTCTTTCTCCACCTACTCCCCATTCCTCTGCTGCTTCCTTACCTTTTCCAAGACAAGGCTGCTAAATATTAAAAAGGAACAATTATCTTTAATTTGTCTAAAATGACAACAAGATATAACTGTTACAGACACATTTAGAATTGCTTTGAAGGATTAATTTAGAAAAGTTTAAATATTTAAAAATAAAAAACTAATTAGAAAAAAAAATATTTTCCTTTTATTTTGTAGTGAGTTAGAAATTAAAATTTCATAAATTTTTATTCTAGTCTTAAAATTGGATACAATGCTAAATGTTAAAAAGGAACAATTATCTTTAATTCGTCTAAAATAAAAATATATAACTCTTACAGTCAAATTTAGAATAGCTTTAAAGGATTTAAACAGAAAATTATAAATATCTATAATCATAAAACAAGCTGTGTGTCTGTCTGTGGCTCTGTGGATCTATAGAAACCTACTTAAAATTGGAGTAGAGCTCTGAAATTTTCAGAATAAGTAGTTTTGGCATTCTAATTGCATACATCACAAACAGAATGTTAAAATTTTAATTAGTTCTTTTTTAATTAATTTTTTTAATTAATTAATAAATATGTTACAAAACGATATCTAATAGGACTACAGCTCTGAAATTTTTAACATAAGTAGTTTTGGCCTTTTAATCGGACTTTTAAAAGACAGAATTTAAAATTTTTATTTTGTTTTATTTGTTTTTATTTTATCTCTTCTCAGTTTGACTTATAAGAAAGGACAATATAAGATTTATCAAAAAGTATATCCCCAAAACCACCATTTTAGCAAAGTTTTTTGAAGTTTATCTTTTTTCCATAAAGACCCATACAAGAATTATTGCAAAAAATTTCGCCAAACTGACCATTTTTTCTAATCCAATGATTAAAATATAAAAACGATAAATGGCACAAATCCACATCAGTAATATAGTGTAATTGAAAGTTGTACGATGTTCTGCGCACCTAGTTTTTAAAAAAATGGTGAAAATATATTAAAAAATGAAAAAGAAGATGAATTTGAAATTTTATGATTTTTTTTTTAGAAATTTTTAGATTATAAAATTTTTGAGCACTACATGGACGTTTTTTTTTTTTTTTTTTTTTTTTTTTTTTAATAAATTTAAGTTTTTGGCTCGTAATACTTCCAAGTAAGTAAAAACTACAATTTCAAAGGCTTAAATTAAAAAAATAGTTTTAAGGTACCAATTCCCCTTAAGCTTACCTTTATTTACATAAAGCCGTTGTCCAATAACAATGTTTCTATATTGAATCCTCAATCAAAGTTTTGTTTCTCCATCCATGTACATCCAGAATAAACGAACTTTTCTCACCTTTGCTTCTACGAAGAGTACGAAAGTGTTGTTAGTTTGCACGTGATTCAGCTGGAAGAGATAGATCTGGCACAAATTATATTCAAATGTCAAGATCTATAGTTCCAACTCAAACAAGATACAAATTCTAACTGGAACCACCTCTTTTCATTGAAAGTAAATTATCTGAAAAATGAGACATAATTACTACGAAAAGCTTTTAATATACAAAAAGCTGAATTAGGTTACGCAAGCTATCATTTTTACAGATTCGAAAATATGGGGTGATGTTCAATCATTTTATACAAATACAAATTTTAAGACCAACAACAGTTTAAAAGCCCAACAGGGTTGGTCGAGTAAATATATATATACATGTATATAGAAATGGAATTTGCATACAATAGTTACAGGATCATACATACAATAAATACAATAGTTACAGGATCATACATAGAATATACAATAGTCACAGGATCATACATACAATATACAATAGTCACAGAATCATACATACAATATACAATAGTTACAGGATCATACATACAATATACAATAGTCACAGGTTCATACACACTATTTACAATAGTCACAGGATCATACATACAATATACAATAGTTACAGGATCATACATACAATATACAATAGTCACAAGATCATACATACAATATACAAGAGTCACATGATCTTACATACAATATGCAATAGTTACAGGATCATACATACAATATACAATAGTTACAGGATCATACATACAATATGCAATAGTTACAGGATCATACTTAAAATATACAATAGTTACATTAACATACATACAATATACAAGAGTTACAGGATCATACATACAATATAAAATAGTTACAGGATTATACATAATAATATAATACAATATACTAAGTTGACGCAATGTTTGGCAATCATACTGGAAAAATATATAATACATAATGCAAGCTGAAAATTCTTATAAAATCCAACTGTACGCAAACATAAGTAACCAAATATAATAAATAAATAACCTAAATTAAATATATACAAAGCACAAAATATAAGTTACTTACCTTACCAAAATATAATTTATCCAATTATTGCCCTTTTACGATCCCCAATGCATATCTAACTGTTTCTTAAAACTCTTTACGCTCACTGAATTTACAACATTTGCTGGGAAATCATTCCAATCATTGATTATCCTATTGTGAAAATAGTGTTTTCGCCCTTCCCTATTAAATTGAGATTTGAACAATGTGAACCCATTTCCTCGTGTCCTATTGTCAGTGTATTCATAGATTTGAAACTCAATGCATCTTATATGATTCGTTTCTTCTGTTCAAATCTGTAAAAAAAAATATGTCTGGGGCGTACTACATCAAACACTGTTAACGCGAAATCGCTTAACTTGAAATCCCGTTTAACACGAAGTCAAAGCAGTTCTCCGTACTTAAAACTTAGCTTTCATTTATTCGTTTAACATGAAATTTGGTTAACGCAAATAATTTCGGAGGCCCCATCGACTTTGCGTTAACGGGGTTTGACTCGATATTATCTGAAATAATATGTATTAAGTAGCTTTTTTTTTTCTTCTTTTGTAAACTGAATACGAAGATATTTGTTTACTTTCTGTGCTATTTTCAAACTCTCTTAATAATTGAGGAGGAATGTGATAGTTGATTCGTAAGTAGATTCAGAGTCATTAATGGGTTGAAATTGCACTTACTTGGCATCGAGCCCTTTTTTTATTGAATGTGCAGTCATTATTGTATTCATTGTGTGAACCAGTTTCTTCTTCTTCTTCTTATCAAGGACTATGGGGACTAAGGCACCTCTGCTTGAGCATTTTGTACCAACCCCATATCCCGTACAGATCGGTAGTGGGCAGTACTGCACAGGATGTAAGAGCACACTCGCAAGAGGGAGTGCGCAAGTCTACCTATAGCCGCCGAAGAGTTCATTTCTACCTCTTTCGGTAGCTACCCGATAGATGGCAGCACTACCGACCGTATGTGGAACTTCTTAATTTAGAGGCAGTACCAAGCAGAAGATTCCACCAGAAGACTTGGCTTTGCCACCCCCAGAGGTATTGATTTGTATGGGAACTTGGAGGACTTTGCGACCATGACTGATTTAACGTGCTCCAGTCACCATTAGCGAACACGGCGGTCTTTAGTCGGTCCCAGGCCCGAACTCGCAACCTTCTAGTTGCGAGAACGATACTCTCCCGACTGGGCTACGCGGCCCTGTGTGAACCAGTGGACCAAAAAAAAAAAAAAAAAAAAAAATATGATCACTTGTCCTTAGGTAATTGATCAAATACAATTTCATTCATTCATTCATTCTTCATTTATTTATTTATTTATTTATTTATTTATTTATTTATTTATTTATTTATTTATTTATTTATTTATTTATTTATTTATTTATTTATTTATTTATTTATTTATTTATTTATTTAATCATTTATTCATTCATTCATTTATTTATTTATTTATTTTATATTTTTATAAGGCAAATACATGATTATATATCCATATTATGAAGCCATTCTTTTTAAAGAAATAATCAAAATTTGTAGTTTGCAATTAGCATAGTCTATACAATAGGGAACTTCAATAAGATGTCACTGATAAGTATACATGTACATGGAAATTAAGTCAACATAAGAACAGATCTAAGTAAAAAAAGCAAGAAAGAAATGCCCATTAAAATGATAGTACAGAAGACATCTTTTAAACAAAAAATTAGTAAAATAATCCAACTGAGTAATTTTTGTGCTACAAAAAGGGGCTTGACTGTCATATAAATTTAAGGCCGTCCAGGGTCCAAAATTCTAATTTATTAAATATTTGTTGGATCAACACAATTTCTTATGTAATTGTAGAACAGTGTATTGGACTATAAAATCTATTAAAAAAAATTTTATTTATTTTTTTATTAAAATTGTATAATTACTATAAAACAACGTATTAAATATTTATATATAACTTAATAAAAATATATAAATGCACTAAAAAACTATATGTATGTGTTCATAAATATATAACAAGAAAATTTACCAAACTCAATTTTGATATTTATAGCGGATATTAAAATAAAAAAAAAAATTAAAAAAAAAAGTTCATATTTTTTTCTTTCATAACTAAAAAAATCACACCTGGAGAAAAAAACAAAATTTTAAAATTTTGTTTAGTAAATATCTAGTTTAGTAAATATACTCTTTAGGAGTTAATGCAATATGCATGAGAAATTTGGTGTATGTTACTTAATTACAAATGGAATTATTTCCAATTATGAAAAGAAAAGCTAAAAAAATCATCAGTGAGAAATGCTGTTGAAAGTTCATGCAGAAACTAAATCAGCGTCAGCTGTTAGATATTAATTTGACAACTGCAAGCCAAATGAAAAGGGTACCATTATAAATGCAGGCATCAAAATGATCGTAATTGAAGAAATTATTATATAAAAAAAAAAAAAAATCAATTTTGAAAATAATTGGGGCCGGGACCCCCTTAAAAAACAAATATCAATTCACTCTATTGAAAAATGCAGAGCTTTAACTCATCATCTTTTCACACTATACAAGTTAGCAAAGAAACCTTACCCATACCAAGTGTATATCTGGAGAAGTCTAGAATGTTCTGTTTGAACGGGATGTTAAATTGGAAGTCTGCATAAAATGTGATATCTCTGAAAGACCCTTCGAGGTGGGAGAGGCCTTCCCAAGTGGTTGGTCAATAAAGTTTGCTGCCGTCAACACAGATATCATATCTTTCGGGAGATAACAATGTCACCTTTTAAGGTATTGCTTTGAGTTGATGTAGATATCCAAGGTAGAAATATATATCTGTAAGTGAATATGACCATTTACAAAATACGTATTTTAAATTGTTAGTCTATAATATATCCCAGGTAGAAATATATATCATTAAGTGAATATGACCATTTACAAAATACAGTATTGGCTTGAGCATTCTACTGAAACTTTACGCAACTAATTTTTAATTTGATCTATCGACAAAACAGTCACAAGTATAAAAACGCAGATGCTTATAATGTTAGCGATACTTAGTGCACCATTTTGATCCTAAACCTAAGAAGGTTTATAAAAATGAATAGATGCAATAGCCCTGGTGAGATAATTATTAAACTCATTCTCGCCAACTGCAAATTGAATAATATTTCAGTTGTTCTAAGTGATGTATAGTTTTATATTAAAAAAAAAAAAGGTAAATATTTTGCAGATACTTATGCTTTAAATTATTTGATGGGGAATATACTAAAACAAATAATTCTTCAACCGAACTATGGTGCATGCGTTTTTTAAAGTGAAATGGCATAGCAAAAGACACAAAATGTAAACATTTTTTGCTCTGATTTTGTATCTTTATTGTTTTTATCAGACAGTTAAAGTGGATTTAAATACATATAAAATGATAGTCTTGAATGATTACTATATCTAGGTATGGGAAAAATACACTGGATTGTCATTAACTAACAGTTAGCCGTTTAAAGCACGTAACGTTAGTAATAACACTTCATTATACTCATCATAGCATCAAACAATATTTAACTTCTTCCAAACAGCAATATGTCCGTCCCTAGACACATATTGAATGTTTAGAGACGGACATGAATTTAGACAGGGAGGAATTTTGAAATTCTAATTGAGTGAAGCTGAATTTTGAAGATCTGATTGAAAGCAAACAGTGATTATATAAAATGACTGTCAAATGTAGTGATTCATTTTAAGGCATTTTGTATTTTTGCTTGTATGAAAAGGTAATAAACTACGCTTTAAAGAATGGATGTTGACCGTTATAAGTAAGCAATCGTGGATGAGTTGCACACAAGTTTATTTCCATAGACAAGGGAGGAGACGGGATGACGTTTAGCTAGTTCCAAGGGTTCATTTTATCAAAAGGCGTGGCAAACTTAAGTAAGGAGCATTTATAGGTTTAATAGTGATGCTCGATTATTCAAGGCGCCTCTTGCTAACACCAGAAAATACTAAAGAATTCTAAATGGGAAATTGAAGGTTCCAAAGAGAATACATTACATGTATAAAATAGTAATTTATCATAGAATGTTTTGTTTTTATTAAACATAAGTGTGGTTTGATTGTAGTTTTACCTTTTTTCATATTCATTAATTTGAAATGTAGTTTATTGCTTGGCGATGAATTAAAGCATTCAAAAAAGAAATAAAATAACAGTTTTTCTTAATGATTTCTGTATATATGAAGCTATATTTAAAATATATAATGTCGTTGAAAATATGATTCCATACATTCTTCTCCAAAAAATTATAAAACAATTGAAAAGACAGACGTATTTTCCACACGATTGAAATGCAGTCAAACCCCGTTAACGCGAAATCGCTTAACATGAAATCAAGCTTAACGCGAAGTAAAATCAGTTCTCCGCACTTAAAATTTAACGTTAATTTATTCGTTTAAGAGGGTCCGGGGCCCAAATATTTTCAAAATTGTCCAAAAAATTGCTTAATTAACCTTCAATTTTGTCAGTAAACCCCTTACCTGTACCGCCGAACTCAGTTCGGGAAATTTAAATGGCAAGTATATTCAACAGGTAAGGGGTTAAAATACAAAGATATAGGTACAAGAAATTTATGTGAATTCACCACGCGTTCAGATCAAGAAACATTGGTATGCCTACAGTATTCAATAATAAAGTTAATATATTAGTGCAATCAGCTACACGATCGATTTATTTTGTTTCATTTTATGTTTAATAGTTAGGAATACAGAACAAAAACATCTATCTTCTGTTCTTATGTCTGAGAAATAGCGTCCTGTTCTCTCATATTAAAGATGCCAAGTGATCACAACAAGATTGAGGAAATCAAAATACATGCAAGCACGATAGATTGAAAATCTTTTCAATAAATATCCATGTTTATGTATTTACAAATGTCTTGGAGGTTTATTTTCAGGCTTGTACATTATTAATTTTGTTTGGAATTTAAAAAAATAGTAACAAATCTATTTATGACTTAAACTAGTAATTAATTCAAAAGAATAAATTTTTAAACTATACAAGTGTAAAATTATACCAGACCCTAAATCGTCTTTCAGTAAGTAGGATATTAGCTTTGAAGAATGTGGTTCAATTTCCATAAAAATAAATGCAATTGTTGTTTTCAATTGATAAAAAATTAGTTAGCGCATCTTTTCGATTTGTTTCAAGAGTTTTCAAATTCCATTTAATATTATAATAATATGTAGAAACCATAAATTCCAGTTTATGACTCAAATGAATCCGATCGAATTCATCTTTATATTGAAATATTTCAAATATATTCCTAATTTCATTAAATATTAATGTCGTAGTTAATAGCTCAAATAAAGTATAGATAAAAAAAAAGAGCAATCTATTTCTTCCTTATATTTAAATATTTCAAGTAAGTAAATTATATCAGGACAATGTTGGTTCAAAATTAGTGAACAACAAAGCTTTCCTCCTTCCTTGGATGATGAGCTTTGGTTGTTAAGTAATTGTTAATATCATTCTTAATTTATTTTTTAACTGTTGTTAAAAGATAAAGAAACGATAACGCATTTGAAATGTACAAATACTATAATTTGATATGTATTCAATTTTATAATTTGAATACATTTATTTCATAATGTTCAATTCTATTTAAGGCACACTTCGACTATTTCTAGAAATATTTATTATTTTTTAGAAAACTTTAAATTTATTAATAGAGTAAAGCCGGATTTACACGCTATCAGTCGGGCCTCCAGTTTAGATAGTCAGTTCTGTGACGTCAGCTAAGAAACCGTTGCGCCGTCTATCGGTGATCACGGGAGAGCGCACGTGATTGGTTGATCGGAGTCGCCGGCGCCAGTTAATAGAAAATGTTTGGTTTACTGGAAGCAGTAGCCTGGTGACGTCACTGGCTGGTGACCTAAACTGGAACCTCAACTGGTAGAGTGTAAATCCGGCTTAACAATTTCGATATGATATCAATTGATTATTGAGAAGTGAAATTACAATTCCATCAGCATTATCATTAATCGGGAGCACTGTTATAATATTAATTATTTCATATCTTTATAAACCAAAATTAAAAAAAGAAAGAAAAAGAAAAAATCTTTAAAATAAACCGTAAATGCTTTTTAAATATCTTTTCATAAATTACAAATACAAATGTGAGAATAGTAAACGAAATAATATAACCTTAAATTATTATTCAATTTCAAAATATTTAAGAACAATTTGTCGCATACTCCAATTCCCATAAGTAACATCCAGGTAAGTCATTAAATTGCATCTAACAAATCAACTTTTTGCAGTTATATCATTTACAGTGTCAACCATATTGTTCCAAACATAAGTTAATTTTAATTATTAAGAAACGAGTTTCGTTATTTAGTGAATACAAATCGGCAATACAATTCTCTAAAATACAAAATTGCCAATATTTTTTTTAGCTGAATTTTAAATATTATATTTGCCCTAAAAAAATTTAATTTGTCAAGTTCCGAATATAAATTAAAGAATAGCTGTAAAATCAAAGCTACATTTAGTAATACTTTAAAGAATTTAAGTTCTTAATATAAATAATAAAGAATTTATGTTCTGAACATAAATTAAAGAATAGCTATAAAATCAAAGCCATATTGAGCAATACTATAAAGAATTTAGGTTCCTAACATAAATTAAAGAATAGCTATAAAATCAAAGCCATATTTAGCAATTCTTTACAAAATTTAAGTTCCTAATATAAATTAAAGAATAGCTATAAAATCAAAGCCATATTTAGCAATACTTTAAAGAATTTAAGTTCCGAATATAAATTAAAGAATAGCAGTAAAATCAAAGCCATATAGAGCAATACTTTAAAAAATTGAAGTTCCTAACATAAATTAAGGAACAGTTATAAAATCTAAGCCATTGTGATCTTTAAATATGTCAATAAAATGTACTGTTACCTTACAAGGCATCCAGGTGTTCCAAAGATTGTGAACTGAGGCAAGAATGGTGTGATTTTAGTGGAAGTTTTCTACCTGGACTGATTGAAATGACTGATAAAAGTTATCGCAAAGGAAACCAGATTGTATTGAGTTTGGGGACAAAGTACAGTGCGTTTATAGTGGAAGGTAAACATTGATGATAACGCTCTTCAGAAACGGATGCGCAATATGCCGCTTTTGAGCGGCAACTTTGTTAGCAGTGTTACTCCTTGTAACATGCATTATACATATCTACTAGGTCTTACTCTGACTAACCAAATTTGGAGGATTAATAAAGTGAATATTTTTTTTTTAATAAAAACATTTTAAAATTGCTCAGAAGAATTTTTCTCTATATTTCGGCTGCGCCATCTATTGGACAACAGAAAAATCCTGTAAATAGTAATATTTTATTTTATATATAAATATATATTTTAATATATATATTTTATAATTATAAATTTAATTAACATAATATTAGTGTCGAAATTGAAAGCCTTGGTCTTTTTATGCCCGTTAAATATTTAATATCTTAAGATGCGATATTTTGACTAACATTGTAGGTAGAAATTATTGCATTTGACAGCCTTAGTCTTTTTATAAACGTGAAGGTGTTTATGTATGAGGTGTTGAAAATACTCTTAAATACTCGTTGTTTTATTAAAGGGTGACCCGTACCCCAAATATAGAAAAAATTTGGAATTTTTTTTTTTTTACTTTATTTCATAAAGTTAAGCTATTTATATGTAAGAAGACATGGGAGAAATTTTAAACTTCTAGGGAACTGCAAACATTCAATTTTTAAACTTTTACCTACGGATCTACTATACAGTTGTAAACAAGTTTTAATTTTTAAGTTCGTTTTTCTCGAAATCTAGAATTGGCAATTTTGACTGTGTTTAAAATGCTAAGGCTTTGAGAAAAATGTACTTAGATATAAACTGTTTATATTTTTTTAAATCTTAAATATCTGTTTTATAAATGTAAGTATAGTTATTTAGAAAATTGCATTAACTTTTTTTTATGAATTGAAAAATAGGAATTTTTTGTGAAAATTTAAAATTTTCTTTTGAAAAACACAAAACATCTTTTTAAAATCCCCTGTCAAACTAATTCAAAACAATTTCTCCCTACATCTTTAGATTATACTTTAATATAAATAATTAGTTTTGAAAATAATAAAAATATTAAAATTTGAAGGGGAAGTAGTCTTTTTAAAAAGGCGTATATTTCGGCCAAAAAACACTAAAAACAAAAACATAAAAAAAGATTAAATTAAAAAAACAATTTTTTTTCAATAATTGGATAATACTGGATATAAAAAAAATGTTGTCCTATGTCGGGGTGACTGACGGGGTATATCATGACTCGAATACTGGATAGAAGCATTTTATTATATTGACATTTGTAAGTGACAGATGAAGAAACTACAAAAATATGAATGACGTGACAAATATGAGTTGAGGAAGTTTTGAGCAGTCGTTTTTAATAGAGGAATTACAAGAGAGCAAACTTAGTGATGGATTGAAAACACCTCATACAGAAATTTTCTGATTGCGCCTTTGCAAACCACAGGAATGAAATCGTGTAATGTTGAATAAGGATTGATCAAGACACCAATAAAAAAATTAGTTGAAACTGAATCAATAGAACTTGATATGTGAGTCATTTTCATTCTGTGAATAAAATATCTTTACCCAACCTAGTTAGTTTATAGTAACAGCGTTAAACACTAAGCGGCCCGCGGATCGGATTTGCCAGCGACAGATTTTTCTGCGACCCCGCCCTGCGGCACAGAAGATAAAAAAATCGTATTTCAAGGTATGGATTTTTTGATTTTTTTTTTACACAATTGTAATTTGTCCGAAATAGTATGTGTGTAACTATGTTGAACAGAGTTCCCCACTATGTGACAAAAGAAACTATGTGAAGAAACTTTCAACAAGATAGTTTTTATCAAGAATAAATACCGAAATAACTTAACTGAATCTCATTTGGCCAATATTTTAAGATGTTTTAAGACTGAACGATTTGGACAGCCATCGTGTCACAATTGATGTCGATTAAAACAGGGTACTCTAAAAGTACATTTTAAATAAATTCTTTAAAAGTTAGGTCAAGATTCAATGCTCTTTTAGACTTTAATTTACTAACAATGAAAATTATTATCTTTTAATTATTTGAAAGAGAAAAAAATAATCTAATATCAATTGTAATTTTATTAAGATAAATTTTTTTTTCTGAAATGCTATATATTGTTTAATTGAAAATAAAGATGCATATATTGGTGCATTCGGCCCTCCAAAAGCGTCAACATAAGTTGTACGGTCCACCTCTGAAAGTTAGTGGCGAAGGCTGGCTTAGAAGATACTCTAATCTCGAATATCAACCCTTTAAATACGTGTCTATCTAAATATTATTTGACAATGGTCCCTACCCGTAGATGCAGTACTATTTAACATATAATGAACAAAATTCGAACTTGTCAATTACGATGGTTTTTCAATAACCTATACAAATTGTTTTAAATTATATAGTGGTGATCTGGTAAAATTAATAATTATTAGACTTTTGGGTAGGACTTAAGATGGCGCCAAACACAGGCACTGACTCAATACAATTTAGGTTTTTCTAGATCTACATCAATAGAAATGAATGCAGAATCTTTGAAACGAAATAAAAAATTAAATTGCTTGTCATTTATCGGTTTATCCCTTTTGAATAAGTGGAATCGATCATATGAAAGAAAGCCTCAGAAATGCCCATTTGTTAATAAAACTTCCAAACTACAAAAATCAAATCTGGTTTTAAATTTTAACCAGAGAAATATATGATTATATTCGTAACTACACATTTAATCCAGCTAAAATTTAATTTAAAAGATAAAATTCTCTGCGGCTTTTATTATATACGTCAAATATCACATTTCAAGTATTCGTTTTTTTTTTTTTTTTTTTTTTTTTTTTTTAAATTATTATATTTGAATTGTAAATTTATATTGATAATAGTTTGAAAGCTGAATTACAGAATAATAAAGTAATTATTTCTTTTAAATATTTTTGGTGTTTCAAAAATAAAATTATGTTTCAATTTTAAATTTAATTTATATTTATATTAGTTTGAAAGCATAACTTCAACATAATAATTAAGGTAATTATTTCTTTTAAATATTTATCCCTACACATAAAACCAAAAACAATTACTGACCATTGGTTGTATATTTTGCTCCAATTGATGAAAGAAAAAATAGACTAACAAATTTATTTTCAAATGGTAGCCAAACACTTTCTAGCAGTATTTTCAAACATATTTTTATTAATGACTTTAATAATTAACAGAATGTTTGGGAATTTCTGATTTATCATATTAAGAAAAAGAATTCAGAATCGTTGATATAAAAAAACTAAAATGTAATGGCATTGTTACTTCTTCAGTACAAACAAGGCAGATATAAAAATAAAAGAAAGACATTTTTATGTATTTTGTATTATCTTTTAATAAATATCGCCTTTATGTAATTTTCTCAACGATCCAATTATGACAAGAATTGATTTAGTTACCATGCAGCCTCAATCAGGATACATGCATTATTCATTTAACCCATTGAAGGATAAATAATGTGGTTAATGAAACTCGTCAATCTGAATGCGTATATTGCACAGAATAGCTCATGCCTATGAAGATTAACGATAAATATTTCAAAACTTGTTTTGTATCAAACTTGAGTCTTGATAAGCGCGTTGTTTTTTTCCTCCTTAACTTCTTAATTCAGCGAAGAACTGGTGTGATGTGCCATGAATTCTTTAGTTACTTATAAATGTGTCGATGAAGTGAATCAAATGAACCATACAGTGATGTTCTTTTTAAGAGAATTACAAGTTATTTTGTTTTGAATCAGAAGCCATGCACTATGTGATTATATAGGAATTTTTATGAATACTTTATATAATTTTATTAGGTGGTGAAAAAACTTCTTTTGGTTTTCCTTTTGATTTGGGTTTAATATTTATATCACATTGTTTGCTTTGCAACTATCTGGAGTAAAATAACGCGCATGCTCTTCAGCGAAACATCTACGATGCAAATTAAACAGTCACAAGCTTTTTTCATAGAAATTAATAGAAACAAAATTTTCTGAGTAAGGTTATAAACTTTTTTTTTTAAACATTGCGTATAGCTAATATATTTCCTTCGAAAGCCGATAAGACAAAAAAGAAAGAAAAAATACTTTTTAAAAATTGGAGAATACAAGGTTGACGTAATTTTCACTCGACCCAAATCGACAAGGCTGATACGGTAGCATTTATGAAAAGCGTTAATCAAAAACATGTTCTCTTTCTAACAAAAAGAAAATGTTTGAATC
The DNA here is from genome assembly GCA_963978545.1 of Linyphia triangularis. Classification (NCBI taxonomy): domain Eukaryota; kingdom Metazoa; phylum Arthropoda; class Arachnida; order Araneae; family Linyphiidae; genus Linyphia; species Linyphia triangularis. The sequence goes on from OZ021731.1 coordinate 13,306,960, forward strand.
ATTGCTTTTTATTGAAATTGCTTTGATGTTCTAATAACTTTTGTCGTCCGCTTTTGTTCTAAGAAAAAAGATTATAAATTTTTTATGGTTTGGAATCCTTAGCTCAAGTATTAAACATACAAACGTTTAATTTCTTTATCTCGTTTCTTTTACTTATTTACCTTAGAAATTCCTTCCAGCAATTCTCCAACATCAATACAAAACCTGAAATGTCCAAACTCACAAAACATCCATCTAATAGAAAATACCTGACCTTTTATGCTATTACTAAATTTGTAAACTATGTCCCTGAATCGTTCCATCACGCGCCTCGTAGGAATCGATTGTGTGAAATCAAAAAAATTGGCGTATTGGCTGTCGTCACACTACCTCATATCCCATTGGCAATCTAGACACCCCACATATTTATAGTTGCCATAAAATGAACGTTCTCGATATTTCATGCACCATTTGTCAGATGTGCAATTTGCGTGACTTTGGCGTCTTCCTTATTCCCAAGTCCGCTGTACAATTCTTTTCACGTTTCTTTGATAGTTACAACGAAAGTAACTTTATGTGTGAATGTGCTTGACAAAAATATTTCTTTGCTGATGTTCTTTCGGAATTGCATAGATAAACGAGTCCCATAAAAACATGATCACGTGGCTTTCTCACAAATAGGTAATAAATAAAGGCAAAACATTTGATGCCTAAACTGAATTTTTTGCTTTCAACTTATCTATTTGTGATATATGGTAATCAAAGTATTGCAATCAGACAAAAAAAATGTAACTTCTTTTCGGAAGAACGATTGGCTAAGAGTTTAAAAAAAAAGTGGTAAAAAAAAAATATGTGTATCTTGCCTGTGTCTGTCCGTCAGTCTGTCTGTGCATAACTCCCAAACGATATTCGCTCTCTTTACCATGTTCAGCTTTTGCTTGCGGGGAAATCTCTATGGTATTGCCTTTTAACGTTTTCCAGACATCCCCATAATTTCCATTAAAATTCCATAAATGGATTTAAAAAAAAGTTGAAAAACGAACGTCTTTAATATAGATCTTATTTCTTGAGCCTTGCCCTACAACGATTGTTCCTCCAATATCAACCTAAAAGATTATGCAGTAACTATCAAAAATCTAAAACCAATTTCGCTATTTTAGGGGTATTTTTCTTTTTACTTTTAGTTAATGTATTAATTTTCACGAAATCAAACACCTAACTACGCCATTTTTTTTTTTTTTTTTTTTTTTTTTTTTTAATTAATGGAAATATGGAAACGAAAATTGTAGTTTACCCCTGGTCATGTCAAGTTTAAATGCCAGTAGTATAGTATTATTGAAAATTGCTTGCTTAGTTCTTGGGATTTAGCAGAGCTTTCGTAACAATACCAAGGTATTTAACCAATCATTATTAATGAATATCTTGATAAAAAGTTTCTCTGTTAAAGTTTAATCAAAGAATTATAGTTAATAATAAGATTACGCCTACTGTGGGCAAGCTTTATTTCATTTATTTATATATAGAGGTTGATAGAAGATAATTTTTTTATAATACTCAATGTCTCGACGTAGCAGACATATTCAGAACATGGTATTCATTGAAAGAATTTATTTAACTCTTGAAAAAGAAAATGAGCATTTTATACTGTTACGAATTTCTGTATATTTGTAAATATTTCGTAGTATTAATTATATAAAAAGGAAAATGTATGTACATTTCGCATAAGGCAGTGCAAGAGTTTACTTTGCTTTCCTGCAATGTGTCTCTTAATGCTTGAAAGCGAGTTTTACAAGGAGAAAGCCATTTAACATTATGGTTAATGGCAATTTTGCCAAGTTGGCGACTAATTTTGGTCGCCACATTTCGCCAAACTTGGCGACCATTTGGTGACAGTTTCGTTCCCCATGTACCTGTTTAGGGCTTTTCGACTACGATCTGGAAGGTTCTCCAAATTTCTATCTCTAGAAGTTTCGCGAAGATTCTCTCCCCTATATAAGATCGAGAGACAGGGTGGTCGAGTTAGTTGAGTTACTGAGTTAGTTGTCTCTCAGCGAGCATTCAGAGAGTACCGAAAGTGAACTATACTGCATTGTCTTTTGTGGTAATTTTAGCAATTGTGTATCAAGTTTTTAACTGCTGTTTTGTGCTCTATTGTTATGTAAAGAGCTGTATTGAGTCTACTAGAACGAGAAGTTCTGGAGTTATATCAGAATAAATTTCTGCAGGTTTTGATCTGCTTTGGCTTCAAGTCTTTCGAAACCACCCACGTAACAATACCCAACATTTACTTTATGTACTGATTTTTCTTTTTATATTGCTTTTGAACCGCTTTAAAGTACCTACCAACACATCAAAATAATTATTTCACGATGAGTTAAGATAATAAATTACTGACATCCAAACCCAATGTCATATTCCCTCAAAAAATACCGTATCTTAAAGAGTCATAAAAAAGTGATTTATATAGAAAATAAGAAATTAACAGGGGCTACATTCATTAAACTAAAATGAGATTATTTACGTAAAAACTCTAATCTGCCAAGTAACGAGTGCCTAGAAGGTTTTTTTTAGTAATCTTAATCTAGTTCAAAGCAGGCAAAGTACACCAAAGAAATTAAACGTCGCTACTTGATTTAAAAGATTATTTCCATGTTTTTTACAGCTGGCCATTTTACTGTATTTCTTTATAATGTTTAGTTATTTTTTTAAGATTATGATGCAACAATAAAATTCAAAAGGTCCAGATCGAATCCAAATACAAAGGAAAGAAAGACATATTTGGTAAAAAATATATATAAAGGTACGTAGAAGCATTTAAATGTAGACACAGTTAGAAATCATTAATTTGGAACAATTTTTACTAATATGCACATTTTTATTGTATTCTGATAAATACAATTCCTTTATAAACCAGAAATATTAATATTCCTGGAGAGAAAATAGATCTTTGAAGTCAAAACTCCGTAACTATTGATCAACTTTTTGCCTTTAAACATATGTTGCCTCTATTGCATCTACGATCAACAAGCTTTCGTGAGAACGTTTCCACATGGCGATAGAAAAAGTAAATAGATTTTCAGTTATTTTTTATCACCGAAATCGTTTTGCTCAGATCTAATACATTGGACTGCGAATCTATTTTCATGCGTGATAGAATGTATATAAAATAGTCGGTTACGGAATAAATAGTGTTAAAATTTACTTAAAGTATGTATATATATCTTTTCTGAAAATAAGATTTTTTTTTTCATAATGGTAATTAATTCAAAGTATTTTTTATTATTTGTTTGTACGCTCAACAACCTATTTTTGTACACAATAACGATTAATCAGGCCAGGACCTACAGCTTAACATGGATTCCGAACCACAACGAACATCCATGCCTAACCCACTATATGCTAAAACTGGAAATCGTGAGGATTAAAAAATGCTTTTAAAAACTATTATTTTAACATTTCTCAGCATTATGGAATGTAAAACTATTATTTTAACATGTCTCAGCAGTATGGAATTTAAAACTATTATTTTAACATTTCCCAGCATTATGGAATTTAAAACTATTATGTCGAATATTTTGAAGCATTATAACACTACTATAAAAAATTATAATTGTGACACAGCAGGAGATACAGAAGACAATAGTGCACAGTGATCATTCTTTGTATAACTGTCATAATAATTCAGAATGGAAATATGACAGTTTTAAGAGTCATGCTGCTTGGAAATGTTAAAATAAATTATTAGAAGGTCTTTTTTTTTCGTTGCTCAAAATCATTTATTGCATTTAATTTCAAGAATTTTGGCTGCAAAAAATTTTCAAACCTACATTGAACAGTCTACAAATTTTCTACTCAATCCGTATTTTAGTAACAGCTGCAGAGTGTTCAGAATAAACCAAGTTGAATAACGGTCAACTTGTAAATGCAACGAGATGGAACCTTTCCCGATTGATAACGTGAAAAAAGACGTACTCTGAAGGTCATAAAATTACGTCATTAAATTATCACATAGTACATTTTGGAAATGTCATCCGGATGTCATTAAAAACGTTAGATGGCGTGATTTAAGGTGTACGTATAACCAAGAACACTTTTTCTTTTTTTTTTTTTTTTTTTAATTCTGAGTTCTCTAATTCTTTTTTACAGTAGTTAGAGGTTATATGTTTAAAATCATTTCATATAAAAAAAAAAAAAAAAAAAAAAAAAAAAAAATCAGCAATTGTTAATTTGTTAATTAAGTTGTCATTAGCTACTTAGTACCTTTTTCAGACAATGATATATCGAATTCTAATTTACTTAGAAAGACAATTCCACTTGGAAATCATTTGAAATATTATTCTTCGTGTTTTGGAACTCATTTCAGTTTCTAACATAGACTAGTTTTTTTTTTTTTTTTTTTTTTTTTTTTTTTTTACAATTTAATTCTTTTGAAAATATCGAAACAAATCAATATTTTCAATAAGTTTTAAAAATCTCTAAAAAATCAATTTCTCAACCAATTTTGTATAATTGAGTTTCAAAACATCTAACATATTATTTAGATTACTATGTTATCCAAAAAAATTATAATTGAGCATTTTGTTGTTGAATTATCATTGTTTGAATAAAGCTTGGCATAATCAAAATACAGTTCGTCAGAAAACAGGTTAAAAGTTTTAAAAGCTTAATACCTACTTATCATTAGTTGTAACTTAAAAAATATTAAGGATATTTTGAAAAGTTTAGTATTGTTTGAAAGCTAAAGAATCAGAGAATATTATGATGTAATAAAAAAATAAAAAAAATAATATTTTGATCGTTTTTCGTGAATTTCGTACACGTACACCTTAATGAAGCCCAAATCACTAGGTTGATGCTCAGAAGACGTTATTTTGACGTCATAAATGACGTGATTTAATGCCTTCATCCTGATTTAATGCAAATGATTACCTTAGCGGCAATTAACGACACTTTATCGAGACCTCCTCAGTTCTAATTAAAAGGCGATTTGTTCACTTAATTTTTATATTGCTTGATTTCATAATATAAGAATCCCATTCCCCCCCCCCCCCCCCTTCCAAGTTAATTTTCATTTCATTTAAATCACAAGCTGAATTACAGAATTCCTATCAAAGTTACAGTTTTAAAAATGAAACCAATTTGTAATTTATAGAAGGATATGCAATTTTTTATATATTTAACAAACATATTCAAATAAAAGTAGTAAAACCACAAATTCTGTATCTTAGATTACTTTATTAAAATTAAAATTTATCAAGTAACAAGTTATTCGAGTAACAACATTTAAAGTATCCAATAAAACAAAAAGAACACTACACAAAATTATTTTCTATTAGTCTAAACACTAAAGCTATGTACTATATATGCTGAATAGAACTTCAATTGATTTTGCAGGGAAGCCGAGAAAATCTGTCAATGTTGCCTTTCCTATTCAGGGAAAAAAATTAGTTAACAGTAAATTCAAAATAGAAAATACACTATTTATGACAAATATTTTGTTTCGATCAGTGGTAGAAGTGTGGGTAGACGCGGGGTGACACGCCCCCCACCTCCTCTCCCCACTTTTCAAAAAAATACCCATGGTTCACTCCACTTCTAAAACTTCTGGAATCCATTCCCCCATTTTTAAAAACACTCAATCCGTCTGAAAAACTACTAAAGGAAAACAACATTAACCTTTAAATGTAGTTGGAAAAAGGGATTTAAAATTTTCAAATATAGAAGAAAAAAAAACTATTTATGGTATACATATCATACTATTATAAAAATGTATTATACCACTTTGTATGAAGACATAAGTATATGCATTAACCCTTTGCACGCAAACGGCGCCTCTCAGGCGCCACACGATTGGATGCCGAAACACGAGAGGACCTCTAGGTTAGATGCGAAAGTTTGATGCAAGGCCAATGACTGTGTTCAGTTTCAATGAAGCAAATCCATTAACGCCAACCGAACCAAAAAATTAATCGAGTTGCTAGTCCCTCCGCTGGAAAAAGGCCTCGAGTGCAAAAGGTTAACAAGTACTGTTACACTTAGTCAACTTTTAACTTTGGAGGAATTTTCTTTTAAGTTAAATTTGTGTTCTTGTTTCATATAAATACAAGCTACTTAAAAAAAAAATAAAAAAAATGTTTTATAATTCTCTATTAATTTAATATCATTAAAATATCCACATTTAGAAGCACTATTTAAATCTAAATGTACAGTTAATGTTGAATAATTAGTTTACTTTATCTCTTACTTCCAAGTAAAAAAAATAAGTCTCAGAATACTCATAAAAATAACAATAAATATTGGACCCTTGTTCAATGCTAGTGTTAGGAAATATAAATTTTCTTACTAGTTCATATTTTTATTATAAGATACGAAATTATAAAAATTACTTTGGGGGGAGGGGCACTTGTCACCAACATTTGGCCTTCCCCCTTCCCCAATTTTGTTTCTCGCTTCTACCACTGATTTCGATATTATTGCTCACATTACATATTAATATCATCAGAAGAACAAAACAGGATGAAGATGTTTTTACACCGCTTGGTCGGAAAACGGATTCCGTAACCTGGTCTGAGTCCATCAGACTGGGTTGGAGATTAGAAACAACATCGACAAAATGCATAATCCTAACTAGTAAAGGACATAATGTAAATAAAAATACTACGATTACCATCAATAATTATATTAAATCTGAAATTTATAACATATTGTATGTGGCTAATAGATTTTGAAAAACAAGGTTAGAAAAACAAATTTGCACACAAAATTTAATTCACATAAAACTTTAATAAGGCCTCAAGCTTCATAATACCTATTTACAGATATTATAAAACAACCAAAAAAATTATTTTTATTGAGACTAACTTAGCCTGGATCATGTCGTAACGCAAGAAGAATATCGCTCAATAAGAGATATTTTGCAAAAATTTTACTTCAATGACAAAATTGTTTTAAATGAGTTCTAAAATATGAGTTGCAAAAATCGTTTGAATTTATCAAATAAAAGAAACCCTTATTAACTCTTCCTAGTCAGTTCAACAATCCACAAGAAACTCTCTGTCACAGCGCCATTTTCTCAACATGATTTAGAACCATATATTGTTGATCGTCTATTGAAAATTTACACCACAGATCTATTGCATGTTATTAAAGGTATTGGAGAAGATTTGATGTAACTAAAAAAAATACACACAATACAACATGATTAACAACAATACTTTACTAAAATAATTTACTAGTCTTGTTATGTATAAGCCTACAAGAAAACTAATACAAAATCTTAAAACTTTATCTATGTTATTGAAATTTTCGTTTTTGCGTCAAACTCTCCTTATCTAAAAGATTATTATTTGCTCGACGTCATAAAAGAAAATGCCCTTCTCGCTATAAGTTGGATCTTTAAAGTATTCCTCAAAAAATATTCTATCCAAAGACACTTTCCCTCTTGATATATTTACTTTGTTAAACTCCTTGAGACCCTCAAACCAAAGTAAACAAGCTGATGTAAGCCGCATAAAAATTGCTTTCTCAAAACTTTTCTAAAAAAAAAATACTTTATCTATTGGTTTTATCGCACCGTGAAAAACAAGCGATTTTTCAAAAATATATATTTTTTTTGGTGATACAACCATGATCTTAGCACATAAAGAACAAAAGCTTGATACAGTAAAAAATAGAAGTGTTAGAAGATTTGATTAGTAAATAAATTTGTGAAAGTAACGGTTTTGTGAGTTTTAGAATAGCTAAATGGAATTTAATTCATAGGACTTATTTCTTAGAATACAAATACAAATACAAATTTTAAGACCAACAACAGGCTCAAGGCCCTTCAGGGTTGGTCGAGTAAATATATATATATATATATATATATATATATATATATATATATATATATATATATATATATATATATATTTAAGTACATAGAAATAGAAAATATTTGGCATACAATAGTTACATTATCATATACATACAATATAGAATCGTTACAGGATCATATACACAATATACAATAGTTACAGGATTATACAATACAATATACATATAATTGGAGCAATGATGAATATCTAAATTTCAAACAATGTGTTTAAAAGCATACTAAGGCATTTTTCATGTATGATAAGAATTTTTTTTTTTTATAAAAGAAAATTACAAATTTCTAGACAGAATGTTGGGATGTATGAACAGTAAGTAATGTCAATTTATAATCATTAACTAAAAAGCCCTCACAGAAACAACATGCAAATCTAATTAACTATTTAACAACTAATTTTATGCAAAAGTAACAGCGTTACATGCTGACATCATTGCCTAACGATCTTTCAAATACTTTTCTAAAATTTCGAAACTGTCACTGCGTACAATTAAAAATGTGTGCTAACAAGAGATCCGAAGTTATGCAGGGAATCTTAAAAGTTCTCGACGCCTTTTAAATTTTAATTATAAAATCATGTAATAGATATATGAAAGAGAGGTTTGCATTAAACTGCTTTTCACAGCGAAAAGTTCTTTTTAAGAAAAAAAATCGTTCCAAATGATACATATAGATGGCGTCGTACTTTACAACTAGAAACAATGCATTAAAAACTCAAGATAAGCAGTAGCAAAAGTTACAGTTACAGTTTAACCCTTGGTTAGTCTCGGATGATAAATGTCCCCGACAAAAATTGTTATGTCAATTTCTGGATAGATAGCTGCCGATGATCAAAGACTATCCCATTACCTTTCTATCTAACCTTGAGGTTTCCCTACGTATATGCATTCAGTCTGTGTTTGTAATCAGGCGACACATAACCTATTTGGTTGACATTTGTTCCCCACGCTGCCAACGCTGTATTCTAGTTTTGGTACGTAATCTAAAAAAAAAAAAAAAAAAAAAAAAAAAAAAAAATATATATATATATATATATAGATATATATTTATTATATTTTTATGTTTTGTGAGGGAGGGATGCTGTAGGGATTTGCTTGACATATTATTTGCCGGCAATAATAAATATTATGCAATTTTTACACCACTTTAAAAGAAAAAAAAGAAAAAGATTTGAACTAATACTGAAAATGAATTACAACTGCGACAAATGGTTCTGGAAGGACTACTTAAGTTAGGTTGAAATATGTGTAAATTATGCATGTACAGAAGAGGACAATAAATTACTTTTTATGATAATATCTATTTTCCTGCCTTATATAATTGTTTTTAAGGTATTTTAGATGTAACTTTATATATTTACAATAACTTTATTAACGTTGTTTAATGTGATTATGATTATTGTGTTTTAAAACAATTTTAAAAATAAATTTGATTCTTCAAGAAGTTCATTTCAATAACAATATGTTTTTTATTCTTATAGTTTTTTTTCAAGTTATTCAAAAATTATTTTTTAATTTTTACTTACCTGTTCAATAACGTTATTTTTTTAATTAAAATTCCCAATTACATTTACTTTGGTCACGAATTTAATGGTATGCAGGAAAAATTGAATTTGGTGGGCATTTTTTCCCCACGTGACTATCCGCGAGACAAAAGGTCGCGCGCCTTACCAAGGGTTAAGAATCCAGCATTTGAATCTAATATCAACCAAACATAGTATTTTCTTAAGTTTTTAAAACATTGTTTGTTATTTCAAAGGTTGTTTGTTACTTTAAATGTACCGCGCCATCTATTTTCAATATTTGAAACTATCTTTTTATTATTCGCTAAGAAAAATTGCATCGTGAGAAATAGTTTTGTGCAAATCGTGCTCTTGTATGCCGACCCACCATGGTGCCGATTACTTGATTTTTATTGAAATTAAAAGTGTTTCGGAAATTTTTGGGGAACCATGTATATAAAAGGGAAGGAGTTTGTTTTGAAGCTACACGCCTCATATAAAAACTTAAAATGTCTCTCCAACGGTTACCACTAGGTTGCTTTTAGTAATCAGTATTTATTTTTTAAAGATATAACTAAATATACATTGTATTGAAATATTTAGGTTCAATTATCCAAGATGCCTCGTTATTTGGTTGATGCATGATCGTTATAGTTCCAAAGAAATACTCAAAAGTTGCGACTTTTGTTAGTCCTAAGTATCACATGCTGACCAAACGGTATAGTGGTTAGCGTGATAGCTTCTAGACCGCGAGGTTGCGGGTTCGAGTCCCGTGTAAGGCATGGGTGTTTGTAAATGTATGTTGGCTTGTCAAATGACGAATGTTTCGGCGCATTATAGCCCATGTGTTGCTGACGGCGACAGATAATCTGAAAACAACCAACCTAAGTATTACAATAACGTTCCGGTTTATATTCCAAGAGATTACTTTCAAACCAAAAACCCACTTGCCTAATTTAAATTCTAGATTTTGCATTAATCTTTAATTGGTAGGTTCTGACAATAAGTGAGTAAAGTTTCAGTTTAGTTAAGCGAAGCTTATTTTATCAGTACAGAATAGTTTCAAAAAGTTAGCGTTCTTAATTTGACATTTTTATTCGCTTTTGTAAGCCAGATTCCTGAGAGAATCAGCGAAACTCACAAATGTACCCGACAATTCGAATGAAAACTTACTTTTCTTAAATGCAATGAAAGAAAATAAAAAAGTACAGTCTTGATTTAATTAAGATTCCTTGTAAATATTATTCGCTTGCTTTCTGTGGGTATAGTAAAATGCATATTAAAGAGGAATTAAACTTTTAAATCTTTAGTAATTTTACTTCACGTTAATTTTTAGCATCTCAAATGAAGAAAGAGGTTTAATAAATTGTTAACCCTTAAATGCATGAATTTTTATATTTAATAATTAAAATTTGGAATCAACCGAGAAATGGGCGTAATTAATGGGGGGAATACAAGGTGGGGGGGGGGGGGTAATCATAAGAATTTTGCATATTGTTGTATTTTTACATCACAAAAAAACTAATTTTTTCTTGCATATATTCATCAGTATATGCAAATATATAAATATTATTCTTTACTATTACCTTGTTTCTATCAGAAAAACATTTTTTGATTACTTTCTATATAAATAATGATAATTCATAACACCCGCTGAAACAAAATTGTACTCAGCCAACAGAGCACCCAATAATAAATATTGTCACAGATAAAGAAATAAACGGTCAAAGATTCTAGTTGTGTTAGGAAACAATACAATAGTTTTGGGTAAAATTTAAATTAAAATAATATAATAAAAATAATAATAAACAATGCAAAGGTTGCTACATAAAGAGACATGAGGTTTTGAAGATGCAATGCTGATCTATATCGCTATGCATTTGAGGGTTAATATAAGAGGTAAGGCTAGTGAACTATAAAAATAATCAATTTGGGGGACTGCTAAGTCAAAAATAAAAATTCTTCAATTTTTGTCTACAATTCATGAAATTTGTTGTGCAGTTCAATAGCAATTAGATGAAACACAACCCAAAATTTCAAAAATTTATATTGATTTTTTTTCAAGAAATTAAATTGTTATTGAAAAATTAAGCGTTTTTTCAGTGAATTTAAAAACGCTCCTTGCGATTCAAATTTTTTGCAATCTGTCTATATTTTTTTTACGAGCTAATTGAATATATATTGACATAATTGTGCATGAATTTTGAATTTGACTCATTGGTTAATTATTTAAAAGTAAAATTTGGTACAACGGCAAAAAATTTAAACTTTTTAAATAGAAGCATTACGAAAATTGCTGTAAAACAATAACAAAATACCAGATTCCAAAATCCATAAAAAATTGTATTCAAAATAGTATAGTAAACAATATCTCCAAATTTAAAAAAAATACATCAACTTTTGAATCGCTAGGAACAAATCGAATACCCTAAAAATCTTAAAATACACATGAAGAGAAAAATGCAATTTAAGAAATTGAAATAAAGACGATTTCTGATATGCGCGCTTACAAAAACTCATATAATATTCTTAATTCTTCTCGGATCAGCAAAAGTAAAGTATGTGCAGAAAGCTAGAATTGCAGGCTATATATTTCCACTATAAAAATCGAAAATTTTGAAATTTTTGCCTTAACAGTCCCCTTAAAGAAAAATAACGGCTTTTATGACACTCGTGGACTTCAACAAGAATGCCTTCAAATTTGATCTGCGAACTGGATAAAAGTCTCCCTGTCCCATTCATTTTAAAATACGCAATATTTCTTTACGCATTGTTTTAAAATATGTAAATTTTCACATCAAGCATAAATCTATAACAATACTGTAAAAATAAAACAAGCTGCCTGTCTGTCTGTCTGTAGATCTATAGAAACTTACTTAAAACTGGAGTAGAGCTCTGAAATTTTCAACATAAGAAGATTAGGCCTTCCAATTTTATGTATGTCAAACAGAATGTTAAAATTTTAATTAGTTATTTTTTAATTAACTTTTTTCATTATTTTTTTTTACTATGTGACTAAAAATTGTGGTATAGTTCTGAAATGTTCGACAAAAATAGTTATAGCCTTCTAATTGAACTTTTGAAAAATAGAAAGTTAAAATTTTGATTATCTCTTTTTTATTTAATATTTTTAATTAATTACTATTTTACAAAACGATTTCCATTAGGGCTACAGCTCTGAAATTTTAATATAAGTAGTTTTGGCCTTCTAATTTGACTTTTGAAAATCAGAATTTTAAAAATTTTAATTAATTTTTTTTTCATTAATTACCATTTTTTTTTTTTTTTACGAAATATTTCTAATAGGTTTACAACAGCTCTGAAATTTTCAACATATGTCTTCTAATTAGACATTTGACAAAAAGAATGCTAAATTTTAATTTGTTTTTTAAATATTTTTTTTAAATTAATATCTTCAAAAAAAAAAAAAAAAAAAAAAAAAAAAAAAAAAAAAAAACCGCCCTCTAATAGACCTAGAGCTCTGAAAATTTCAAAATAAGTAGTTTTGGCCTTCTAATTTAGCTTTTCACAAACTCGTGTTAAAATATTTTCAAATGAGTGTTGTATTATTGTATTAGGGGGGATTTTTTTTTCCTCGACAGTTTAGGGCCTTCTAATTTTAATGGTTTACGCAGCAAATAGTTTTTAGTGAGTGAAGCGAGATTATGCTTGCATAGCAATGCACTTTTCAACGATTGAAGTAAACCTGAGCGTATGCGTCGATGAACTTTACAGTGAGGGAAGCGAGCTTGGGTTTGCGTAGCAACGAACCTTCCATTGAGTGAAGCGCCAAAAGCTGGGACCTATACACCAATAACGGATTTCCACAACGTGGGGCCAAGCATCTAGCTAAAAAATTGCACATAATAAAATTTGAATCACGAATTCAGCTAGTACCGTAAAAATGTACTGTTAACAACCATTAGAATTAGAGGTCGGTGATATGTCGATACGACGATATTTTGATCGATATTTGTTTTAAATATGATAGTAAAAATATTGATATAAGTCACCGATATATCGATATTTTCAAACATTTTTAGTTTTTAGATGATCGTTTTGTAGTTCCAAGTGTTTTTTAGATTTTCAATATTCCCTATTCAAAAACTTCGAAACTAAAGTTTGGATTTGGCTGAGAATCAGTTAAAATGGCATGTTAACCGAAAAGAAAACATAATATAATAGAAAGATAAGATCATTTATTAGTAGTCATTAACATAGCGCCGTTTCTGTTGCCAACGTGTGCCTGAAATTTGCATATAATTTTAAATATTAAAAACATCTCTATCAGCAAAATATGCTGTAAACTACTTTTCAAAATTTCTTTTTTAAAAATAAATGTGAATTTATGCATTGACATCCAGATGTATTTTATTTATTATGATTGATAATATAATTTATTTATAAAATCAATTCTTATAATTTATTTATAAAAACAATTTTTATAATATATTTATAATAAAAATTATAATTTATTTATAATAAAAATTATAATTTATTTATAAAAACAATTTTATAATTTATTTATTAAAACAATTTTGGCACAAATTCATAAAAAGCAGAAATTTGCCCCTAAAAACTTCGTTTCTGGCAAAATGGAAAATCAAATAAAAAAATAAATTACATATCGATACATCGATATTTTATCGATATTTTTTTCTGTGCAACGATATAGTATCGATACTTATTTTGATCGATATTTCCGACCTCTAATTTGATGGGAAATGATTGCTTCCTTTATTTTTCTATATACTTTAACAAGTTTTTACTAGCAAACATATGAAAATACCAATAAATATAATGGTCAAAGAACCACTATTTATTTCCCTTCAAATTTTGTTGCCTTGTTAACAAAAGCAGTTGAACCTGATGAAAGCATTCATATTTAAAAATAGTACTCTGATATTGTGGTCGAAATCATTGAACATTACATACAGACAGGCTACATTAATTTTAAATATGTCAAACATCTGTCCTATTTTTTTTTTTTTTTTTTTTTTTTTTTGAAGAATGTAGATAAATGATAGAAAATTACGAATATACAGGTATGTATACCAGAGAATGGTCAAAACTATTCGAAAATCGACTTTAAATGATTTGAACTATGTTCGATCACTTAATTTGTCATTATTAGCCAAACAAAGCTCATTATTACTTGGTTCACAATTTTTTAAAAGAGTAGATGTTTCTATATATCTTGCTGAAAATGCAATTCACATTCAAGAGTTAAAGCTTCGCAGGCGTACTTTTTGATGTAAAGAAATGGTACAAAATTGTTGAAAACATTAGCAAAAATATTTATATAAAAATAATGTAACTTTTTAAGTGGTGTTTTAAATTTTTAAAATAGAGCTACCCTTTATCATCAATAATAATCCCTTAAAACTGTAGTATTGTACTTGCGTCGCTGCGATCGTCGTTCTGCGTTCTTATTATGTCATCATTCCCAACCCGTCCATCAGAGAGTGAGGTCGTGGAAAATTGTTCATGTTGTAAATAAAAGTTGTGTTTACGCACTGTGTTCTCACCTTGAATTTGACCTAATTGCTTACACCAAAAAACCAAGCGCAAAGTATTATAATTTTACATCATACTAAATATATTGAAAATATAATCCTTTCTAAGTTGCACTTTCCATAAAACTCATATAAACGGAATTCATAATTACATTTTACATTAATAGTAAAAAATTCAAGGAAACGTACAAACATAAAAAAAAATCATCAGAATGTTTGGAAAACATACTCCATACTTTCTTTAAAATAATTCGAAAGAGCGAAAAAAAAAAATCACTGGACATTTTCTGCACATATAACATTTTGTTAAATATTAATTGTTTACAAAATTTGTTTTAACATTCTAAGTGATAGTGTCGATTTTTCAAAATATATATATACATATATATATATATATATATATATATATATATATATATATATATATATATACAATAAATCTTACAATATTCATCTAAAGCCAAACACAGAATAGTTCAATTTTAATTTACAACATAATCCAACAAATTTAAAATTATAACTAATAACACATTAAAAATATAGTATTTTCCACATGGCGTTTTATATAAAACTCTAATATAAGAAACATTTAATAATAATAGTAAAAAGCAATAGTATGCTAACATAAGCAATCATAATAGGTGTGTATATGATAAAATAAAGGCTCAGCAATAATATGCATGTATAAATATTTGATGAAATAGTATACTGCCATGATAAGTACAGATGTGGTACATGCAATTTTTGATCAAATAGAGTTACTATTACCAGGTGGATCTATGTAATTTTTTTACCTTATGGTAAAGTTAAATGGCTGTATTTGCGTGCCCTGGAAAATATAGAAAAATTAAAAATTAGTTAATTAATTAGCATCGATTAAATGAAGTTGTTAAACCTTAAAAAGCCATTTCTCCTCTTGAGCACAGTTATCGATACCGTTTTTGTGCTTAGTACGGCATTAGAAGTGACTTTAGACATCAATTACTCCATCTCTGAAATGATCTTTTTTATACCCTTAAATGCATATTTTTGCCAATTGTCTACATTCCTTAAATGAATAGCGATGTAGATCTGCATCGTATACCTAAAACCTCATATCCCTTTATGTAGCAACCTTTTCATACTGTTTTTACTTTAATTTTACCAATACTATTTATCGTTTCCGAACGCAACTAGAAACTTAAGACAGTTTATTGTTGAGGGCGCTGTTGGCTGAGTACAATTTCATTTCGGCGGATGTTATGAATTACGATAATTTATATAAAGAGTAATAAAAACGCACAGGAAAAATTGTTTTCTAACAAAAACAAGGAATGAGTATTTGAGTAACGAATAATATTTCGATTTTTGCATATACCGATAAATTTATGCAAGAAAAATCTAGCTTTTTTTGTGATGTAAAAACACGTCAAATATGCAAAATCTTATTTTTTTTTTTTTCTTTTTTTTCCCCTCTCTCATTAGCTAGACCCATGTTGAAAAATGCAATAAAGAAATCGATTTTTGTTTTTGTTTTCGAATAAATGCTATTCTTTCATTACCCTATGCATACATATGGGTAAGCAAAAACACTACATTCATATCATATAAGGACAAATCTTGGGCTGCAGCGTATTTATGAAATATCAGGGCATATAGATTCCCAATTTGTAAGCATAAATAACAGACTGAAAGAAATAGACTTGCTATTTAAGGACAAATAAATATTGACATAGCGTATTCATGAAATATGCCGGAGTATAGGCTTTTAGTTTGTTTTCATAATTTAATTTATGTATCATAAAACCAAAAATTGACGTCGTTGACTCCCAAAATGCTTTCTAGCTCCTTCCAAAGCTTCAGTTTCCATGCAGGTTCTTTGTTTTGTCTCACTAAAATCATCAAGAAAAAACACTCGAATCATTCTTAGCAACACCTCTCAGGTTTCAATTTGCTTCGTAAACTAGCAAACACAGAAAAATAACTAGGTTATTAAAACAGCCAATTAACAGCCAAGCCTAGTTTCCTATTCCTCCCACATTTTCTTTTCACTAACAAAAGCAAAGCGGCTGACAGATTTTGCAGTTCTTTGTTTCGTTTCAGCAGTCTGGTTAATTGAGTAACAAGCTTTTCAAACTATCTGGTATCGCAGTTGGAGCAGAGTCGGCGACAACGGTATTTTTATTTTTCTCCATTTCTCTTTTGAACTAAGTAATTAACCAAAGCGGAGTGTGTCGGGGACTGTGTCAGGATCAATTACCGCAAATTGTCGTCCAACGCAGTTAATAGCTTCCTGGGAGAGGGGTTCTGTTCTCGAGTGTTACTTCATCACCTTTTGCATCCCTAATGGGAATGGTGAGGGATGAAACAAATCTAAATGAGAAATGAGTTTTGGGGAAGTCTTTTTTAGAAAAGTGAAAGTTCGGATGATTCCTTTCTTTTTTAGTTTACTGCGGCAGCCTTTATGAGAGTATGTGATCTCCAATTTTAATAACGCAATTCAATAAGGGTTTACTTTTCGAAACCATTAAAGCCCACCTGATGGCTATGTGGTTAGAGCTCTGACCTGGCATGCCAAAGTTAAGGGGGTTCGAATCATGGGCCAGCCATGGATGTTCGTTGTGGTTCGGAATCCACTGTCGGATTTAATTTAAATCAGCAAGTTTGATAAGTTGTGAACACATATGAATCATTAAAAAGTTATTCTATCAATGCTTTTAGGTTCGTTGTATTCAGATTATCTGGTGCCGTCAGCAACACGAGGGCTATAATGCGCCGAAACATTCGTCATCAGACAAGCCAACATACATTTACAAACACCCATGCCAACACGAGACTCGAACCCGCAACCTCGCGGTCTAGAAGCTAGCACGCTAACCACTATACCGTTTGGTCGGCTCAATGCTTTTAGGCAACATGTAGTTTAAAAAGAATAAATGCAAATGCAGAAAAATAACAATCCATTGAATTCAAAATCTTAAAAGTTATATAAGATATGCTTTTAGCTTATATTAACTTAAATTGTCCTTTTTCACAAGCAGTGATCAGTCAAAAGATTGTCCTTATTAGGCGTCATTGTGCTTGAAAATATATCGTTGAGCTTACAAACCAACCAACCGAAACTATTGAAAATAGTTGGTCCGTTTAAGTGGAATCTTGAATACACAGCACAAAGTACAACCTTCTCATAACTTTTAGGTTTCACTACCCTAAATGGGGCATCCCTATGGCGACATGTAATTTCTTAGTAAATAGCATCAATTCTATGTAGGTTAATTTTCTGATATCGTTGAAAATTTAGAGTGTGGTTCAAATTTAAAGCTTTGCACTCGAAGTCTTTTTCGAGCGGAGGAATCAGCAATTCGAGACGTATCCCGGCATTTTTAATTCGGTTAATGGTTACGGATCCTCTTCAAAGAAACTAAACACAGTCATTGGCCTTGCATCGAATTTCCGCATCAAACCTAGTGGTTCTCTCGAGTTGCGGCATCTAATCATGTGGCTCCTGAGAGGCCCCTCTGAGCGCAAAGGGTTAATCGTGTAGACCCTCAATTGATGCGGAAATATCTTTAATATGTTGCCTAAGTACAACCTAATACTAACCGTGATTAACACATTAAAAAAAAAAAAAAAAAAAAAAAAAAAAAAAACGTGCATGACAGGTTTGAATTTTTCCCCCATTATTAGAAAAAGAATGGTCACGCTTCAGTGACAAGTTGTTAAGCATACAAGTGGTATGTGCGACTGAGTACAAATGAGAATTCGGAGTTTTACAGTTTCACTACATGAAGTTGATGCTAAGTTATTGACAAACATGAACTTTTCAAAATTATACGACCATTAAACCTAACAATAATGTGAACAAATTACAGAAAACCAATAAAGTCGGCATTTCGGTTCAGATCACTAGTAATATAACTCCAGCATTAGCACAGTGTAGACGCTCGTGATTAACTCTGGCTTGCGTCCCCTGTAGTTTCAATGTTTCAAACATTTTCCATTTACACCCAATCACTTGCGTTCTCCAGTGACCACCGACAGGCTGCGTAAGGGTCGCTCAAAAGCTGTATTCTGTAAAGTTCTGGCATGTAAACGTGAAACTTGCATTCCGATCAACAGCCTTCCAATTCCTGGCACTTCAAGCGTGAAAATCAGCTTTAAGAGTAACATTTCAAGTGCAAAAATTTTATTGAGATCACGATTATATAAAATAAATCATGTTTCATCTTTAAAATTGACTGAAATAAAGATTTTAAATTTGAATATGCCATTTCTATATTTCAAAAGTATATTCACATGTTGTCAATTAATATTAATAATCTTTCAGCATCTGTTCTGATAAATCTATTTTTAAAGTTTCCTTACAAAACACTATGTTGAATGAACACTATGTTTATTTCTATGTGTGCTTTGAAAGACTCAAATAATTTATAATCTTCATAATACTTAAAATCTGGAATTTTAAAAAAAAAAATATGTAGGTTTGGTTATCTTCCCTAATTTCAATTATCAGATAGCTCTTCCAGAAATGACGCAAGTCACATTTTTAACGCGTTCTTTTTTGCCAATAGTAAAAGAGGATTGTGAATTCATAGTATTTATTGTGATTTAACTTCTGGAAAATTTTTGTAATTTACCTTTTTTCCTCTATAAAATCTATATAAAAATTAAAGTTCAGTAACTTTTGAAATATATCACCAAAGCAAACCTATTTTAACATATTCAGCATAACATTCCTTATTATATTCAGCAAAACAATAAATTGCAAAACAACCCAAAAACCTTTTATTGGCATCCAATATATCCTCAGGCTACCAATGGTTCTTTTTCCAACTACTAAGTTCTCTTTACCTCATCAAGGGTAACGAGAACATAGTAGTCAACAAACTCTTCTAGCAGGAAAGAAGTTAGAAATGAAGCACGATAATTGAGAATATGCAGGCGAATATTTCAATGAACATGAATTGTTACAATCTTACCATGGCAGCGTTTCAGGTACAGAAAATTTCGCATAGATTTGTGAAGGAGAAATAATTTCGATCGAACAACATTTTATTATAGTGGTGATCACTTAAAATCAGTGAGAAATATGAAAAGCTATTCAAGAGGAATTTCAAATGCTATGTATGAATATTGAAAATCCCTTTGTTTTACATTGGTTTTATCTAGTGCTAAAAGTGTGCGTAGACGCGGGGTGACGCGTCCCCCCACTTTTCAAGAAAATGCCCATACATCTCCCCACTTCTAAAACCACTGAAATCCATCCCCCCACTTTTAAAAGTACTCAATTCGCCTAAATACCACTAATAAAAAATAACATTAACCTTTAAATATAGTAACACTGATGAATCATTTAATTTTTGTGAATTTCAAAACTGTATAGAGTATATATATCATAATATTATGAAAATGTATAGTTCAAATTTCTTTAAAAGTATAAATAATTTTACCAGCAAATGCAGTTAAACTTGATTATCTTGTAACTTAGGAGGAACTTTCTTTTAAGTTAAATTTTTATTCTTGTTTCATATAGAGACAAGCTATTTAAAAAAAAAAACACTTTTTAGTATTCTCTATTAATTTAATTTTATGAAAGTATTAAATTTTTAAACACATGTACATTTTAACGACAAAAATACACAGGTTCTGAGCCCCACTGGATTTAGAGACAATATATGCCCTGGAAGAGTTCTCAACTGCTTGATGAGGAGTGGAAGCACCATCTAAAGCTGGAAATCTATTTGCAATATTGACGTTTTATTTTATCATTACATTGTTTGATTTTTAAGAAGCTTTCACTTGCAGTCTTTCATTTGAGAAAATCGTCCGTAAAATTAAATATCGGATCATTCAACATGAATAGGGGGTAAACTGTGTGTGTGAAGTCAAATTTGATACAAACTAACATTGTAATGTAACTGGTCTTTATATAGGATGGTAACTTAAAATTTTAAATCAGGCAGATACGATAAAGAAGAATTCCCCTCTATATGAAAATAAATAAATAAACTTATGCTTTTGTGATTGAAAATGGGATAACTTCATGAATTGTGGACGTGCTCGTATCCTTTATTAAGGCTCATCCCAATAATGTAACATTACCTCAAATACTGTTGCCAGAACAAGAGAGCACTAATGTAGCAAGAAAGGATTTGAAAATCGATTTTTTTTACAATTATCATGGAGGGATTTATACCTCTAACCGGTCTTAGTCATTATCGAAGAAAGTACTGCAAATAATACCAATAATAAATGTGTATTCTTTGAATCCGATTTATTCAATGTTTAGAACTGGTTCAGTTTCTGTTTTGTGTTGCTAAAACCATAATGTATATTCACTCGTACCTGTAAACAAAATATCTTAACTGCTGTAAATATCTCTTATCTAAACATGTTTAAAAGAGATTTTTAGGGACTTTTTATTCTCTGACTTTAATAAACAATTTAAGATGAAATTCTAATCAGTCGTTAAATGTATTATATTCAGAATTTAACTTGCATTTTTATCAATATTTTTTCTAGTGGTTATTATTATTTTTTTTTAATGATAAATTCATAAGTATATGAAAAAAAAAAAACTTTTAATTTTAAACTTTTTCAAAATAATATATCACTAAACTCCCCGCCTCTCCCCTTGTCTATTTTCAAGTAAATATCATATACTTATGTAAAAACAACTTCGTATCGAAATTTTCGATAGGCTCTAAGTAAATAAAGTTTGAAGAAAATAATTCTGGGATAAACAGGTTTAAAGAATTAGGGGAATTATAATTTTACTTTTATGCTGCCCTGCTGAGTACAAAGATCCTATCTTTATATTTTAGTCAAACTGAAAATTGTTATCATGTCTGTAATTCGTTCTGCATAATGCAAAGATATAATAGTAGTACCTGAACCGAAAATATCAAAGAAGTTGCAATAAAAAAATATTAAAGTTAGCATCAGCTACATGACATTGTTAAACTTTAAACAGCGATTTTTCATTTTGAGGTCAGTTCCAAGTATACGAATTCGTACTTAGCACGGCAGTAGAGTGTAAAATTATAATTCCCGAAATTCTTTAAACCTGTCCACTCCAGAATTATTTTCTTCAAACTTTAAACTACTTCCTAAAACTACTTAAACTACTTCCAGTTCCAGAAATGATTCCTGAAGCTATTTTTATACCGCTACAAAATAGATTTTAAGAATTGCTGAAATGCTTAAAATGTCTTACATATTTTTAGAGAGGTCTGGTCCTCTCTTTGATGGGTTGTTCATCTTAAGAATATATGATAAAAGCTAAACATCCCCCCCAAAATCCACATTCTTAGAATACAGAAAAGACATTCGTAAAGAAATTCATAATGCATTCCAGGCAAATGCATTACGAATTATATTGATTTAGCAAAATAAATTTTAACGTTGAAGTTTTTACAAATAAAAAACAGCACTCCACTGTAATTTCATGGAACTAACTCTCCCCTCGCACTGGTCTTCATAACATTTGAAATAACCTAAAGATTACAGCTTGAAATACTTGCAGTCGAGACAGTTGTCAAGTCCTGTAAAGTCATTTATCTCCCGAATAAAGGGAACACTTCAGGAAAAGCTGTGCAAAATTAATTATACAGTACTTTCAGAATCTTCGAAATTTCAACTAGGGCTAAACTCTTTTGTCTGAGGTTGATTAATAATGCTTTTATCAACCAAATTAAAATGTTTATGGAATTAAAAGAGGTTTTTTTTTTCATCGCACAGTCATTTATAATTCATTTGAAATGTGTGTTCAAAATTGAATTTATTTAATTGTTTAGTTATTTTTCAATAAGCTGATTGGATGTCTGGTTTAGATGTATGCTTGGTTGGTTGTATTCAGATTATCTGGCGCCGTCAGCAACACGAGGGCTATAATGCGCCGAAACATTTCGTCATTTAACAAACCAACATACATTTACTAACATCCATGCCAACACGGGACTCGAACCCGCAACCTCGCAGTCTAGAAGCCAGCACGCTAACCACTATACCTTTTGGTCGGCTAGATGTATGCTTGAGAATATAAAAATGCCATTGTTTAGATCAAAGGGAGGTTTTTATTCGACTTATTTAATGACCTTAAAATATCTATTCAGTTATGTTTGATTTCCTAATGAAATTGCTCTAATTCAATGCTGAAAGTTTATATCACTCCATTTCCTATAAAATAATTGCATTGACTTTTAACTTTTCTCCGCAGGAAAAAAACACACTGCACAAATAACTCTATGTTTTGGACTAAATTGTTATGAATACAATCTCTGCTTCAAATGAAAAATTGTAATTGCCGTTTTCCGCTACAATTAATTCTTTGAGAGCCTCGCGTGTTAACAAGTTCTCTTTTAATTAGTTTAACAACAACTATTTGAATGAAATGCATTTTGCACGTGAGGCCACATAAATAAAGCTCATTTAGAAATGATGTTCCAACTGTTTCTACTCTCAGATAACAATTCTTATTGAAATGTTTCCAAGCTGTGCGACGAAATGGCAACATCTGTTTGAAATGCGTTCACGCTTAAGTATCGACAACCGATCCCCGAAACTTTTGTCATCAGAAATATTTCGAACGGAATGAGTATTTTATTCATACAAAGAGCTGTAACAGGAATTGAAATAGATGTTTTGAAAAGAGATCGAAGAGGAAGCATTCCGAATAAAAACATTCTTTTTAGAGCATGAAATAAGACGATGTTGCAATTTAAAATTAATTACACTGATGTTCTTATAAATTAGTTGCAATTAAAAGCGAAGATTAGTCTCATTTGTTTTTATTGGTATGCTTGCTAATAGATTTCTGTTCACATGTTAGCTTGCTAAGAGAATGGATATTGAACGAAAAATTATTTAAATGAAATTTATAGTTTGGTAGAAGATTGGTTGTGTTTCTTGAAAATAAATAGAAATGGCATCAGTTAGGTAATATTTCATGCAAAATGAGCAATTGTAATGTTGAATGTTCAAAAATATATATTTTCTTCTACAACTTATTTTGAATACATTTAAATAATTTATAATTGTGCCTTTTACATGAAGAATTCCATGTATAACAATTTTAAACACTTAGATCCATGTTAGCAATTTGAAAAATGTTATTAAAACAAGAAATCAATTACAAATTCAATATTAAGTTCTAGATATTTTTTCTGAAAAAAGTGTTTTCATGAATGTCTACTATATGTAAAATATTCATTTAGGCTCCAAATTGTGCTGGAAGTTGGATGATTTCTGACGTAATAAAAAAACTTGGATAGTATTTTTGTTGTATATTATACAGG
This sequence comes from Linyphia triangularis, assembly GCA_963978545.1. Lineage (NCBI taxonomy): Eukaryota > Metazoa > Arthropoda > Arachnida > Araneae > Linyphiidae > Linyphia > Linyphia triangularis. Next base: position 13,331,101 of record OZ021731.1, read on the forward strand.
ATATTCGTAAACTGTTTTAACAAAATAATATTCATCAGGACGAATAATAATTACCAAGACATCAAAAAGGGATGGAGTTTCATTCTTAACCTTCAGGTAGTCGCGCACACCTCACAGGTGCATCCTTACTACCACTTTATTTTAATTGAATTACGTACGACGCGTTTTTTGAATAAATTGTATTATTTAAATAGATTGTTCAATACTTTATATCTCCAAAAAAAAACTTAAATTGGTACAATTTAAACTCGAAAAAATATCATTTGGTTTTCGAAAAATCGTAAGCACTTCATAGGTGCAAATCGACTAACCAAGTCGGAAAACAGAGCGCGGCTAACAAAAGGTTAAAAGTAAATATTAAGTATTTTCAAACAATCATAAGCTTCTACCGACCATATTTTAGTGGTGAAAAAGTGCCACATCTCCAGAAGATCAATGTCAAACATTAAACTTAATTAGTTTTTATTGAAAAGCTTTAAAATGATATTGTTGAAGCGAACCGCATTTTCGAAACAAAAGAAAAGGCAATAGAATTAATGACTGGTTATGATTCTTGGACGCATTTCGAATTTGACTCTCTGAGTGGAATACAGACAATTGCAGTTAGAGGAGTACAGTTCTAATAGACTGCGTTATAAATATTCAACTTTCACAAAAATAACCGCCACCAAGAAGTCTAGCATTTTCGATTGCCTTGGAAACAAGTATAGTACAATTGCAACGGAGGCTTCCAAGAGAAAGACACCAACGGGTAATTCATACAAAATCAACCAATAAAAAAATAATTTTTCAACTCATTGTGTAGGAATGTTTTAATATTTTGTCTGCGTGTTGGACTTGCTTCTGAGATGAAAGCAGTGAGGTTAAAAAAAAATTCTTTAATTCCTTCCATAGTTACGAATGTTTTTAAATTTTGAAAAATTTACAAATATTGCACAGTTTCACAATCTTTAAATGGCTGTAACTTTGGAACTATTTGACCTAAAGGGTTGGTATTTGTGTCATTTTGTTGAGTTTTTTTTCTGTCTATCATTGAATATATAACATGATCAACTTACTTGAAACAATATTTTTTTTTTGCAAATTTGTCTTATACATTTTTCAAAAACTTTAAAACGGAATTTTTAATTTTTTCGAAAAAAGCATATTATATTTGGCTATTTCTTAGGAACATTTTCACCAAATTCCATGATGGTACTCTTATTTTATCACAAACAAAAAAAATTATGTCTGTATGAAAGTTTGCGTATTTTTTTTATAAAAACCATATCATCTGATGTTAAAAAGTAATTTGAGTGTAAATTCATGTCTAAAATAATAATATTTTTCATGTATGCAAGTTAAGCTTAGTTACCAAACAAAATATTAGTGTTTATTTTGTAATATTTTAATTATTTGGTTAAATTAACCACTTTAAAGCAACATTTTTTCCAAACTGTTACAGTACTTTTATTACTATTGTATGGAAATAAAAATATCTGTTCTATATGTTTGTTAATTCTGTAAAACTCTTGCACATTACCATTTAAACTTAAGGGTTATAGTAAGTGAACAATATAGATGGTGAACTTTAAAAATTAACCGTTTACTTACATTCTAATGCTAAAAATTTACCAAGTTAAACTCTTACATTGCTGCTATGAAGCAGCCATCTTAAAATAGTATATTTTTTTTTCTGGTGCAACATTTTTGTAGCTCTTATCATCTCTTCTTTTGGGACTTAGCATATTCAATCTGTTGCAGTAATATGATTCAATTTACACAAAATAAAGTGTTTTGGAACTGCCAAAACGTCTGCTTTTCTTGGATTTGTGAATGATATTGATGGTCCTTTTGGATGAAGGAAAGAAACTTTAACCTCTTCTTTAACTTGATCTTTTAAAAGAATCATTTTTTCCCAGTGACAATTCTTTTCAGAAAAAAAAAACTTGATTGTCGTTTTAGATGTGTTATTTGGTTACCAAACTCTTGCATAAAATCTTCAAGTGGTTTAGAGATGGTTTCAAAGGTGCAACGATCAACAGTAAACCATTGTTTATAAGTGATATTTTCCATCATATCTTCTGCTAGACATCCCATCAGAGTTTCTTTAAAATCATCAATTTTGGGACAGTTTCCATAGTTGTTTAAAACCCATGAGAGTGCTCGATGGGATTGCACATAATGTTAGCCATGCTTTCATTATATGTTGTAAGATGATTATCAGATTTAGGTAGTTTGATTTTATGTAAATTACCTCTAGCAATCATCAATTTAATATTCTGGTGTGCTATGCAGACACACACAGAATGTGTACCACTAACATCAGCAATCTTACAGTTTTTTTTATCTCAACTCTGCAAACTTTGAAAAGCCAATTAACTTCTTGTAAGTTTCCCAAAATTAGTCTCTTTTGTATATGAACTGTCTTACCTAAAGTATCCTTCCAAACAGAAACATAGTCCTTTTTCCCAGGCATTTGTCTGCTTACTTCATCATTATCATAAAAATTCTTTACTGAAATAGTTGTTTGAGGAGATAAACTTTTACCAAGTTTTGAGATTGGAATCGACAAGACTCCTTTTTCTTCAAATAGTGTAACAAATGGCAGACTATTATTTCCTCTGAATATTGATATTTATTTACATGACTAGAAAACAGTATTTTACACTAAAATGGACCACATTCGATACTTAAATTGCTTTTTAACAACATGTACTTTTTTTTGTATAAAAATCGTACAGACAATCATACATGGACAATTCTCTGTTGTAAGCATGAGACATTTTAGCTCTTTTTTCTACTCATAAATAAATTAGAATCCTAAAATCATTATCAATCTACCAATTTTGCTTTTGTTTTATATAGCTTTACTTGGTGACAAAGTTATATGGAAAAATAATTACTTTAACTAGGTCAAATATGCATTTATATCATCTGACGAACGGGACACGTCTGTATCCTGTGCGTCAGACGATATAAATGCATATTCGGGCCCCCTTTGTGCCATTAACACAGCGTTGATTCTTTACAATAAGAGCCTATGAGGTACTGTCAAGATCCATGATAAACTTGTCATCTCAGCAATTTGCTTCACTCAGCAATTCGCACCGCTAAGCAATTAGCTACACTAATCAATATTAGCAAAACTGAGCAGTTTGCTACAATAAGCAATTTGCTACTCCATAAAAAATCAGCTCTCTTTCACAGTTCAGCCTGATCATTCCACACTCGGTGACTATCATAATTTGCCAGTTCAGATGCAGTTTCTCGGCTCATATTTTAGTCGATACACTTTATTCAACTGCTCGCGAACATTCTATAAATGCGGCGGTTTAAATAAAACTTGTTCCATGTAGCCGAGCTCCGATCACGTTCATATAGTCCCAAAGGTTTCTTAGACGCATTCACAAACTATTTAAATATAATACTACCGTCTCAGGTGAATGCCGTTATCTGATTTCCTATTACCCCAGGTCTCTGACGGCAACAATTTAGAAAATTCCTTAAACTGATAAGTGATCTTAAGTTGCAACTCTGCGTATTATTTTTTTTTCTTGGGTATAGGGACTCTCCTGTAATTTTTCAAAACAGTTCACAAACGGTTTATTTTTCTTGAATATGCTTAAACCTCACAGCATGTTTTCAAATAAACTGTTCAGCTATCAATAACAAATATGTAAGATTGAATTCAGCTTATCAGACACAATTTATATCATAACTATTTTAAACGGCATAGTGGTTAGCGTGCTAGCTTCTAGACCGCGAGGTTGCGGGTTCGAGTCCCGTGTTAGGCATTGGTGTTTGTAAATGTATGCTGGCTTGTCTAATGACGAATGTTTCGGCGCATTACAGCCCTCGTGTTGCTGACGGCGCCAGATAATCTGAAAACAACCAATCAATCATAACTATTATATTCAAATTTAGCATACGTATTAAATAAAACAATTACAGTTTAGCTTATAAATTATAAGATGGCGGTTTTTTAAATCCCTGATCACATGCTTTCAATTTGAAAACGCCCCCCGTAGAAAATATCCTAACATATTGCAAATGACTTGATTATAGAAAAAGAAGAAAAAAATTCTAATGGCAGTGATATAGACACCTTGCTGAAAAAAAGCTCTGTATCACTAAATCCCATTTTAACAGGAAGTGCAGCTTCCTACGAAAATGAAATGTTTATGGTAATCAGCTTTGATATCGACTATGAATAGCTGAAAAAGACTTTGGCAGTGCATTAACTTTCCCAGCGGTTACGGATAAATAGTGATAGTAAAAAAATTGGCGAGCGATGGAACTTTGATGATGATTGAGAGTGGAATGAAAGAACATTTTCCCCCCTTTTTTGCCGAAGACTCATTGGAATTGAGGAGAAATCAGTCTTTCATACATATATTGATTTAGATAGCTGAAGTTTAAATTGGAATGGATTAAAATGAGTTCTGGGATGTTTTGAGACATAACACGTATTTTTCGCTTATTTAATGATCGATAGTCGAAATAAATTTATTTTCCGAGCTTAAATAACTGTAAAATGTATAAGACTAGAAGAGAAGGCAAACAAATAATGACTGGAAAAGATGTTTAACTTAAACCTGTGCTTACTATAAACAGTAATGTGAAATAGAATAAAGATATTTCAAATGATCTTTTACCCTTCCCCCAGCGTCCAATTTTAGAAATTATTGAAGAAAACAAAATTCAATAAAAAAAATTACTTTCAAATTAACCCACGGTAAGTCGGCTTACTTGGCCTCCACAAATTTGTCCAACAGCCGCAAACATACCCACCCACACCTATACACACACATACACACACAAAATCGAAGTTAATGTAATGGATTTAAAAATGCAATGGTATTTAATGAGTTTCATAAGAAACAAAAGCAACAAGCCAACATATTAACTATCACTTCAATCAAAATAAATTCTACTTTTACAATAAACTTAAAAATACTATTTTGAAATGAAATACTTCCTTATACATTCTTTCACCCCCCCACACACAAATTTCTAAACACCACTCGTGCGTTCACTAATGTCCCACAACACTCTCTTCTTCCCAGGGAGCGTCCCAGGGAGCTCTTCTTCAGACCACGGCTTCATCTATCACTAAACACAAACAGATGGTAGTCTATCCTTAAAGGCGCTCGCTTAACTTGGCGGACTACTTGGAAGTGGAATAAAGTGGAGATCGCTTGAAACTACTCTCCATTATTCACTAGGAAACGAGGAAAGAGACAAATCGTTTGGTATGGAACTTCCTGGAGGAGATTTGAATTAGATAAGCAGTGGTCTGAGTAGAAGTTCTTTTTAAGTAAAATTAGAACGTTAGAAGTAGTCTTTTTTTTTTGTTTTAATTATTATTATCTATTCCCTGTTTTATTCATATTTGGGCAAGTTGTTACAGTTACTAATTTATTGCGATAGTGGATTCTAGATATTTGTTTTGACCCGGAGAAAGCATTGAAATGGCAACATCACAGAATTCCTTCTGCACGGAAATGGTTTGACAACCCCCCCCCCCTCCCCCTTTTTTTTTTTTTTATCTCAACCTGTCCCAGAGAGGTGGTTCTATCACATATGTACGCGGAGGCAGGTGCTATTTCACAAAGTCCTTCCTTTCCGCTCCCAGCCGGGAGTTCAACCAACCATATTTGTTTTGTTTTTGTTTTTTGGAAATACCGGCTGTCTATTTCTACCCTGCCGACCGAACGGTATAGTGGTTAGCATGCTAGCTTCTAGACCGCGAGGTTGCGGGTTCGAGTCCTGTGTTAGGCATGGGTGTTTGTAAATGTATGTTGGCTTGTCTAATGACGAATGTTTCGGCGCATTATAGCCCTCGTGTTGCTGACGGTGCCAGATTATCTGAAAACAACCAACCAACCTAGTGTAAACCCCTCTCTCCAACCCCACCACACCTACAAGAATGCATTGAGGCCACGACAGATATAATGTGCACCAGCCCCCATTAGGTACACACTGATTTTTGGCGGACTGAGGCCCGAACCCACAACCCTCCGGTTATGAGCTCGATACTCTACCGCCAGGATAAAGGAGCCCTAATTTGTTAAGAGGGGTAGTCACAATGTCGTTTTAACCACTTATCGTTAGGTGGTTTAATTATTTTTTTTCGTACTTGACCAATTATAGGGTACGAACATTGGAACGCTATCAATATTAGGTACCAATGTTTGACATATTTAGTAGAAAAAAAATTAATGAATTAATATCCTTTAACTATCAAAATTCTTAACTTAAGATTAAAAACCACTCTCTATTGAAAAAATGTATAAGAACGTGCCAAAAATCAACCCTTTTTTTAATCAAAAATTGTGTCGTTTACCGCGAGATGTGCGATTAACACCATGGTTAAGGTGAAGTAACTGTATCACACTTTTCCTGCTCAAATTTTATTTAGTCTTGATAAAGAAATAATGTATTTTCATGACAAATTCATAGACTGGAGTTGCCTAGAAAAATATGTGCTAAACATATTTTCAGCATACGTTTTTACAAAGCATTGTTTGCAACTTGAGCGAAATTATTTTTTCTAACTCCGAACATTATTGGACACCTGCTGCTGCACTCCTCAAATAAGCATTTCTAATCCTTTAAAAATTTCAAAAGCTCACAATTAGTTGTATAAATAACTATTACACAAAAATTAAAAGTGGTGTAAATAAAAAATATTTTTAGGCAGTTTTCATCTAAGTAGTTGTGAATGTTGTTTTTATATTTGTTTGATTATCTTCGTTTGTGTGAGCGGTAATACGTGCTCAAGAAATGGGTTGGGAAAGGGTACGCGGTTTAGTCGGGAGGTTTCGCGACTGTTCTGCGTGTGCTGGTTGTATAATCGTTTGCACTTGATTTTCCGGGAGACTGCACAGGCTAGTATAAAGATGTCGCCGATTCGCGAAATTAATTATTTGTATTTCGAGCATTGTTTGGAAAGAGCAAAGCACTTGTTTGCTTTTGCAGTGCCTGGATTATCGCTGTGCATGTGAAGTTGCATAAAGTGAAACTGTTGTTTAATGATTATGAGTTCACTGTTGTTTAAAGAAGTTTTGTGAGCTTCTGAACGAAAAATAAATTCTAGCTTTTATTTTGTAAAAGCCGTTTCGTTATTTGTTCTGAAAAAATTCATAATAAATATCAACCGTAGTAGCTTAGATATAAAAACAATTTAAAAAAGGGATTTGGGTGTTCAAAAAACAAAATAAAAAAAATTAAAAATTGCCTTGACATATTTTCGAACCTCACTTCAACAGTGGTAAGGCTTTTTTTTTTAATTATTTATTTAACTTTGATTTTGTTTGTCGATGGCGGTGGAAATTGTGGAGGCCTAATAAATCCCCTTGCCGTCATTCAATCTCATTAAAATAGCATTTAACCGACCATTGCATTCTATCAAATTTTGGGTGCTGTCACTGTTACTAAAAGGTCCCTTTTACGGAATACTAATAAATTAACTTGCCGTCATCAATCGTGCTGAAATAGCATTTAACCGATCACTGACGAATCTCTTTTCTGTTGACCAAAACTATTTTTAATAAATAAATAATAAAACTATTTTAATCAGAATAAATAAATTATATTCGGATGTGAGTGCATAAATTCATGTTTATTTTTAGTAATTAAATTTTGAAAAGTAGTTTGCCGCACATTTTGCTGATGAAAATGTTTTTGATATTTAAAATTAGCTGCAAACACCAAGCACACGCTATTAACTGAATCGGCGCTGTGTTAATGAATTATAAACAATGGTAATGCATACAAAGGATTTACATTAAAAATTGTGTTTGTATAGTTTATTTTATATTTATCATTGGTGATAAATCACAATAACATGATCAAACACTGGTATTTTATTTCTATAAATTAGAACTTTAAAAAGTATTACGAGAAAACGATGAAAGAAAGAAATCGCATATTGGAATGAAACTTACTCAAAGAAATTTAAGTTGGATGAGCAGGAGCGTGCTCAAAATTGAAGTTAATTTTAAATCCCTCTTTTGTTCCTGTTTTCTTGGTCGGTTGAGCAATTTTCGCAATAAAGGTGAAGATTTCTCCCCTTGAATTTCAATAATCAAATAAAAGAGGCATTTTTTTTTAAATATATAAAAAAAGAAGAAATGTGATCATAATATATAAAAAAAAAAATTTGATTATAAGATATATACAAAAAAGCCAAATTTAATACGTACAATCTAGGCCTGATTTCCACACATACTAACAAAGCCCAGGCTTGAGGTCTCAAACTTTGGGAGGGGGGGGGGGGGGGCACAATTTTCAAAGTTGAGGTTAAATTGAACACTGTGTCCTTATTAATTTTTGTGAGATTTTGGACTTCAGAAAATAGTTATTACTAATCTTCAGACTAAAGAAGAAAATCCTTCAAACAAACACTGTCAATAAATATTGGGCTACTCATCCACAATTTTTTTTTTTCAGAGCCCCGAAAACGTGATGTGCTTTGGCCCCCAAGTGATACAAGTCAGGTTTAGCCTATAATCATATTAATAAATAAAAAAATAAAAAAATCAATAAGTAAATCAATTTATCATTTCAATAAATTTAAAAAAGAAAAATCAATAAGTAAATCAATTTATCATTTCAATAAATTTTAAAAAGAAAAACCAATAAGTAAATCAATTTATCATTTCAATAAATTAATACATATCAAATGAATAAATACCTATCAAATAAATAAAGAAATATCAATTAATATATAAAACGAATAATAATGCAATATTAAAAATAATGATGATAACAATATAAAAACAATAAATATCAATTGATAAATTAAATCTTTTGATACATAATTAATAAATAAACTTAGTATATAAATTAGATCATTTAATAAATAACTCATAAACAAAATCAGTATATAAATTATACATATCATTTAATAAATAAAAAATTGATAAATATATCACCAAGAAATTAGTTTCAAAACAATAAATATCAATTAAATAATTAATGTTATAGTTAGTTCAATTTCGTTATTTTAAATCTTAGTTTTTTTTTTGTTTTTTTTTGTTATTTATGTTCAATGCCCACATCACATGACAACTGTATGGTTGAGCCTCTGGCCTTGCATGTCAAAGGCGCCGTATTTGAATCCTAGGGTTTGGCATGGAAAAAATTGTATGGTTCAGAATCCACGTTAAGTTGTAGGTCTCGGCCTAATTAATCGTTTTTGTGCAAAAAATAGATTTTTGAACGCACAAACCAACCAACAATTTATGCTCAATAAGTTTTAATGCATTTATCACATGCGTTAAACACACAGTACTCCATCTATGCAATATGTTTGATATGTTTCAAATTACTTTTCTCAATGCAGGAATTTATCATCACAAATCCATATATAGACAACGTAGGGTTATGTTTATAACAACGCAAAAATAATTAAACTTTTTTAATAAAAAGTATTTGCGAAAGTAGTATTTTACAGCGAGCCTTGCCGTAAAATAATTTACCTCACCAAAGTACTTTATTTCACACCTTGAGCTCTAATTTTATATATTCAGTATAGAAATTATATATTTTAGAAGAGATTCAAAGACGGAAGTATTTAACGTTATCATATGCATACAAAATTTAACGCATGTAAAAACATAATTTGTCTCGTGATTATAAAAAAATACTGAAATTTGTGCGAAATTAATTTTTTAAACTCGGTAAATTACTTGATTAGTACATGCCAATGCGCTCGTGAAATAAGCCTTTTTGTTACGTTTGAAAAAGTATTACTTTAGCAATTAATTATATAAATAACTATTATAAACTTACTTAGTGCGATTAAACACTATTTTTATCTCTTGGTTACTAAAAACAATCACCTGGCAGACAACGAAATATTTCGATATATGTTCTATATAATATTATTTATGGTATATAAAAACTGAAGTTTCTAAGAAATTGAAGAATTCTTTAGGTAATATTCTTATATTCAAGTGAGATGAAAACTCAAAATATTCAAATCACTAGATAATATTGACTAGATCTCTGAAACAATATTTTTTCTTTTTTTTCTTCTTTAGTTTCAATCAAAGTCATTCGTAAATAAATTGGTACGCGTGAATAACTTTTTTCAGCGATATCTTTGGCCTTTATACACGCATCAGTGTTTTTAATTCTGATACATAGAGTAGAAATTAATGCGGCTAAATAATTGTGCATGGCCATTGAAGGTATTGATGCGTTAACAAAATGGCACCACTTAGGCAACATATCTATCCAGATAATGTATCTCCAGGGGACGGCATCTAGCGAGAAAGAACGTCTGCGTCATAACATACTTTTCCCCCTAAAAAATGAAATACGTCACAAGAAATTTGCGGCGACGTTGCTTAAGAAATCTACCAATTGATTACTGTGGTGAACCTGGTTCATTTCAATGACGTTGCAAGTGCATGGCCAATGGTCGTCCTTATTTAAAAATGTCATCTTGTGACGTAATCATTTGTGTGAATTGGACATTTTTAAGACAAGCCACAATTCCCTTTTTTACCTTGATATTGCAACTGCTATGTGGATTTTTTTTTTTTTTAAGTTATAATCAAAATAAAGTTTGTTTGGTGTCATTGAATAAGTTATTGTTATGTTTTAAATTAAGTGACTTTTGAACAATCAGACTCCTGCGGGAGATGATTATCTCGAAAAGTAGTCATCTTCCATGAAAATAATTTCATTCAACGAAATAAACAAAGCTTAAGATGCTTGCTTAGTTTTAAGAAGTGCTCTAGGGGATATGAGACAATGCTTTGTTTCAATGTTTAAAGAACAATTCGGATCTTCTTATTAAAGATTATTCCAGATATTTATGTCATTTTTAGTTTTCAAGAGGCAATAACAACGAACAATTATATTGGAAATTATTTAAAAATCTGTTTTATGTTTATGTACTTAAATCACTTTCAAGTCAGTCAACTCTTCCTTAACATTGAAATTGAGTAACTTGAATAATAGCATGATTGGAACAATAAACAGCACAGAGCGCAGAAAGAATAATTATTTTTAAAAAACGTATATTTCATTCCACTCACCCTATCACACTCCATATCACAAGAAAACACTCATGCCACAAGCTCTATCACACTCTTTCTCACACTTCCAGTCACACTACCTATAACACTATCTCTGTATTATACTCTATTTTACTATTTTCCCTTCCTCTCCGTCACTCTCTCTATATCACTATTCCCATCACTCTCATCATCACTCTTATCATCATACTTCCCGTCACTCTCATCATCACTCTTATCATCATACTTCCCGTCACTCTCATCATCACTCTTATCATCATACTTCCCGTCACTCTCATCATCACTCTTATCATCATACTTCCCGTCACTCTCATCATCACTCCTCCCGTCACACTCATCGTCACTATCATCATCATACTTCTTGTCACTCTCTCTATAACTCTTTACGTCACTCTCATCATCATACTTCCCATCACTCTCCCTATAACTCTTCACGTCAAATAACTCTTCCTGCAACTCTCATCAGCACTCCTCCCGTCACACTCATCGTCACTCTCATCATCATACTTCTCGTCACTCTCTCTATAACTCTTTACGTCACTCTCATCATCATACTTCTCGTCACTCTCTCTATAACTCTTTACGTCACTTTCATCATCATACTTCCCATCACTCTCTCTATAACTCTTCACGTCAAATAACTCTTCCGCCACTCTCATCATCACTCCTCCCGTCACACTCATCGTCACTCTCATCATCATACTTCTCGTCACTCTCTCTATAACTCTTTACGTAAACTTTCATCATCATACTTCCCATCTTTCTCTCTATAACTCTTCACGTCAAATAACTCTTCCCGCCACTCTCATCATCACTCCTCCCGTCACACTCATCGTCACTCTCATCATCATAATTTCTATCACTCTCTTCTATAACTCTTCACGTCACATAACTCTTCCCGCCACTCTCATCATCACTCTTCCCGTTACACTCATCTTCACTCTTCCTGTCACTCTCATCATCATACATCCCTTCACTTCCTCTATAACTCTTCACATAATTTTCTTTACTCTTTCCGTCACTGATCCTCTCACTCTCTCCATCCCTCTTTCCATCACTCGATGCATCACTCTTCCATTCATTCAAGTGCGCTGATCCGCATTCCCGTGATCACCGATAGACGGCGCAACAGTCACCTAGACGACATCACAGAACTGGCGATCAAAACTGGAGGCCCGACTGGTTGTGTGTAAATCAGGCTTAAGAGATAAAAAAAAAATATACATACAAGGTGATTACAATTAAAATTAAAGTTTAAAAACGCTGTAAAAAAAAAACTACTGGTCAGAATAAAGTCAAATTTGAATGGAATATTATCGAAAAAGGGGGGGAAACGTATGAGAGAAAAAAAATTTCAAAATTTAGCAATAGATAGCGCTGTAAGCATGATAACTTAATTGGCCTCAGGACAATTAAAAATAGATTTGAATAATGCTTTTTATGCGGTTTTCGGCCTCGGGATAGTTAAAAACGGATGTTTCCCATCCCATGTGATATGACCTTGCCTTGGTGGATGGGCTTAAGTTACTAACAGTATCACACTTGTACAGTCATGCACACCGAACAATACAGTTAGTTTATGATTCATTTGTCATTCGAACCCTTTTAAGTTATGATGCTTATAGAGCCATCTACTGCTAAAGTTTTGAACTATTTTTTTTTTTTTTTTTTTTTTTTCTGCATACGATTTCCCCCTTCTTCAATAACATTTCATTCAAATTTGACGTCATTCTGACCAGTGGTTCTTTTTTTACAGCATTTTGAAACTTTAACTTAAATTGTAAACACCCTGTGTATACAGCTAGTATTGAATAATATTAAAGAATTGTCGCTGAACCTTTTCAAGTATTATTCAGTTGTGATAGGCTAATAACATTTACAAAAAATAATTCGTTTCATTCACAAAATAAAACATACTTGAATTATAACGTTACTCCCAATTTTTTTCTTTCATAAATTAAAACAAATAATTTAGCCAGCGATTTCAGTTTCTTTTGCCTGATTAACCCATACAATGAAAGCTTCTCGAACACCATTTAACTAACGTAATTAAAGCTTATTCCAAACTAAACTAAATAAAATCATTCAATCCGATCATGCATTTTGAGGGGATTAATCACAAAACGTACTCGTTTCATAGCTTAAAATATCACTTATCCTTATTTTAACCCTTTGAAAAAGGTTATATTTAGCATTTCAATTTTTAGTAAGTGTTAAGCAGAATGTTTTAAGATATCGATCCTTCCGTAAAAAAGAAAGCATTAATAGCCTCCAACTAAAAAAATACTAATTAAATAATTCCTAAAAAGTATTTAATTTTTACAAAAAATTAGTTATTGAAACAAAATACTTGCAATGGAAATCTTTTCGTTAATACTAATGACAAAGAAGAGTTATATATCACTAAGTTACACATACAAAAAACCTAAATATTTATGCTTTGTAATTAGTTTTATAAAAAATAGTTTTTCATTTCAGATTCGTTGCTAGTACGCAAGCTTACTAATTAATCTTCAAATATAATTCATTTTAGTTAATACTAATTGAATTGGATTATTTAAGAAATGAATTTAAAAATTAATTTTATCTTGGGATTTCAGAATATTTTTCTCGTCGAATACAATTTTAATTAGTAATTACTCTTTGGAAACCATCTTAATTCATTAAGCACTTATGAGTAATTACGATTGTAAGTTTTAAAGAAACTATTCCAATAAAATACAATTAAAATATTTATAAATTCTAATGAATTTATAGCTTAAACTCCACAAATAATACTTTGAATTCGACGTTTGTAAATTAATAAATTAAAATGACTGGATAAGAGCATTGCATTTTTACATTAAGGTCCTATTAAAAACATATAAACAATTAATTAAGCTATAAAAAAACTAAAAGTAAAGTTAGTAGGTAGAAAAAGCATATAGTACAAAAGTTATAACTTCATTGAATCTATTTCAATTATGTCAATCTATTGATGTTTAAATCTATTGTTAAAGGACATAATATATATTTCAATACCAAAAAATGCATTAGAATTTTTTTTTTTTTTTGTTATAAACTCAGTATTCTCTATTAAATCGTGCAAAAGAGTAATTTTCATGTAGTATAATATATAGGTAAATCTTCTCGTAATGTTTTTAAAAAATATTGAACTTTTTTAGAAATATATATAAAGTGCATTTATCCCATTTTGAATTATAAAAGTACATCATTATCACACTTTTGTTTTATAATTAACTAGCTGATTACCCTATGTTTTATAATTAACTACCTGATTTATAATACTAGCTGCATATGAAATTTTACCATGTGCAATATTTTAGCTAGCTGTGAGTCCCCACGTTGAGAAATTCCGTCACTGGGGTATAGGTCCCAGTTTTTGGAGCTTCGCTCGAAGGAAGGTTCATCGCAATGCAACATTAAAACTTGCTTCGCTCACTGAAACGTTCATTGACACATAAGCATAGGCTTACTTCACACGTTGAAAGGTTCATTGTTGCGTAAGCGTAAGCTCGTTTCATTCATTAAAATTAATTGCTGAGTAAACCCTTAGTATTAGAAACCCATCCCCTGTTAAGAAACAAAAAAGAAATTCCTCGTTAATACAATAATATAACACCTCTTTGAGAATATTTTAACAAGTGTTTGCGGAAACTAAAATTAGAAGGTAAAAGCTACTTATGTTGAAATTTGCAGAGCTCTAGTCCTATTAGAAGTCGCTTTTTGTGAAAATATTAATTAAAAACAAATACAAATTTTCATATTTTTTTGTCAAAAATTCATTTAGAAGGCCAAAACTACTTATGTCGAAAATTTCAGAGCTGTAGCCCAATTAGATAAAATTTTGTGAAATATTTATAATTTAATTAAAAAAATTAATTGATAAGGCTGATAAAAAATTTTAAATTCTGTTTTTTAAATGTCCAATTAGACAGCTAAGACTAATTATGTTGAAAATGTCAGTGCTGTAGCCCTATTAGATATCGTTTTGTGAAATATTTAATAATTAATTAAGAACATTAATTAAAAAATAACTAATTAAAATTTTAACATTATGTTTATCAAAAGTCCAATTAAAAAGCTAAAGCTACTTATGTAGAAAATTTCAGAGCTGTGCCTCTATTTGAAGTCACTTTGAAAAAAAAAATATTAATTAATAAAATTATTTAAAAAAAAGAAAGATTTTAACATTATGTTTGTCATAAGTACAATCAGAAGGCCAAAACTACTTATGATGAAAATTTCAGAGCTCTACTCCATTTTTAAGTAGCTAAGATCCACAGACACACAGCTTGTTTTATTATTATAGATTGACAGAAACTATTTAATTCATTTAGTTAAAATATTGTTGCACAAATTGTCTGTATATAGTGTAAATAGTGACGTATTATTTTAAAATTCTATTGTAATTTATTTTATTTTATTTCGTTTATTAACAGCGATAATATTAGAAAAAGGGGGCAAAACCTAAAGCAATCGAGAAATTTCGAGATGTTTCTTCTTCGACGAATTGGCTGGATATTTCGAGAATGTACTCACACTCCAAGTATAAATAAGACTGGAGATAGGGAAAGTTATCAGATTGACTTCGGATTTCGATGAAAACTGATCGCTTTGGTTATCTATTGGAGTGAGATTGTATAATCGCTGTATTCGAAGTTGTTTTTGTTGGAGCTTGTGTTGAAGTTTGAGAGTGATTACACTGTTGCCTTTGAATAAATTTTGTAAGTTTTCTGAAGTGAATAAATAGTAGTTTTTATCTTGAAAACTGTGCCATCATTGCCAAAGTGGAAATATTCATAACAATATAAATGCTCTTTGAAAATAGGACTATTTTCATTTTAGAAAAATCACTTATATGCAATGTTTTGTTACACACACATAAATTGACATTATTACTAATATAATATGGTTTGTATGGGTTCTGTGTTAACCGTACTTTCATTCAATTATTTTCAGATTTTGACATAGATAAATATTGCCAATTTTGAGCCGTTCTTGAAAAGCATGAACTTGGCCCATTTGAATGATAACGTTGCTACTTAATAGACATCCAACGTTATATTCATGAATAAATTGTATGTATACTCTTATAAATTATTTGTAATAACACATTTGAAAGATTATTAACATAATTAGTTAGAAATTCAAATGATGTACTGTTCCTTATTTTAAATTGAAAGACAATTTAAATTTTAAGTTATTTAAAAAAAAAAAAATTATGGTAAAGGATAAAGGCTAAAAATTGTTTAGAATTTATCATGAACATTTTCGTTTGGTATTTCAATGACAAAAATTAGATAATTTGCTAAATTAAAAAAAAAAAAAAAAAGTACTTAGACTGTAAAAGAAATAAAATATAATATGAAAAATCATGTTTTAATAAAGTGGTATGCAATGACATCAGAATTATTTGATTTTTGTAATTATCAATGATTACAAAAGTTTTAGTTTAAGTAATCTTAATTATAAAAACTCATCCTGCTGAACAATTTAAAACTTTACTCTTTTCTGTGATAACGTCTATTACAATATATATCCATTAGAATCAGAGGAAAGCTCTACTAAAAACTTTACTGAATGATCTATCAATATATATTCAAAGCTTGGGGGAAAAAAAATTATAACGAGATAAAAAGAAAATGTATTGCTTTCAACTCTCGAAGGAAATAGAATTGTCTTCACCTTTCTTTCGCAAACTTTTTCATTCTTTTAGCTAGAGAATAAATAATACCGGCGTTGATGACAGTAACTGTACCCGCCGTCACCTTTTCAAAATCGATTCGAAGTATGCTCGTTATTCATCGTAACTGTAACGGGAACATTAAAAGACTTGGAAGGAACAAAATGAAGGTGTAATAAAAGAAATCCTTCTATCTTAACTTTAATCTTGGATTTCCCTTTCAATTCGTACTTTTAGAAGATATATTTGTGGTATAATTATTAATTGCCTCGTCACGCTTTGATAATATAATTCCAGTGAGTATTATTTTATGGGTAATAAAGAGTGGCAGTAGGATAATTTTCTAGAAAAAGCTAATTTTTAAGACAGAAAAGAAAAGAAAAAATATTTTAAACCAACATTTTCAAAGTTCGTGTTTCACTTGCATTTCAAACATACTTCATTGTAACCCTAACATTTGACAAGAATAAACAAATTATTTTTCGTTGAAGTTAAAATTAAAATGGTAGTCCACGGCCCCTGACACAAACATGATGATAATAGCAAATAAGGAAAATGTACAATAATAAAAGCATATGAAGTAAGGAAAATATACCATTGGCTTGTTTTTTGAAAGGATACGTTATGCCACCTGTGACACACATTCCTTGTCTTGATTTTGAAAATTGTAAATATTTTATTAACATTCAAGACATTTAGTTAGGAATTTTACAGCTAGAACCAACAACTTTCTCAAAACCACAACTCGTGCTATATTTGTTTGTAAGGACTGTTCAGGACTTATCTGTTGGTTGATCTTTTTTTTTTTTTTTCTTTTGCTTTAATTTTATTTTTTAATAATAATTTTGAAGAAACATCTTTTTTTGGTGTCAAGCAAATATCAACAAAGAAGTTGTCAACAGAATTTCGCAAACGGGTCTTTTAAAATAATTTAATTTGTTTTCTTTAATAGAAATGGATTCATATTCATGATTTATACTTCCACTAGCTGCGTAGAGAAAAGCGTGGAGATCAGCTCCCTGCTTTTGACGTTTCGTGAACCAGGATAGCTTTGATCGTAGAAAGGTTAATTGCTAAGAAAAAAGATTCGCTTTGCGCACTAAGCCTTTTATTGCTACTCCAGCACATGCTCGCTCCTCTTATTTATAAAATTTATAAAAATACTCACTTCATAAAAACACTCTAAAAATTAATTAAAAAAACTAACTAAAGTTTTAACATTGTGTTTATCAAAAGCGCAATTTGAAAACAAAACCATTCAAGTTTAAAATTTCAAAGTTCGACGTATATTGGAAGTTGCTTTATATAAAACCCCAAGGACACACCCATCCAGAGACTTTTAGTTTTATTATCATAGATTTATAACATAAATAAAATAAACTCTTTTTACACCCTTTTGAATTCAAATATTAAAAAAAAAAAAAAAATCACATTTCATATTAAATTTTAAAAAAAATCTTAATATAGTATGCATTTAGTTAAAAAAAATTGCTAATAATTTGAACAACAAAATACGTTGTTAATATACTATATTTAAATAATATATTAATTTTTCTCCAAATATTATAACATTAATTCACAGTTCATGACCACAGACATGATGAAATACAATTATAGCTCATAAAAAAATTCAAATATAGGATTAAAAATATAAGATAATGAGACATATCGGTGGTAACTTGTTTCTTTCTCTAGATCAAGAGAAAAGTATGCGGTTTTTTTTTTACATACCTCTTTCATTTCTTCACCACAAATATTATGGCATTATCTGTTCAATTCTCAGTTTCCACTTTTATTTGTTTATAACTTTGCAACTTCTATAAAAAACAAACTAATGACAAAAAAATTTTAAGATAACTAACTAAATCCCTTTAGTGCGAAAGTTAATTGCTGCTGAAGTTTGTTGAGTTTTAAAATAATTTCGATTAATTTACACATGGATATGAGGATTATTTTTAAATTGTATTCATAAAAATAATATTAACTTCAATTTTTACTCGCTACCTTAATAACATTTTAATAGAGAAAAGTCAATTTACCAAAGAAGTCTAAGATCAGATTAAAATGGCCATGGACATAATTTGTCGTATCTGTGGACTCAATTTTTATATTTATGAAATTAAAATGTTTTTATGTTTTATTTTATCACAGTGTGAAGATAAATGAAAAGTAGGCCTTTTTTTATTAAAGGGGGGGGGGGGGGAAATAAGAATAATATTTGATGGATCATGGTTGTTTGCTTTTTGTGGAGAATGACCCAATTGCCGATGATATATTACTAGCACTAAAATACTGACTCAATTATTTATTGGCTGCGTAGGTGGAAAAATCCGCAAGTCTGAATGGTCAAACACTGTCATTCTCTTTGATGAATGATATTTCTGCTTTCACAAACTTAAATCCACAATGGCCTTTCATTCACTTAAAGTGTGTGTGTATGGTTAATAAAAATACTTTTATTTTATAAAAGTATTCCTTAAAAATTGTTTTATTTATTTTACATTTGAAAACATAAAATCACTTTTTCTCAGTGTCACTACACTTAAAGGTTAATGCTATTTTTTTAATAGTTTTTAGACGGATTGATTATGTGAAAAAGTGTGAGGATGGATTTCAGGGATTTTAGAAGTGGGGAGACGCATGGATATTTTCTTGAAAAGTGAGGGGACGCTTCACCAGGCGTCTACCCGCACTTCTAGCTCTGCATGGAGCCCCGTTATAAGTAAGTTAAAATAATTTTTTTTCTATTTTCTTTCACACATCATTTTGTAAGTATTGAAAGAAAACTAAAGGGGCTTATACACGAGACGAGACAAATATAACGGTGAGTAGGACCTTGACAGTAAAATTTGCCATAGAAATCCATGGTGAATTTTACTGTCAAGGTCCTACTCACCGTTTTACTCGCCACTTAATTTGGGTAATTAAGATTATGCAATTTCCGTTCATGAATGGTGAAAGTGAGAAGGGGGAGGGGGGAAGTCACTGCCCCTGCTGCACTAACATTTATGATCGCAGTCCGCCACTGGTATAGAGGTCGGAAATATCGATCAAAATAAATATCGATACTATATCGTTGCATAAAAAAAAATATCGATAAAATATCGATATATCGATACATGATTTTTTTTTATTTGATTTTCAATTTTGCCTGAAACAAAGTTTTTCGGAGCGAATTTCTACTTTACATGATTGCTTTCTTGTAAGGTGATTACTTTTTCAACTGAAATGAATCTATTACAAAAACGAAGTTTTATTTTCGCTTAATTGGTGCAGTGATTTTAAGAAAAATTTAGATAATTTTCAACAGCTTTTAAGTGTATGGCAAAATTGATGCCATTTTAACTCTCTCTCAGTTAAGTTCAAACTTTACTTTTGAAGTTTTTGAAAAGGGAATAAAGAAAATTGAAAAAACACATGGAACTACAAAACGATCATCAAAAAACAAAAAAGTTTGAAAATATCGATATATCGGTGACTTTTATCGATATTTTTAAAAAATATCGATAAAAATATCTTCGTATCGATACATCGCCGACCTCTACACTGGTATCTTACGCTTTAAAAGAAATCATAGGTTTCATTTTTCGGATGAAGTTTGTATTAGGATTAGGTTTAACTATTATTATGGAGTCATTTTTGGTTCCTATGATGCGTATCCGATTGTTCTGAGATGCTTCTTTATTGTTACATAATTTATTTTTTTCTATTTCTGGGTTTACTAGTCTTTTTTATTGCTCCAAATCTTATCATGAATATTTTATATTCTTAATGCAAGGTTATCAAAATGCAGGAGCATACGTAGCAAAAAATGTATTGCCGATTCGATGTTTGTCGAGTTATGGATGGTGCGTTGAATGCATAATATAACTTTTAACTTTATCATTGATGACTAGTATTGGGGGGACATCTATCGCCGTTCTTTGGAAATAAATAATAAAAATCTGCTCTTTCATTCTTAATAACCCAGTATTTTGATAAATACCAAAATAAATTATAATAATACATGGAAGGTTTGAACAATACTTACTAATTGGTGCAAAAATAAGTAAGTAATTTTTTAATCAACTGATTGCATTTATTTTGTGGAAAAAAAATTAGTTCATCACTGTTTGATGGGTTTCTAAGCTCCAAATCTTATTATGAATATTTTATATTTCCAATACAATTTCCTTTCAAAATGTTTATTTTTTTGTACTTCATTTCATAGCAATTTGTTTTTTTTAAACGTTCTTTTAAATAATTAATGTTTGATATTTACATTAGTTGTGCTTATTTTATATAATTCAATATAATTTTTAGAGGTCGGAAATACTGATCAAAATAACTATCGACACTATATCGTTGCATAGAAAAAATATCGATATCATATCGTTATATCGAACGTGATTTTTTTTTAATTGATTTGCAATTTTTCCAGAAACGAAGTTTTTCAGGGCAAATTTTTACTTTTCATGAATTCATACCAAAAATGTTTTAATAAATAAATTATAAAAATTGTTTTAATAAATAAATTATAAAAATTGTTTTAATAAATAAATTATAAAGATAGTTTTAATAAATAAATTATGATATCAATTAGAATAAATAAAATACATTTGGATGTCAATGCATAAATTCACATTTTTTTTTTTTTTAAAGAAGAAAGTTTTAAAAGTAGTTTCCCGCATATTTTATTGAAAGAGATGATTTTAATATTTAAAATTAAATGCAAATTCCAGGCACACGTTGGCAACAGAAACGGCGCTATGTTAGTGACTACTAATAAATGATCTTAACTTTCCATTACATTATGTTTTCTTTTTGGTAAGGGTGCCATTTGAACAGTCTCTCATCCAAGTCCAAACTTTAGTTTTGAAGTTTTTGAAAAGGGAATAAAGAAAATCGAAAAAACACATGAAACTACAAAATGATCATCAAAAAACTAAAAATGTTTAAAAATATCGATATATCGGTGACTTGTATCGATATTTAAACAAAATTTCGTCGTATCGATATATTGCCAACATTTAATAATTTTACTTGAACAGGAATATTAGTAACCGAATGGTTCTTCAACCTTACCACTATTTTACTTCAATAAATATGACAGTGGCCTTACATTAAAAAAAAAAAAAAAAATCGCCTAATCCAAAATAGTAACAATCGCTTAAAACCTTCAGCAGAAAAAATAAATTAATATAATCAATCCTTAATGATTAACAATATTTACCACTAAAAAATTATTATTTGGGAGATGCTACGCACCCACAGTCTATCAATTGACGCAATGTATAAGACATTAAATATTTGCCTAGATATTTACTTTAAGAATCTTGCAAAAGATATCCTGAATAGAATATGCAGAGTAAAAATTAAATATATATATATATATATATAGAACGTCCAGTGTGCTTGTTTAATGCGTCTAAGGCGTTGATTAAGAATGAAAGTTTGTGTTTGACAAATATTCGCGTTAGTTTGGAAAAGAAATGTTCACAAACGCAACATTCAAATAAATATTTGTTTTACATTATTTTTCACATATTTCAACTAAAAAGATTTTTGTTCCAAAATCCTTTGAAACTATTGTTTTCACAATCTGAATTGAGGGTTTGGTTTGGTTGAAAACAGAGTTAAATATGAAAATTTTTGAAACTGTGTTCAATAGCATTTATGAATATTTTATTTATAGTAGTTAGAGGTCGGCGATATATCGATACGACGAAATTTTTATCGATATTTTTTTTAAATATCGATACAAGTCACCGATATATCGATATTTTAAAATATTTTTAGTTTTTTGATGATCGTTTTGTAGTTTCATGTGTTTTTTCGATTTTCTTTATTCCCTTTTCAAAAACTTCAAAACTTAAGTTTGGACTTGGCTGAGAGACAGTTAAATTGGCACCCTAACCAATAAGAAAACATAATGTAATGGAAAGATAAGATCATGTATTAGTAGTCAATAACATAGCTACCTTTCTATTGCTAGCGTGTGCCTGTAATTTGCATCCAATTTTAAATATTAAAAACATCTCTATCAGCAAAATATACGATAAACTACTTTTCAAAATGTCTTCTTTAAAAATAAATGCGAATTTATGCATTGACATCTATATTTTCGACCTCTAATAGTAGTGGCCCGTGCGAATTTAAAATTGCTTAGATGAATTTCTTGTTTAAAAGATAATCTGAGATAGATATTGTATTCTATTGCTGAAAGATATTTAAGATTATATAGATAAGATTCCTAAGGTTTCCCCAACGTCCGTAAAATGAAATTTGGTATCTTTTGTAGTGCTGCTATCTACTGTATACTATCTCAACTTTCTAAAATCTCGGACCATTTTTTTTGTTTTTATTGGTTTACCTTCGATTTTGAAACAAACAATTGTACAAAAAAAAAAAAAAAAAAAAGTGTTCGTCAGAAGCGAAGATCTTAGCCTTTAAATTAGTACATTGGTTTTGTATAAAAGGTAATTGATATATGTCGAGAAAAAATAATTTTGTTTACAAAGTGAAAGCGCTCTGTAATGCATAATTACATAAATAAAGTATTGCCTACAGAGAATTTTGATAGGTGAATTGAAAAAAATTAAAAAAAATTCTCAAAGTTAAAATACTGATTTTTTTTTTTTTTATGTTGTCCTAAAAGCTAAATGTTATATTTTAAAACAGAATTTAAAAAATAATATTCCGTGAAGAGAAAATGTTTAAAACGGTATAAATTAAATGTTCCAAATATTTGAATAGCCAATTGTTAATGGTTCTGGAGATACATGATTTGAATTTGGAACTTCTGTGAAAAACACTAGTGCTCGAAAAACGCCCTTCAAGCCGACGCTTGAATGCTTCACGCTATATTTAAATAACAGGTGATTTCGTGGAGCTCTAATCACCGGAGGAATAAGACAAAAACATCATTCTTTTCAGGAATGTATGAACTATTTTTTTTTTTAAATCAAATTATTTTAGTTGTGATTTTTGACGAAATTTCTGTACTGGACGTTAACACGTTGAGCGTAGAGGTTGGCGATATATCGATACAATAATAATTTTAATAGATAGTTCTTAAAAAGTATCGATTTTAAAAATATCGATAAAAGTCTAAGATATATCGATATTTTCAAACATTTTTGGTTTTTTAACAATCGTTTTGTAGTTCCATGTGTTTTTCAATTTTCTTTATTCCCTTTTCAAAAACTTCAAAACTAAAGTTTGAACTTGGCTGAGAGACAGTTAAAATGGCACCAATATTCAGTATTTTTCCATACACTTAAAAGCTATTGAAAATTATCTAGACTTTTCTTAAAATCACTGCACCAATTAAGCGAAAATGTAACTTTTTTTTTGTAATAGATCCATTTCAGTTGAAAAAGTAATCACCTTACAATAAAGCAATCATGTAAAGCAGAAATTCTCTCCGAAAGTCAAAATTGAAAATTAAATGAAAAAAATCGTGTATCGATATATTGATATTTTTTTATGCTACGATATAGTATCGATATTTATTTTCATCGATATTTCCGACCTCTAGTTGAGCGCCAAGCGAATTCTTAAGGAATTCCCCTTCAGTCATTGCTTAGAAGCGTTGGTATTGCAATATAGCAATGCGAAGCGCACTACTAATAGATTGAAATTTGCTCGATACATCTGTGTAAATATATTAGGGCCATTGCTTCGTAACGCAGTAGAAAATATTTACATTTAAAATGAAATATTTGTAGACATTTATTCCACGCGTTTACGCAGCGTCGTCAGATCTTGGAGTTAAAATTTCTGTATATTTATAAATATTTCGTAGTATTAATTATGTAAAAAGGAAAATTTATGTATATTTCGCATAAGGCAGTGCATGAGTTTGTCTTTACTTCGCTTTCCTGCTGTGCGTCTCTTAATGCTTTAAAACGAGTTTTACGGGGATAATGCTGGAAAACGAGTTTTTCAAGGAGAAGGCCATTTGACATTATGGTTAATGGCAATCTCGCCAAGTTGGAGACGGTTTTGGCGACAAATTTTGGTAGCCAAATTTGGCAAGAAATCGTCAAATGTCGCCAAACTTGGTGACCATTTAACGACATATGTGTATAAGGCTCTTTGACAGCGATCTGGAAAATTCTCAAAATTTCTAACTCTAGAAGATTCGCGAAGATTCTTCTTCCTATATAAGGCCAGGAGTAGTTGAGTTATAGAGTTAGTTAGTTGTCTCTCAGCGAGCATTCAGAGAGACGCATTGCAGGAAAACAAAGTAAAGACAAATTCATGCCCTGCCTAATTATGTACATACATTTTCCTTTTTACATAATTAATACTACGAAATATTTACAAATATACAGAAATTCGTAACATTATCTTTGTCTGACATATTTTGTGAGGTTGGATTGATTTGGCACACATATTTCCGAAAATTTACAATTGCAACTCGCAAAGGTTAAACAGATTTTATTTCACTTTGGAAATTTTTTTTTAACAAAATCTACTACAAATGATATTTAGCGTACTGTTTCAAAGGCAACTGTATCTTGACTATGTCGCACAATCTTCATGTTAAAATTGAAAATAGTGTTCATCCCCACATTAGAGTCATCATTAATTACTATCCTATTGTGGAGCAGAAGTTCAAGAGACTCATGACAATGCATCACGATCCATCATGGTGAATCGTCATGAGCTTTTAAAATTAAAATTCACCCAACAACGAATGCAAAATTTCATGATTGTATTTTTGTTTTACTAATTTATATTTTCCTTAAGACGTAGGCCAATTCAAGTTTCTAACCAGTGTATTTTTATCTTTAAAATGTACCTGTTTTTTGAAATTAGATTTATTGTCACAGCTTTGACAAATTTACCATATCCTCTTATGTGTTCGCCCACCAAACGGTATAGTGGTTAGCTTGCTAGCTTCTAGACCGCGAGGTTGCGGGTTCGAGTCCCGTGTTATCATGGGTGTTTGTAAATGTATGCTGGATTGTCTAATGACAAATGTTTTGGCGCATTATAGCCCTCGTATTGCTGACGGCGCCATATAATCTGAAAACAACCAACCTCTTATGTGTTCCCATGTATTCCACTTTAGTGTGAGCATTTGCTTAGCCTTCTCTCCCCCCCCCCCTCTCCCTACTTATTCTTTGCTCTGGCAAGCGCTCTGTGCCTTACTATCTTTTTCTTTTCTTATTCCCCTCTGGGAACTACCTAAGATAAAGTAGTAATGGCCTACCCCTCAGGGAAGTACTACAATATGTATTTATGATCTAACATCTTATCTAGTTTCAAAGGTGAAGAAGTGTATCGAAAAGATTATAAGAATTGGCGAATATCAGAATATTATGACGCAAATAGAAATTATTCAAAGGAAAATTAAATTTTAAACAATTTTTTCTAGAGTTCAATAAGAATAAAAAATAAATACTTGTGCTACCGCAATATGGCTTAAACAAGAAACAAGGACAACATTTTTTTAAACTTCTTTTGAAAATGTAAAATTTCATTCACTAATTAAGATTTTAAGTTGATGCAACAAGAAAAAAATGAAGCGATAAATATTTTGGGAGGAAAAGTAATCTTCATTAAGCTCAAGTATTCGTAACTGAAATTAAAAAGTAAAAAGAGATAAAAAATGAAAAATGTATTCAGTATGAAAAATATCGGATGAATCTACCTCACTGCGCGTTTTTACCATTTAGAGAAAACCAGGTATTATCGGTTTTAATTGCGAAGCTCTTTCATTTATATTTTGATATTAATTAAAAGGTTTCCTTACCAAGTAGGAAAAAAAAAAAACTTTTTTTTTTTCCACTTTTACTTGGCGTGGTATTTTACTTGAAAACATTCAGCAAATTTAGTAAAAATAAATTCCCTGATATTTAGTGAGTAATGAAATGTTTTTATACTAATTCAATTCTGTTAATAAACTCAATACAGAGTATTCTTATTTTTTTTTCCTTGTTTATTTTTTCCCGCTGAATAATTCAACAAAAAGAATATGGAAAAATGAAACTGATGAACATAACTAGTTTAAGGAATATATCTATTCCATTATGTACTTCGGAAGTAAACGATAATAAGGGCAATTGATTTTACATGGCACTTACGATAGTTTACTTTTCAGATATTTAATTTTTTATCAACTTTTAAAGTATTGTTACGAATTTTTGTATATTTGTAAATATTTCGTAGTGTTAATTTTGTAAATAGTAAAATTTATGTACATTTCGCATAAGGCAATGCAATAGTTTGTTTCCCTGCAATGGAGTCTCTTGATGCTTGATAACGAGTTTTACAGAGGTAAAGTTGGGAAGCGAGTTTTACAAGGAGCAGGGCATTAATATTATGGTAGTGGCAATCTCGCCAAATTGGCGACGGTTTTGGCGACTAATTTTGTCGCCAAATTTGTCGCGAAATCGCCAAATATCGCCAAACTTGGCGACCATTTGGCGACATTTTCGATCCCTATGTACATGTATAGGACTTTTCGACTACGATCTGGAAAGTTCTCCAAATATCTACCTCTAGAAGATTCACGAAGATTCACCTGTCCTATAGAAGGCTGACCAAGAGAGCGGGGGAAGTTAGTTGATTTTGAGTCACTGAGTTAGTTGTTAGCTGAGTCCATTAGTTGACTGGAATTACTGATACTGAGTCTCAGTGAGCGTTCAGAGAGTTCCGAAAGCGAACTGTATTGCATTGTCTTGTGCAGCGATTTGAGCAGTTGTGTTGTCAAGTTTTTAACTGCTGTTTTGTTCTCTATTGTTGTGAAAAGAACTGTATTCTGTCTACTAGAACGAGAAGTTCTGGAGTTGTAAGAGAATATGAGAAGAGTTATATTGGAATAAATTTCTGCAACTTTTGATCTGCTTTGGCTTCAAATCTTTCGAACCCAGCCAACGCAACAGTATTGCCGCGTTTATATAAATACTATCCCAATACATTTAAATTTTAATCCAAACGAGTGATATCTCCTTACTGAAATATCTATTTGCTCCAGTAATTTATGTTAATAATTAAATTTTATTATTTGATTTTTCAGCGTGTTTCACAAAATTAAATTTTAAAATGAAGGAAATCGGAAATGGTATTCGTTAGTGGAACCAAAGAAGTAATTTGTTCGTACGAAAGTAGGAAAATTTTGATACTAAAGTTTCAAATCTACCTCTTAATGTTTGTTTTTTTAACTGTTCAGGCATTACATTTCTATTATGGGTGCAATTAAGTTAGCACCGGCAGGCAGAGTCCGATGTCTTTCAACCCCCCCCCCCCCCATCCCTGCTTTTGAAAAATAATTGTGAAAAAAAAGTAGTACAATTCATACAGAATATGGGTTCATCTGAACAGAAAATTTAATTCATAACTGTTGATTAAAATTTTAGCAAGATGTCGAGATCTAAGTTTTAAAAAGGCATGGCTTGAATTGAACAAACACTCTAGCTGGCATACTCCCTCCTTCCCTTTAAATTCAGATAAAAATGATGTCAGGGATTTCTTACTGTGACTTCTACATGCAACGCCATCTGTTGGAAACATTTGTAACTTATTTTTATCAAACTTCTGTAAATGTTTCCCATTAAAAACGTCATTTCTTTCCTTCTTCTATGGATTATCTCTTCCGAAATATTGTATTTCAAAGATAGAAAGTTTTTTGTGAAACGTTATGTATCTAAGTTGCTGCGAAAATATCGTAACCGGATATATTTGATTTACTATTAAAGATACAGGGCATCCATGTAATTTCCAAAAAATGCTCAAAATAAGATGGAAAATAATAATTTTATTTTTTTTCATTTTAATTTGTTTTTAGACTTCATAAAGTTTTAATTTTTGCAAAGTCATAGTAAGATATAATTTAAATTCTAAAAGTGTTCCTGAAGTCATATTCAAACAATTATCCGAATATAATGCAGGGTTTCTAAAATTGAAATAAATTTTTTATAATAAGTATGGATGGATAAAAAATATGTTTTCTGATGGTATGGACATGTTAATTTATATTAAAAAAAAATCTTGTGTTTTGGGACGATGCTCGAGTTTTGGCAGATTGGCCAATCTTTCCAGAACCCATGCATCCGATGTTGGCCATTACCGCTATGCTAACTGGGCAGGAACAGTTTTGTAACATACCTTTTTCGCCACTAATATTATAAAAAAGGTTATACCTTTTTATGACTTTAAACCTTATTTTGTACAAAATTTTGGATGAACTAACTCCAGCCGACGCAACATTACATCTCTTATTAAAACACCGCCAATTTCCGATAATTCTTGCGTATCCTATTACATTCAACAAGGCTCACAGTCAGTAATTTGATCACGGTGGCATCCTGTACTAGAAGTGCGAGTAGACGCGGGATGACACCTCCCCTCACTTTTCATGAAAATACCCATGCGTCTCCCCACTTCTAAAACCACTGAAATTCATCCCCCCCCCCCTTCCTTTTTTAAAAAAACACTCAATCCATCTAAAAACTACTAAAGAAAAATAACTTTAATCTTTAAATGTACTAACACTGAGAAAAAGGGATTTAAAGTTTTCAAATGTAAAAAAAAACAAAAAAAAACAACACTATTTATGGTTTATATAGGTTGTCCCAAAAATGACCGATGTTTTGAAAAATCAATTAAAAAAAACACCGGAAGGCGATATAAATGTACAGTTTGCTACATTCTGCTTAAGTAACCAGGTAGTTTATTCTTATCAATTTTCAAAATTAGTTACAAAGTTCGTCAACAGATGACGCTGATCACTAGAAAAACAATTAAAAAAAATTCCAAAATAACCACCGTCTGCTGCTTGTCAGAACATTCCAACTGAAATGTTTTCACGGGCGTCTGAGAATTTTGTCCTCAGACTGCACCACGTAGTTGTCGTTATTGCTGATTTTGAAAACATTGTTTGTAGTTTTCCTAGTTATCAGTGCCATCTATTGACAAACATTGTAACTAATTTTAAATTTAAAGTTCTCTGTTAATTGAATTAATTTCATGAAAAGTATGGACATATTTGGAAGCACTAATTCATTCTAAATAAAAAGTTCTGTATATATAATGTTGAATTATTACTTCACATTATTTATTACTTCTAAGTAAAAAACTAAGTCGCAGAATATTCATTAAAATAACAATACCTTTTAGACCCTTATTCAAAGTTAGTGTTCGGAGGTATACATTATTTTCTTACAAGTTAATATTTTTATTATAGGATATAGGAAATTATAAAATGTATCGTGGTAGGGGGGTAGCATCTTTTCACCAACTTTTGGGCATCCCCCCACTTTTTGTCCCCTACTTCTACCACTGTTGGCATCAATTTGGAGACTGTAACGCTTTGACACAATCATGAGTTACAAGTCAAGTGAAGGTGTATATTGAACTGAATCCACAATTCAAACGAAGGCAATTAAATGAAATTCTTATTTACACAATATTAAAAGAAATTCAATTTTTATTAGATATTTCGTATCTATTAAATTAGAACATTTGTTTTATGCATCATTTTTAGAATGGACGTCTTTTAGGTGCTTCGCAATTAACCAGTATCCAAAAACAAAAGATATAAACCTCTTAACGACAATATTTGTGCACCTTGTTTACTCCTATATATATTATTATATTTGAACAATATATTGCTCAGTGTGCTAAAGCTTATGTATTTTTATTTTTTTATATACTTTGTCCATTTTTATATTATTCAATTATGATGAAAAACACTCTATTCCTTTTATGGATTCATTTTATGAGGAAGAAAGGGACTGCCTACGGACGATAACCTCGTAAAATATGCTTATTATTAAGGATTTAGGACACAAGAATCCCCCAAAACACTACGATTTTGGTTTCACTCTAGTAACATGGTGTAAAATGAAATGCTATCAAGGACACCTATATTCAATCAATATTTCCTCTCAAGGAAGTAATTTATTTGCATTCTCTCAGGGGGTGGGGCGTACTGGTCATAGGATTCTGTGGTGCAATCACCGGACAGGTCACTTGTGTGAAGAAGAAAAAAAAAAAAAAATAGGCAGGTAAGGTAGGAAGTTGGATAACAAATATATTTGGACATACCTGGATATTCTGTATTTTGCAACTATTTTTTTTCCCCCCCAATTTTTGAACCAAACTATCAATGGTTAATGGAAACAAAATTCACTCAAAAGTGGTAAAAAATAATAGTGACAAAAAAATTAGATTAAACTTATTATTAGTAAAATATTTCAATTATTAAAAATAATTAATGATCAACACTATTTATAAATGAGTTTAATTATTAAATATAAATCAATATTTTTTTACAGACAAGTGACCTGTTCGGAGATTGCACGGCACAATCCTATGGACAGTACGCCCCTGAGTGGATGCAAATCAGTTACTTTCCTGAGAGGAATTATTGATTGAATATAGGTGTTCTTGATAGCATTTCATTGCGTTTTATTTTAACACCACGTTTTTCTAAAGTAAAACCAACACGAGGAAATGGGTGCAAATTGTTCAAATCTCAATTTAATACGGAAGGGCGAAAACAAGTTACATAAGAAAAGAAAAGGAGGTTGTGAAGTAACATTTCATACCATTTCGGAGGGGATACCTGTCAATCCCACTTCCCCGTCTACGGCTCTGATTTGAATCATGTGAGCTCAAAGATATCTCACGGTTATTAAAATGTCCTTTAAAATATAAGGACAGAGAAGACAATTTAAATTAAGTTTGTTCCGGCCGTACTTCGATCAGCACAGTAGATAGTGGTAAAGTAAAAAGAGTAAAGAGGCGCTTTTAAGGAGTCGACGATTTATTAACACTATTAAATGAATAGATATAAATTTTCTATTCTATTGTTGTGAAAAAAATTGTTTATGGTAATATTTTGAAATTACATTGTATTCTTTGAAGTTGATTATTCCAACCAAAAAACATCCATTATTGAAAGTATGACCTTGAATATAACACACGATCAAAAACGAATATAGTTTAGCATCAGAATGGCTAATCATCATACAACATACATTTCTATAACAAACAGTAAACATTTAGGGTTAGAGATACATTTACACATCTTTTAAACATGTTAACAATTGGATTTGGCGAAAACTGCTAACCTAATCAGCTAACCGAAGAGTACCAAAGCATCTCTCCTTGGCTCTTTTACATACAAAAAATTACAAGCAAAAAAAAAAAAAAATAATTATAAAAATAGAACTGTTTATCCAATGTCCTCCATCGAGAACCGGCCAGGGCTAACATTGTTTGAAGCCTTTTTTTGCCATGCCTTGAATAATGTGGACCACACTTATGACCAAACAGAAACAATACCCTTTGGCTTAAGGCCCAGGATAAAAAACATAGCAAAATCATTTTGAACAAGTTATGAATGAAGCGACTGCATATGTATTTACTAATAGAGATAGAGTTACGGATAAATATCAACATAAAGTTTGTGATGCTAAAGAAAAATCAGTTTGCTTACATTATCAGCACACTAGGCTTTAACACTGACTAACCATGTCTAGAAATGAACATTAAATTGTAAACATTACAATGTGTGATAATTGAAAAATAAACAAAAGAGCATAATAAGTGAAACTCAACTAAAAATAATTTCTTGTATGTGTTTCTTAAAACTATAGTAAATTACAAATATGCATTCCATTTTTTATTTCTACCAAATCACAGAATATAATTATTTTACATTCACTTTAAAATTTCAAGCTATTAACACGAGATTTTCTTTACCAGAAAACACTAAATACGAATCAATTACTTACATTAAGATTACTCACCTATTTATAACTATTATTTTTATTTATTTTGTGGCTTCTGGTTCTAGTAAATACTCAAAGTAATACAAGCTACAAGTTTATAAAAAAAAAGTAGGCTTCACAAGTAGAAGTGTGTATTCTGTCGTGAGTCCGTATAAAAAAAATAAGTTAAATTCCCGTCATATGATGACTAAAAAATGACGGCATAAAGTGACCCAAAAATATTTGAGTCATTTAATATGTACAAAAAGTAGTCATTTCATGACCAAAAAAAATGTGCTTCATATGATGACCAAAAACGTCAGTTGTGACCATTAGATGACGTCAAAACTGACGTGATTTTTTACTGACTAACGTCATTTGAGAAAAGATGCCCTAAAAATCACGTCATTTATCACGTCATGCTACTACTTGGGGTATTACTATATTCAAAAAGTAAACATAAAAAATGCATTAAAAGATCTCATTACATAAGAAAATTCAGATGCTATATCGGAAACTGCTTGATTTAGCATTAGAATTAGATTTTTTCTGTCCGTATAACTAAAATTGTTTGCACTGCAAATCGACATAATTGCCAAAATTTTAAAACCTTTACTAAGACAAATTCAAATTAGTTTTGATAAGTTTTCATAAACTAAAACGTCTTTCACCTTTAACCAGAGTGACATAGGTGAATTCCAGGAGAAAGACACAAAAATTGACTAGCCGAACGTTCTGATGACATAATAGAGATGTTTAAAAGATTTAAAAACCGATTTACTTAAGTAAATGATTTCTCATTACCCATACGAACGCTATATTATAGCCCTCATATCTCCCAAAAAAACAACTAGACCTTATAAAAACACTCTCCTAGTAAAATGTTCAGCCAGAAAAAGTTATGAAATCTAATGTTTGCCGCCAAGTGGCCACATATAATTTCTTTGGGTTACTTTTGTACACAATGAACTAAATTTTAATAATTGGGAGGAATCCGTAAATTGAATTAAAACTTGGACATGCTAGAGTTATTTCGAAATAATCTCATTTCACACACTTGAGCTGCTTTATACCCTGAGATTAGTTTCATAAAAACGCTAGCCTGCCAAGTACTGATTGCCTATAGGGATTTCTCTCAATAATTAAAATTAAGTTCATTGTGAAAAAGTAACTAAGTTGGCTTACCGTTTTTTTTTCAAATCGTATAACATTGTATAGCACTGGCCCTAAATACCCTCTGAAATTAAAAACACATTTATACCAATAATGGCCATAGATGGCAGCACGAAGATGCATATTTTAATTCAAATGCACTTTAGTATATGAAATACAAACACTATTATAATACTACCTTTCGAGCGAAATTGTAATGGTTTTCAGCTCTCATAATTATTTACGCAGTGTGCAGAAATATTTTCTGCATCAACTCAAACAAGCATTACAGAAATACACTTTAATTTTAAACATAATTGATACATAATTGAAAATGTCAGAATGGCCGAGTGGTCTAAGGCGTCATGCTCAAGGTTATCCCTGATCTGATCCACGAATGTGGGCGTGGGTTCGAATCCCACTTCTGACAAGTTTCGACCACTAATTCACGCAAGCGTGAATTAGTGATCGAATTTTCGAATGCACCATATTTTCTGATGCCTGCTTTTATATATATATATATATATATATATATATATATATATATATATATATATATATACCGGGTGATCCAGAAGTCAGGACCAACTTTAAAAATGAATAATTCGAAATCGAAGCAAGATACAAAGATATGGTTTGCACCAAACGCATGAAAAATAAACCGGGATTTGTACCGCAAAATAATAAAAAATAGTTTTTTTGCCGACCAACAGATGGCGCTGGAGGAGTTCAGCTGTAGGATTATGCAAAGCAACAACCGATATAAAAGGAGGAAACTTGTCTAACTGTTTTATAAGAATTCGGAAAGTGCCAGTGGTGCATTGCGAGGATATCGCTACATGAAAGGTATGTGAGACAGCAAGGGACCAATAACGCCGTCTGCATTGAACAAACTGATTAAGAAATTTGAAACTACAGGTTCGTTGACTTCACGGCCAAGAAGTGGACGTCTCTCAACAGCCGCTGCTGCTGCAACGACAGTGGAGAAGATGGTGCAAGCCATGTCTGTGGTTACTACACACGGAGAGTGTAGGGTTCGAGAAGTTTCGATGCAGACAGGAGTGTCGTACGGAAGTGTCTGGTGAGCGCTGCGAATAACTCTGAAAAGATATCCTTACAAATTGCAACATAACCAAAAACTGAAACCTGTTGACTTTGAATGTCTCCGAGATTTTGCGAATTTTGTATTCAATAAGATGGAAGAGCAGCACGATTGGCTTCACAACGTGCTTTGGACAGATGAAGCGCATTTCACACTGTCTGGCGTTGTTAACACCCACAACTGTCGTGTGTGGGCCACGGACAATCCACATGCATTTGTGGAGGTACCCTTGCATCAGCCTAAAGTGACCGTTTGGTGTGGCTTCACTGCTGATTTCATAATTGGTCCCTTTTTTTTCGAAGAAGTCACAAACGGGTTTCAAAACAGTTTCCGTCACTGGTCCGCGATATGCTGCACTGTTACCGAACAACATTATTCCTGAACTGCAAGCGAGACAGGCACTCCAAACAGTCACCTTTCAGCAGGATGGAGCACCACCTCATATTTTTCTGCCTGTGCAACGCCTGCTACGTTCAACATTTGAGGAGGATCGCATTATCAGTCGCGCCTTTAAGCAAGCATGGCCTCCACGATCTCCCGATCTCACACCCTGTGACTTTTGGCTGTGGGGATTTTTGAAGTCAAAGGTGTACCACGACCGACCGGCATCATTAGCTGCACTTAAAGATGCCATCCGGCAACATGTGTCTGCCATAGCACACGAAATGCTCCTAAATGCTGTGAATGGTGTGATTACTCGTCTCACAGCTGTACTTCTGAATGATAGACAGCACATTGAACATTTACTGTAATTAATTAACTGTAATAAAGCTGAATTGTAAAGAATCTCATTTTTTTCTTCTAAATCAGCTTTTTGTGACATAACACACTACAGCGCCATCTGTTGGTCGGCAAAAAAACTATTTTTTATTATGTTGCGACACAAAACCCGGTTTATTTTTCATGCGTTTGGTGCAAACTATATCTTTGTATCTTGCTTCGATTTCGAATTATTCATTTTTAAAGTTGGTCCTGACTTCTGGATCACCCGGTATATATATATATATATATATATATATATATATATATATATATATATATATATATATATATATATATATATATATATATATATATATATATATATATATATATATATATATATATATATATATATATATATATATATATATATATATATATATATATATATATATATATATATATATATATATATATATATATATATATATATATATTCTTTTTTAAATACATATAGTATGTTAACATAAGGCAGGAGCAGACAGACAGCAGTTCTGTAGCCGCATACGGCTCCTCTCATATATATTTGCGGCTTTTTAAGTTCTAAGTAATTCCACCTTTGAATAATCCGATGAGGCAATACATTGTAATAAATGTGGGCTTTGTTTAGGTAAAGCCATTACCATCTTACTGCGTAATCTCAAACCAGAGAAATAAAAAAAAGGCAACGAAACACAGAGATATGAGTCGGAGGTAGACTTGTAACACTATTCTCAAATACCAACATAAAATCAGCGTCCACAGCGATCCCGGACATCATTTCAGTCGAAATACGAAACAATTAGAAAGCACCATAGGAGAGCGCCCACCATGCGATGCAGTGTCAGTTACATCGAGCTTTTGTCGACGTCCGTTGTTATCTTGTGACTGTCGGAAGTAAACAGCACCTTTTTCTGTAAATTTCTTTTGAAAATGCGTGTTGTTGAAACGCTTTTTGCCTTTGCTTTTGCCACAAGGCTTTAACTTCGACCAAAATTAATTGATGAGGAAAATCATGAAAGAATGAGCTGGAATGAATGTGTTAAATCCAAACAACAATGGGCTACCAGCTTGTAGTATCTGCCATGATTTTTATACAAAAATTGGTATAAAAATATGTGTAGTTAATAATTCAGATGGGCACTGCTTACATTTTTTTTGTGAAGTTCTTATAAAAATGTGAGATTCTTTTTATTGAATGTTAGGCTCTAAGCGCAGAAAAGTCTGCCGATCCCTGACATAGGGTAATGAAAGTATTATTTTTTTCCCCTACAAGTTTTAGAACATTTTGAGCTAAAAAAATGTACGTGTGTGCGTGTCTATTATCTGGATAACTCCAGAACAGATTGACGATGTTCAAGTTTGGTGTACTGGATAGTAAGGCAATAGGACCTGTCAATAACGTTTTCATCAAAATTCGCAAGCGTATAAAGTAGCTGCCTTTAAAAAAACAAAAACAAAAAAACACAAACAATTTTAATTTAAAAAAAAACAAAAAAAAACATGTTTTTCTGCATTTTCTAAAACACGACTCCAATAATTTTGATCAAGATCAATGTGGTGTTCTAAACATCCCCCCTCCCCCCTTCCCTACAAAATTAACCTGTGTAAAAAAAAAAAATTGCCAAAACTATCGCTTTTTTATTTAAATGCATTAAACTATGAAAGCGAAAAATAACATGGTTCCAAGTCAAATTTAACTACTTAAAATTGTAGAACTCTGAAATTTTCGATATAAGTAGTTTTTGCCTTCTAATTTTGCCTCAGACAAACAGATTGTTAAAATTTTAATTAGTTCTTTTTAATTAATATTTTTTTGCAAAATGATTTCAAATAGAGATACATCTCTGAAATATTCAACATAAATAGTTCTAATTGGACTTTTGAAAATCAGAATATTAAAACTTTAACTAGTTCTTATTTAATTAATTTTCTCAACTAATCAACAATTTTATTTGCAAACCGACTTCTAATAGGGCTACAGCTCTGAAATTTTCGACATAAATAGTTTTAGCCTTCTAATTGGACTTTTGAAAAACAGAATTATTATTTATTTATTTTTAGTTCTTTTTTAATAAATATTTTTAATTAATTAATAAATATTTTATTAAACGATTTCTAATAGGGCTACAGCTCTGAAATTTTCAACATAAGTAGTTGTGGTCTTCAAATTGGACTTTTGAAAAATAGAATTTTTAATTTTTATTTAGTTTATTTTTAACAAATTTTTTTAAATTAATATTTTTACAAAATAATAGGCCTAGACATCTGAAAATTTCAACATGAGTAGTTTTGGCATTTTAATATTACTTTTCACAAACACGTGTTAAAATATTCTCAAAGGGGTGTTGCATTATTGTTTTAACGAAGAATTATTTTATTTTGTTTCTCGACAGGGAACGGGCTTCTAATATTAAGGGTTTACTCAGCAATTAATTTTTAGTGAGTGAAGCGAGGTTATGCTTAAGCAGCATTGAACCTTTCAGCGAGTGAAGTAAGCCTGTGCTTAAGTGTCAATGAATATTTCAGAAAGCGAAGAGAGCTTAATTTTGAGTAGCAATGGACCTTCCTGCGAGCGAAGCGCCAAATGCAGATATTTGTTCACCAATGCTGAATCTCCGCAACGCGGTGCCACGCAGCTAGCTAAAAAATTGCACATGATAAAATTTCGTAGCGAAGCACGGGTATTCAGCTAGTTGATAATAAAACAAATTATTCACGCATTATGAATGAAATTTACATTAGTTGAACTTATTTTGTATAACTAAATATAATTTTTATAACAAAGTGCAAAAAATTAAACCATTTTGAATCAAAAATAGTGGCGAAAGTATCACTTTGTCGCGAGGAGTGCGGGCAACAAACTATTAATAAACCAACTTGCCATCATTAAAAACGCGATAAAATAATGTTTAACCAAGGAGGTTGAAGAAACTCTTTCCTGTCACCAATTTTTATTTTTTTTATAAATTAAAAATAAAATTGTTTCAATCAGGATTAATAAATGGTATTTGGATATGAGTGCATGATTTCACGTAAAATTTTTAATAAATAAATTTATATAGTTTGCTATTCAATTTAGAACAGATATTTTATATATATATATAGATGGCTAATAGACTGTGAGACGACTGCAATTTTTGAACTCCATTGAACATCATTCTGAATTTCTTATAGAAGTTGGAGAAAAGTGAGTAGATTACGAATCCACTCGGTCTGCAGTGTGCAGTGTGGCAAAAATCGACTTTTAGTAAGTTGAACTAAAAATTCCCGAATCGTTTGAATTCTTCAATTTCCAATGCTGCTAAATTATTTATCAGTGTTGTTGAACACGCAGATGTCGGCAAGAAGTGGTGTAAAGTCATGAAAACGAGACAATGTTTCTGCAAAAAGTTCTCGACACGTTTGTAAAGATCATTTTGACGTGATATAGTACACCTATTTCTCTTGTTTTTATAGAACGACCTAATTATTTTGAAATTCTATGATATACAGTGGTTCTTAAAAGTGTTCGTACAGTTTAAAAATTTGTAGAAAAAGTAGTTCTTCAGTTTGGAATTGAATTTGAATATTAATTTCTATATTTTTTTTATATTAATTCTGAATGAAACCTAACACTTAAAAAAAAGTATTGAATTGTTTTATTTTTATAAAAATATAAATTCATAGAGTTAAAGAAAAAAATACCACAATGGTGTTGGTTCGACTTAAAATTTTCTGATAAATTCACTGTAATATAGAATTATTTTTTGGCTCTTTTTTTAAATTTTGGTATTGTGGAAACATGTAAAAGATTTATTGTCTGTAAAATATAATCTTGCAATTCTTATAATCCATGGCAGTCACATAAAAAAAAAAAAAAAAAAGGAATCAGGAATTCTATTTGAATATTTTGAACAATGAATTAAAATTGTCAGCTCAAAATTTAGGACATTACGAACAACTTAATTTTTTTTATCACAATATTAGTTCGAACACACTTTATTCAAAATTTGCCTTTGGTGCCGCCATAATCTATCATATAAAATTTAAAAACACCATCTCATTCATCAGATTTGAATCCAATCGAACACATTTGGAGAGAAAACTGGATTTCGGAGTTAGAAGACACAACATTAAAATGAGAAGCCAACTTAAAAATAATAATGATCACAGAATGAGGGAACATTGATGCAGAAATTACAAAAAAAAAATAAAAAAATCAAGTATTAATTTTTACGATGGATTTAGTAGTATTTGTTTGAAATTTATAAGTGTCGGAACACTTTTAGGAGCCAATGTAAATTCCTATTCATATGTTTCACGTCGGCTTGTATCGAAATTTATTAGATTGAAAAATTATAGTTTTACATTCTTATATTTTAAAAACTCTGTTACAGAGAATCAGAACAAACAAATCATTTAAAAATTCGATATCTGTAAAAATGCAAAGTAATTTTAATGCCTAGACTTTTTACTGAACTGTCCAGAATAAAAATCACAGAACAATCTGTACTTATTACAGTCAATCAAACAGTTAATGTAATTTGAATAAAAAAAACTAATGAAGGTTTTAACAAGATTCAGTACTCCCTATACCCGTTATGTTAAATTGTTTATTTTTAAGGTACCTTTTCCTAGAAAGTTCTTAACAAATAGTTTTGAAAAGTTTTGTTCACGTTAAATAGATCTTATACAAGATACTGAAATTAAACATTACAGAAAATTATCATCGCAACTGTTTTTATTAAAAGATAAACAAAATACTTTTTTACTTAGATTTGCTGTTTTAAAAAATAATTATTATATGACAGGAAAATTTTAACCTCAGTTTATATGTATTACAATTTAACAAAAAATTAATAATTTACCTCGACTAGTTAGCTAGAGAAGGTACACTGAAGTTTGAAGTATCCCGTTTAAAGATAATCTAAGTTAAAAGTAGGGCATACTTAGTTAATAATTGATTCTTTTTTTTTTTTTTTTTTTTTTCCCCTTTTTTTTTCTTCTTCTTCTTTTTTTTAAATAAAATAAATAAAAAAAAAAAGTATAACATACTTCTCATTCAATTAGAAAGTAAAGTAATTCATTAATGGAAAGGCAAAGAAACGTTATACAACTTCAAATAAAATTCATACTTATTTCGACATTATGTAGTAGTGAATGATTTCATAAGTTGAAAGATATTTTTTTTATGGAGAAAGACATGACTAATTTCATAAGTCACAAACTTCAGTGAGGAAGAATTTATATGAAGCCAGATGTTGTTCATCACATATTCATCTGACAGAAATCAGTCCCTGTCTGTGTTGCTAGTGAAAAACGAAAAAGAAGAGCTCTAGTTGCAGAACTAATAACTTCTGCACCTTCATCTTCTACCATTTGTAGATGTTGTTGAAGGTTTGCAAGTTACAACTGAAGCTTCGAATTCAGATTGCACAGGAAACACAAGTCAGCTTCTACTGGAAAGAATCCTCATAAATATACTCACGTACGGATAAAACCACAGTTTCGCAGAAAGGCATTACATGCCAAAAGCCTTTGTCCAAAATGTTGCTTGTTCACCCATAAAATATAACTCAGTCGATTGTGCCACGTCACCACTGAAAGAAGCATGCAAAAGAACTGTTTCATATAATGTGTGGTCAGACAATGAGGACTGTATGGATTCCCCTTGTAGTAATTTTATTATGACAGACAATAAATCTGATTGTTCATTAGAAATTGACTCTTCTGATTTAAACGAGCAAATGAGAAATATGCTTCTTATTGCTTGTAAGACGGAATCTTTTAAATGTTTGGGAGTACCTAAAGAAAGTTTCTTCTTGAAATCTATGTTGAGCAGTAAAACCAACTGTTCTGAATTGAATATAATCATTACCTTAAAGAAAACTAAGTTAAATGAGTCATACGTAACGTTATAGGCATGTATTTTGGTATGAGGGGTAGTAACGTTTGTAGCATTTTTAAGGAAACAATAGGCTACCTAGCTGTAACCCTTAAAAAGTTTATATTTTGGCTTGATAAACCACGGATTCTGAATAAACTCCCAATAGCATTTAGAGCCCGCTACTCTCGAGTCCAATCTGTTTTAGATTGTTTCGAAATTCAGATGGAAAAGCCCTGCAACCCCATGAATCAAGCACTGACCTGGTCTGCTTATTACAAGTGTAACACCTTAAAGTATATTGTTGCACAAATTGTCTGTATATAGTGTAAATAGTGACGTATTATTTTAAAATTCTATTGTAATTTATTTTATCTTATTTCATTTAGTAACAGCGATAATACAAGTTAGAAAAAGGTGGCAACACCTAAAGCAGGGTTTCTTAACCTGTGGTTCATGGACCCCTTGGGGGTCCATGGGTCATATTTTGGGGGTCCGCCGACTGATCCTGATTTTTAAAATATTTGCATCAATATTTAGCCAGCAGTGGTAACCCGGACCTACTTCATCCTTAGCGCGCTCTGTATGGCAACCCTGTTTCTTTTTCAGCTCCTCCGGAAAAGAGAATTTGAGACGTTTTTTCGCGCATGCTCATTTATTTCTCTTTTGTTTTAGCCTTTTCATTGGTCGATAATTTGTTTGAGTTTGAAATAGCGGTATAATTTTAATCTTGATTCACGATTTTATTTCCGTTGGACCTGACCTGGAATTAAGACGCACATGAACGATATATGTCTTTCAATTCAAGGGCCTGATACAACAATTATAGATGCCACTGAGAAACTACAGGCATTTTTATTGAAAGTGTCACTTTGGAAAATTAGAATTCAAAATAGGATGTATGCAAACTTTCAAATGTTGGACGAAGTGCTTTTTGAAAATGGATCTCGGCAAGATAGTTAGTTATTGAATAACTTGAAAAATGAAATCTGTGAACACCTGGAAGTACTTCAAGTTTCATTTGAAAAATATTTCAATTCGGATGGAATAAATATAAAAGATGAGTTGTGGATTCGTAATCCTTTTCTTTGTGATATTGACTATATCGATGACATGAACCTTGATAAAAAATGAGCTAATTGATTTGAAAACAAAGTCCTTGTTAAAAATGAATTTCGATTCAAAAACTATTGGAGAGTTTTGGTCTTCTTTAAGAGAAGCCTACCCATTGCTTGTAAAACGAGCTATGGCAGCCATTATTCCGTTCGCTACAGTATATCTTTGCGAATCGGGATTTTCCACACTTGTCACAATAAAAACAAAACATCGAAATCGACTGAATGTCGAACATGATATGCGCGTTGCTTTGTCGAAAACCATCCCTCAATTCAATCTGTTAATCAAGGAAAAGCAGCAACAGCCTTCACATTAAAAATTTTAATTTCTTCAAATTTTTTATTCTATTGAAATAAAAATATTAAAATAATTAAATAATATAGCAGAATATATTTTGTAATAAATGATGTTTAAGCAATTTTTTTTTCACAGAGGGGTCCGTGACACATTTAAAATTTTTAAAGTGGTCCATTGCGCCAAAAAGGTTAAGAAACCCTGACCTAAATCAATCCATAAATTTCGAGATGTTTCTTCTTCGACGAATTGGCTGGATATTTCGAGAATGAACTCTCGCGCCAAGTATAAATAAGACTGGAGATCGGGAAAGTTTTCAGATTGACTTCGGACTTCGATGAAAGCTGATCGCTTTGTTTACCTACTAGAGTGAACTTGTATAATCGCTGTATTCGAATTTGTTTTCATCGGAGCTTGTATGGAAGCTTGATAGTGACTGTTCTTTGAATAAATTTTGTGAGTTTTCTGAAGAGAGAATAAATATTTTTTTATACAGTAAAAACTGTGCCATCATTGCGTCAGTGGAAAAATTCATAACAATATGATTCCGTGCTCTCCCGATGGTCTAATAAATTTTATATCTGTGGGATATGGAGGGCGCATCACCGATACCACCCTTGTGGAAGACTGCGGTTATTTAAACCAGCTTTCTCCAGGCACGCATGTAATGGCAGATCGATGTTTCAAATACCTATCCTCATTTAGAACAGCTAGGTGAGATGTCTGCCACTTGGCTTGCTATGTAAGCAACTGCCATAAAAATACAATAGAATAAAAAAAGAAAGTTTGCCATTATTTTAGGTATAAATTTTTTTTTTTTTATTGAAAGCATTTTTTTTCCAGTTCAGATTAATTTATATTCCGCTAGAAAACTGCACCATAGAAAACAAGTGTTTTTATAACTTTCTTAGGAGTGAAGAGATGCTGAAAATCGAACATAAAGTTTTCAAAATAGCACCGAAAAAATTGATGAACATGGAACAAGTCATT
The DNA here is from genome assembly GCA_963978545.1 of Linyphia triangularis. Classification (NCBI taxonomy): domain Eukaryota; kingdom Metazoa; phylum Arthropoda; class Arachnida; order Araneae; family Linyphiidae; genus Linyphia; species Linyphia triangularis. The sequence goes on from OZ021731.1 coordinate 13,374,794, forward strand.
TGGTTCTTGTACAAGAATCAAATGAACTTGAATAAGAATGACTTGTACAAGAATGGAATGAAGAGTCTAGAACGTGAATTTAATTGAATTTACAGTTTCTGAGCAAATATGAGTTGTTTCGAATAGTTCGTATGTAAAATTTTGAGCTTCCCAAATATTATAAAAAAATTGGCGAGTTGTCACTGCAATGTTCTTCAGTTTAACTGGATGGAATGATAATTAAAAATAAAAACTTACAATAAAAATCGGTCTTATTCAATCAAGTTAAAAGCAAATGAAAAGCTGTTTGTAAAATATGTACATATTTTTCAGATTTAACACCACGAATTTCAGCTCCTATGAAATCGGGATTCGTTCTAAAGTGAAACATTGTTATAGAATCTATTTTTGGTAAGTTATCGGTCTGCCTTCTTACGAATCCGGACAAGATAGGCATTGATTGAAAAACAAATTACACAAGCCGTCTGATAGTAGGTAAATAAACAAAACAAATGAAGGAGAAAAACCTTCACCGGAAAGTGACGTCAAATCTAAATGGTGGATCATTTTGAGGTTACGTCACGATTCCACTGTTTTTACGATTCTTCTTCTTCTTCTGATATTTAATTACATAAATTTTTAATCGCAATATAACTTACATATTCGGAATCAGCTAGGCTTCCTTTATTAAAATGTATTGCTTTTGGCCATTTTTAAAAACTACACAACTACTCCATTCCAAAATAATTAAATCATTATATAAAAATAAAAGTAATAGATGTAAATTACTCAGATAAAAATGATTTTCACAAACGTTTAAGGTACCGTGAATGCGGCTACTTTGGCCCAAAAAGTACAAAAAAATATAACGTTCTCTGCTAACCTTCAGGATGCAGTTTTTAAATTAATTTCGACAGTTTCCGGTATGGGAATCGCTCCATAGCGGAAATTGTCGAAATTAATTTAAAACTGCTTCCTGAAGGTTAGCATAGAACGTTATATTTTTTGCACAGTTTGGGCATTAGAAGGACCCCAGGACCAAAGTAGCCAAAATTTACGGTACATTTTGCAGAAACATCGTCTCGTTTCATGGCTTTACACCACTTCTTGCGGATATCTGCGTGCTTAAGAACACTGATAAATAATTTAGCAGTGCTGGTAATTGAAGTGTTCCTACATTTCGGGACTAGGTAATGTTTGTACACTGAACCTGAGGATATAATTTTAAATCGATTAAAAGAATACAAGATTAAAAAAAAAAAAAAAAAAAAAAAAAAAGTGCTATAACAATGCGAATAATTTCACGATAATTTCAAAGACCTCGAGAAACAAAACTCGGAGTATGACGTAAGGTGACGTCACATCTGAGCTAGTCTCGTTTTTGCCGCGCTTTTAAACGTGGAAAATTGAAACTGGTATAACTCGAGAAATATTGAACGGATTTCAAAAAAATTTCTAGTTTTGGTTGTCTTTCGTCACTCCTTATAAAATTTAAAAAAAAAAAGAAAAAAAAAAAGATCAACTTGTCAATTATACTGTAATTTTGTCAGTTTTAATTCCTTTCAGTCCTGAATTTATTTGGTTTATCTGTGATTATTTAACCAAAAGATTATCAAATAACATGTCTAGTGATAGAGAAATATTACTTCACTTGTTTCACAATTTAGTTTTCAAATGTATTTGAAGCTTTAAAAAATGTAAATGTTAAATATCATGGAAAGTTAGAACTTTAGATAATGCATTTGGCATCAGTGGTACTGAAAAGATTGTGAAGTTTCAATGATCATAAAATCGTTGAAATAACAATGGAAAACATTTTAAAAAGTTTATTCTGTAGCAAAATATACAAGGCAAAACCGCATGAAAAACTTTATTGAAAGACATAGCGTAGGAAACATTTATTAAGGTCTTGAATGAAAAGAGGTTTACGTCGCATTGAATTCCTTGCTCTTGTATATTTCGACTAAGAGGTAACCAAAAAACCTTTGTAATTGATGACATTAATACAAAAAGCATATGCCGCCAAAAAACAAATATTATTTAGTAATTTCCTGACTTCACAGAATGACTTACCTACTGCCAATTCACAGACATCTCTCTTTGGCAGAAGCGGAGAACTATTGGACAATAGAATAAAGCAATGCAATTAAAAACAAGATTATTTAGAACAAATCAAGTGAAAACAAAACAATTGTTTACTAGTGTTGATAAAATATACTATAATAATAAATTAAGATATCAAGTTCAACTATAATGAAAATCAATGCTAATTTTAAAAGTAGTACATTAATTTTTAGCACTAATACTATCAGTGGTGGCAACTAGCAGAGGAAGACAGTTACCCTCTTTAACTTTTTTATGTTTAAGTGTTTTTGACAGTAATAACTAATACCCCCCAATCACCATCATTAGATTCAATCCTAGATCAACGATTTAAATTGAAACAGAGAGGATAAATAAGCATTATTAACTAAAAAGTAAAGTTGGTAAATCTTAAAATTATTTGCACTTGGGACTGATGTTCCCGTTGTTTATTATTTAGCTACGTAAAAGCAATTTGGAAAGTAATTTGTTGGTGGTTTCTTTCACATAAAATACTTTGCATTAATAAAATGGATTCTCAAGTCCCAGATGTAAAATATTGTATGTGAAAGAAACCATCAAACAATTATTTGTTACCTACCTCTAATCATGAAACACTTACTGCATCTTATGTAATGATGAAAAGAATTCTAAACAAGTTTTGAGTGCCATTTAAAAAAATTCTATATGGTATCTTAATTACAATGGATTATTTTGTCACTAACATTATATTTATTATTGCTTTCTTCTTTATATATTTGAATTTTGTCTAAATTTGGGTATATATAGCAACTGTTCAAAAGGTAAACAGAAGCTTCAAATGTAAACAAGGTTACAAAAATTGTGAAATCGAAGAGATTAATGAGATTGGTTCAAGTTAAAAATAGCAAAAAAATATAGATAACATTTTCAAATGAAAGAAAGAGGTGAAATTAGTTTTCTATGCATGTAATAATAAAATTTATGATGAAAGTTCAGGATTAATTTTGTATAACTGCTAGCAATTTAAACTTTACCCGGTTTCGACTAAGAGAGGGGACGTACCTAAAACAAAAAAAAAAGACTCGTAACAGAGAACTCGATTTCTTCGATCCATGCTGCCATCTAGTAGAGAGATATCTTACTAAAGCTTAAAAGAAACATCTATTTTGTTACCTTAATTCTACTGTTCGAAAACTGGGCAATTATTTTGTGAGAATATTACATAGAACATTAAAACTTTTAATGGGGCAAAAAATTAATACATTTAAAATATGATAAATGAATAAGAAAAGAAAGTTGCAAGTTTGTTTTATGCTAGTAATGTCAAGCACGGGAAATTTAAAAAATAATCTAATTTGATATATTAAATTGATAAATTATTATTAAAATAGAGTTCATAACTAAATAAAATTTGATAAAATATTTTTTTGATCAGGAACCAAAAATGTATTTAGTTCAGCATAGCCTAAAAATATACTTTAAGTTTCTTTTTATCACGATTTTTTAAAAATCTAAATCTTACAATGGTTCGTGTTATGCCCTAGATAAAAAATTAAATACACAAGTTGATATATAGAAATATAACTTACAAAATTATTAATGGAAAATCCATATCCCTTTCATAGCTCTAGATTAAATGTCGGAAGTATCGATCAAAATAAATATCGATACTATATCTTTGCATAGAAAAAATTATGAATAAAATATCGATTTATTGATACATGATTTTTTTTTTTTTTTTTTTTTTTTTTAATTTGATTTTCAATTTTGTCAGAAACGAACTTTTTCGGGGCAAATTTCTACTTTTTAATCATTCGTGCCAAAATCGTTTTAATAAATAAATTATAAAAAAATTTCTGATAAATAAATGATAAAATTTTTTTAATAAATAAATTATATTATCAATCAGAAAAAATAAAATACACTTGGATGTCAATGCAAATATATTCACGTTTCTTTTTCAAGAGGAAATGTCGAAATGTAGTTTACCGCATATTTTGCTGATAGAGATGTTTTAATATTTAAAATTATATGCATATTCCACGCTCACGTTTGCAACAGAAAAGGCGCTATGTTAATGATTGCTAATATAAATGATCCTATCTTTCCATTACATTATGTTTTCTTTTTTGGTTAGGGTGCCATTTTAAATGTCTCTCAGCCAAGTCAAAACTTTAGTTTTGAAGTTTTTGAAAAGGGAATAAAGAAAATCGAAAAAACACATGAAACTACAAAACGATCATCAAAAAACTAAAAAAGTTTGAAAGTATCCATATATCAGTGATTTGTATCGATATTTAAAAAAAAAATTATCGTCGTTTCGATATATCGCCGACCTCTATTCTAGATGCACTCTTTTTCGACAAGTAACGAAGCAACTGATGGGAGCGAAGTTTTTTGACGTGCTATTGTTACCGGAAAATGCCAGATTCGTGCATTTTACAAACTTTATAAATAAATATTTTCAAGCATTTTTTTACTTTTGAGAATATTATACGATATATCTTTCAACATTTTTTTTTTTTGTCAAAAACAATTTTTTAAAGGATTTGGTATCAGATTTCTGAATTTAAATTCGTGATTTTGGCTATTACGTATTATTATTACTTCATCCGAGATTTTCGCCAACGTGATGTGGAAGGGGGGGGGGGGAGGGAGCGATATATATATTTTTTGCATGACTGTTGGGGGACAGGGGGAGGGGGATTTGAATTTAGTTTTTTTTTTCTTACTTTAAAATTAAAAATAATATTTAGTTTCAATAATGCGAAAAAATCCTTTGACCAAGAATTACATTTGTTTGAAATTGATTGGCAATAATTTGCAATTCATTTTAGCTGATTTAATTTAAATATTATAATTATTTTTAAAAATTTTAGAAACATGTTGTGAGGTTCAGTTTACTTAAATTAATATTGTAGAGTAGTTTTTTTTTTTTTTTGGGGGGGGGGGGGGGGGAGGAGGAGGAGGATATAGTGGAAGTGTTGTCAAAAAAGTCAAAATTTTTCTTGACGAATTTCAAAACGTCCTCTTGAAACAAATTTCGCGGAGAACTAAAACAATCAAAGAAATGGTCACGAATAAATACTACAAACGAGACTTTTAAATAACACTTTAAATTTTAGAAAATGAGTTTGCTTAATAAAATGTTACATAAGTGTATTTTTAAGTTTCATGATTTTTTATACAGTATTTAATTATAAATAATTTATATATTAATTAAATAATTTATATATTAATTAAATAATTTATATATTAATTAAATAATTTATATATTAATTAAATAATTTATATATTAATTAAATAATTTATATATTAATTAAATAATTTATATATTAATTAAATAATTTATATATTAATTAAATAATTTATATATTAATTAAATAATTTATATATTAATTAAATAATTTATATATTTAAAATAAATATAATGTTTCAAGACATACTTTCCAGAAAAACTGTTTCTACAGTACTAGTTCTTGGGCTCAAGAACTAGTGCTGTAAAAACAGCATTATGGGATGTGTATCTTGAAACAACATTGGCAAAATTCAAGATTGAACACTCATGTGGAAGATTCATGTTTAAACAACATTGGTTAAAGTGAACATTATCATGTGGTAACAATGGGATGCATCCACGTTGAAACAACATTGACATTCAACGTGGAAACCACATGGGAAAAAATGAACACTATCATGTGGAAACAATGTGACACATCCACGTTGTAATAACATTGATATTCAACGTTGAAATCACATGGGCAAAAGCGAGCACTATCACGTTGAAACAATGTGATACAGCTCTAGTGATATAGCTACGTTGAATCAACGTTGTCACTCAACATTGCATCCAAGTTGTTAAAAGAGTACACTTTCTCGGGAAAACAAAGTTGCAGTTCCACTTTGAAACAACATTGTGCATGTTGGTATTTAACCACATTGAAACAACATGGTTGCGTTGCTTGAATAGACTTCCAGTCGAAATGCGAATCACTTCTGGTTGAACTTTTGTTAATCCTTTTTTTAATCTTTCCTCCAAATCTAATCATTTAACATATTACACTTGTCTATAGAGTTCATGGTTTTGGCTGTGATCCCACATCAAATTAATTTTTTTTTGTTGATAAAAACGAACATTTTATGCCCAACTTTGAACTAAAATAAAAACTCGACCGGAAATTAAATCCGAGTGTCTCCACACCTTAAAATGATCAGAATGACATATTTTATCAATGTGCACAATTACAGACTTGTTTCACAAAATGCAGATTTTTTTCCTAGCCGCGCTATTATATTGGGATATGGGCAGTATCAGTTCCTTATAAGCAGATTTCTGATCTGAATTTCCTTCACTTTCGTTTGAAATGTTCCATTTCATATCCTACATATCCATCCTTATAATTTGGAGTAACAACATGTAGTATTAACAGTTTTTAATTGCAACCGTTTATACTTTATATGAAGGTGGTATAATTTAAAAAAGTGCATTTTTAAGTCTAACTTTAAAGAAGTCTAAAACTTCGACCGGAAGTCACTTTTTAATTTTAGTTTATCATAAAACATCAATAAAATTCCCTTTTCAATGATAGCATATGTTTTATGTATGAAGTTTGAGTTGTTGGATGCAGTTTTAGCTCTAATAGATATACTTCCGGTCGAAATGCAAAACACTTCCGGTTGAACTTTTTTTACATCTTTTTAATCTTTCATCTAAACCTAATAATTATTACACATGTCTATAAAGCTCATGATTTGGCTGTAACCACACATATAATTATTTTTATTGATAAAAAAGGATATTTTAAGCCTAACTTTGAACTAGTATAAAAACTCGACCGGAAGTGAAATTCGAGTCTCCCCACTTCCTAAAAAGATCAGAACGACATATTCTATCAGTGTGCAAAATTACAGATGTAGGGTGGGATTATTTTGCGAGAATATCATATCTTCATTTCATGCTCTCTCGTGTACTGCGTTTGATTCAAAAACAATTCGCCCACAGAAACAGTTGTATGTTTTCCTTTCTAAAAGTTAGTTGGATTCTTAACGCTGTGAAGAGCGCTTGTAAAAATTAAAAAGCTTAGTTTTTCAGTATTGGCTCGTTTATGTTTCACTTTAGATAAGTAACCTGACTATAAATTGACACCTAACCTGGGGCCGATCTACTATGTTTGAAGTATCGGATGATGTTTAAATATTTAACGCAGAGCAACGGTGCAAGAAAGTAGCAAGATGGCGACTTGGCGTTTTTTTCTTCAACGGTTTTGTTACTGAAGGTTGTTGTTTGGGAAAAACGGATAACTGCGTCAAAAGATGTTGAAGGTTGAGGTATATACATCAGAATAAATATAAGTAAAGTCCTTTTGATTTTTCTTGTTACTTGGGAATTCACGGACTAAAAGAAATTGAATTATCATATTCAAATTTGGTTTTGGAACATTTCGGTCGAAATAAATCCAAGAGGAATCCTTCCTATAAAAATTCCTTGCGCGTACCTATCTTTAGTAACTGAAAAAGATTATTTTGTTATTCCTTATAATTCTGAAGAACTTATAATATACCGCCTAGAGTATATATTAGTGTACATATAGTGAAACCTCATTAAGTGTATTGGTATAGAATTTGTACAGTTGACCCGGGCGACACCACGGCTTTCCTCGCGAAAGGTAAAAAGTGTGACTTGCAAAGGTTAGCAGATGACTTAAATGTAGAGTGTAGTGTCGATCTCAAGGTAATAGAATTGAAAAATAATATTCAGCGAAGTGAATCTTATAAAGAGGACCTTGATTATGTGAAAACTCTTCTTGAAGAAATAATCGCAGAAAGGAATACAAAAGAAAATCTTAAAGAGCAGAGACGAAAAGAGAATCTTGAAATGAAAAAGCTAAAGCAACAACAATCATGCGAACTGGAAAAACTGAGCATGCAGTCACGTTCAGAAAGTTCGAATTCTTCATCGGGATCTGTTTTGTCTTCTGACACAAAGTTTCCAAAATTAGGATTTGAGAAATTAATTCCTAAATTCAATGCAAATAGTGATGACATCAGTTTGTTTCTGAATTTGTTCGAAAGACAGTTAGCATTCTTCAAGATACCAGTCAACAAAGTGGGTTGTGCACTTGGTTGGGCTTATCCCAAAATACATAGCTAAACTTATTGCTCAGGAAAGTGATGAAAATGTTCAGGATTACGAATATGTGAAGCGAATTCTTCTAAAGCTGTTTAAGATGAGTGCTGAGAAATTTCGACAGTTGTTTACGCCACATCGCAGAAGTCTTGACACTACGTAGCGTAATTTCTACTTTGATTTGCAGAACTTTTTTGACGGATGGTTATCAGGACTTGGAATTACAGAGTTTAAACACCTATGTGACTTGATGACCAGTGATCAAATTAAGCGTTGCGTTTCACCCGATGTCCGAGAACATTTCCTGGACAATTGGTCGGATTTGGTCAACCCTATTGAACTTGCGAATAAGTTGGACTCTTACGACGAGGTACGAAGCGGCTACATCTCAAGAGCCTAGGAGGAATGAATATCCGAGGGGTCGTCAACGTGACGAGTATAACCGAAATTCTAATCCTGGTCCACAAAAGATTAAAGCTTTTTCCTCAAACCCTAGAAATGAAACTGGAAATGGGAAATACCAACTGCCAGTTGTTATGGTTGTGATAAAATAGGAGTGATTAAAACTAAATGTCCCACCTGTTCACCTAGAAGAGATGAGAAGATTGATGTCAATTTCTTGACCTTGTACACCTTCCAAGCAACAAACTCACCATTGGCTTTGCTTGACGGCAGCATATCAGAAGTGAATGCTAAAGTATGTGCAGACATTGGTGCCTCCAGGTCGGTCGCGGGAGAGATCTTATACTCATGTATGTTGCTCAAAGGTGTGAAATTCCAACCTACAACAATTACAATGACATTAGCAAATGGATGCAAGTCCACGGAAAAAGCGTACACCGTCCCTGTGAGCATTAGCATTGAAGAGAAATCCATTACATTATATACTCTGGCTCTGCCAAGAACAAAAGAGAATCGTACTCTGCTAGGGACAAACTTCATGGAAAAAAGAATGGTTCTCAACATGAGGAACAGAAATTGGCACTTCTGTGAGAAACCAAAGCTGAAGATTTACTTCCAAGAAGATATTCCAATTAGCCTCTTACATCCGATAGAAGCTGTTCCAGAACTATACGATTCATAACCAGATCTCCCTGAACCAGGCATCCTGCCTGAAGAAGCTGTTTCTGAACCACACGTTCCACAATCAAATCTCCCTGAATCAGGTGTCCTGCCTGAAGACATAGCATCATCCCAGATTGATGAGGTTGTGCAACCAGTCAACTGCAGACTTCCAAAAAGGGAAGGAGAAGGCATACCCAATAAGTGGCGAACCCAATTAAACCATTTGGTAATGGAGTTCCAGGATATCTTGAATTCAGGGGGAGACCCTACACCATATATGGAGCATCGCATTGGCACAGGAAATGCACCCCCGTTGGCAACAACACCTTATCGCTTGTCCCCTGCCTGCCAGAAGGTGCTCAAGAAGGAACTGGACTATCTCCTTGCCTCGGGAGTTATAGAAGAGTGAGACTCACCCTATGCAGCACCAATTGTGTTGATCCCTAGCCGAATGGAGAATTCCGGCTATGCGTGGACTACAAAAAATTAAATTCAGTTACGAAATATGATCCTTACCCATTGCCGAGGATGGATGATTTGTTGTAGAAAGCCTCAGAGACTAACTTTATGTCCACCATCGATATAAAAGCAGGTTACCACCAAGTTAAGGTGTATTCACTGGACCAGGATAAGACTGCTTTCGTTTGTAGCTTTGGAGTTTATCGCTTCACTCGAATGCCTTTCGCATAGAAGACAGCTCCAGCAACTTTCCAAAGATTGATAGACATTTTCAGAAATGGGCTAAAGGTCATTACATTAGCCAATTTGGATGACATAATTGTCATGTATCCAACGTTTGAAAAACATCTTGAAGATTTGTGCCTAATCTTCAAAAGACTTCGACAATTCAAGTTACAAGCAAATCGTGAGAAGTGTCACTTCATTTATCAAAAGGTCAATTACCTTGGACATTTCATCACAAATTCCGGTATTGAAGTCGACCCTGCCAAGGTTGCAGCCATTATGGATATTCCTCCTCCGAAGAATGTAAAGCAGCTTCAATCATTTCTACAGACCTGCAGCTGGTATAGACGCTTCATAGCTAACTTTGCTGGAATCGCAAAAACACTGAACAATCTCACAAGAAAACGAACTGCCTGGACCTGGAGATCGGAAGACCAGAACAGCTTTGATGCCTTGAAGAAAATCCTGATTTCACCATCAGTCCTCAGATAACTAGAAGAGAGCCAACCGTTCTTTCTGAGAACGGATGCATCGGCTTACGTTTTGGGAACTGTCCTTAGTCAAGGACAATGTTCAGAAGAACACCCAATTGAGTATGCCAGTCGTCTTCTTATTCTAGCTGAGAGAAATTACTCCACAACTGAACGGGAAGCTCTAGCCGCCGTGTGGGCATTGGAGAAATTTAGTTGGTTGGTTGGTTGTTTTCAGATTATCTGGTGCCGTCAGCAACACGAGGGCTATAATGCGCCGAAACATTCGTCATTTGACAAGCCAACATACATTTACAAACACCCATGCCTTATACGGGACTCGAACCAGCAACCTAGCGGTCTAGAAGCTAGGGGAGAAATTTAGAGGATACATCGAAGGTTCTGAAATCAGGGTCGTTTCGGATCATCAACCGCTAAAGTGGTTGTTGAGTTTGAAAACTCCTACAGGACGTCTGGCTCGATGGGCTCTACAAATACAATCATTCAATTTAAATCTTGAATACGTACCTGGGAAAGCGAATGTAGTTGCGGATACAGACTTGTTTCATAAGTGCAGTTTTCGGCTATTTTTTGGCGTCTAGCCGTTCTACTATTCCCTTGTCAGTCGTGTCTTAGCGCATTATAATATAAGTATATGTATGTTGTTTGTTGATATCTAACGAATTTTTAATTTATAAGTGGATAATTCAGCTAAGTGGTGTTTCATTGTCATGAGTAAAAGAACTTATTCTACAAGAAAAACTACTGATGTCCCGATAATCGGTCAACCTGTTGATATAAATTTTATCAATGCTTTGCCTACTAAAGTTGATGTGTTACGGTAATTTGAATGTGTGAGAAATCAATTGAAATCTGAGCAATCTCATCAACCAGAAAAAATCAATTGCAATGCGAACGGCCAGAAAGCTAGAAGAAATTTGGGAGAAGTCTTCCTTTCCAGATTCAAGCCCGAGAAATATTATTTTTTTGATTTTAAAACCACATGAGCGATGTAAAATATATAAATATATATATATATATATATATATATATATATATATATATATATATATATATATATATATATATATATATATATATATATATATATATATATATATATATATATATATATATATATATATATATATATATATTTTTCTTTGTTATCTTTATTTCTTAAGAAGAAAAAAAAAATCTTTTTAATTTTCAATTTGATTTAAATTGATTCAATTTAATTTTTTTTTTTTTGGCCAAGACCCTGCTGTTGTGGTGCGTTTCGACCTGATCTGTCCGTCCTAGAATGTTTTGTTATTGATAACTGTGCCACTGCGATATGATCTGCATCCTACTTTTGCATTTTGTCACAATTTGACAGGTGGAATAGTGCTCTTCGGGCTGGTCCCACCATAAATCCAGTATATTTTAGTATAGTAACAGTTGTAAAAGTAACAATGGTTCCTCATGTCACATCCGTGTCGACAATGCTTTTTATACTACTATGTATAAAAAAACAACTATAGTTTTTATATCAAACTCTATAATAAAAATATTACTCTTGATTATATTTACCTTTACAGTAAATATCAAGATTTTTGAAGATTTTTTTGTTTTTAATTTTGTTTAACCCTTAAATGCATATTGTTGCCTTTTCGATACATTCCTTAAATGCTTAGAATGTAGATCTCTTTATGTAGTAACCTTTGCATAGTGTTTTTATTTTAATTTTACCGAAACTATTTTATCGTTTTCGAACGCAACTATAATCTTTGACAGTTTATTTCTTTATCTGTGACAATTTTTATTGTTGGGGGCGCTGTTGTCTGAGTACAATTTCATTTCGGCGGGTGTTACGAATTACGATAATTTATATAAAAAGTAATAAAAACACACAGGAAAAATTGTTTTCAGGTAAAAACAAGGTAGAGTAACGAATTATATTTATATTTTTGCACATACTGATAAATTTATGCGAGGAAAATGTAGCTTTTTATGTGATGTAAAACTACATCAATATGCAAAATCCTTATGGTTTTTTTTATTATTATTTTTCTCTTTAGCTACACCCATTTCTTAGTTGATTTCAAATTTTATTTATTGAAAATAAAATTTCATGCATTTAAGGGTTAAATTCCTGATTTTTCGTAGAATAGTCCATATATGAAAATTTTTCCGCTCAGTTAAGTAACAAAAGTACATTTTGTATGACTTTTATCAACAAGATAATATATTTCAATCCGTACTTCCCCTCTCAAAAACCGTGTTTTTTAATTTTGGGGATTGACTCATAAGAGGTCCTGAATTTTACTGTAAAAAAATATATTATGACAGCTGCCCCATGTTTGAACGAAATTTTTTTCAATTGGGCTTTTTTTTGTGTTTATTTTACCTATACTGAATGCTGTACTAATATCAATTAATGATAGACAAAATTATGTGCTTTCAAAGAACTTAATTTTAAACTCTATAGCAAGGGAAATATTGTAAATATTTTGAGTTTAGTAAATTTATGATAGTTAATTACCCTGTATTTACAAATATTATTATTTCAAAAAGGAGCACACATTGCATTTTCACACTTCCTGCCCTTTCAAGTGCACCCAGTGAAAGTTCTAAAACCAATTGTTACCCCAAACGTGAACTCCTAACTATTTTTGATAAATTTTTTAACTTAAACTTTTCGCCAAATAAATTGTCCAAATATTTTGCCCTGTTTCCAAAAGTTTCCTTTCCCTTCATCCTCTGTTTTTGATATTCATTCAAATCAAAACAATCGATTTCGATGTTCCGACTGATACTGAGAGGGTAAAAGCGTTGTTTTAGTCTGTGATTCTCTAACAGACTAATACAGTAACTAATTAACTGGGTAACAAATTCTCAAAAAACTTTTTATTCGTTTATTCTCTGTACTATAGATGGCGCCATTGCTCTAAAGTTCTTAACAGAAAAATTAGCTTTTGCATTTAAATGATACTGACATGAAAAACACAATCTTAGCATAACATCATTTGACGGAACTGAAGTTAAAATTGCAAGCTTGGCAACATTTTCTGTTACAAATATGTTTATGGTTTTAAATTTACATTTATCACATTTCAAAATAAAAGTAATTTTAGTAGCAAAACAACGAATACTAAAAAAATACTACTAGAACATATGAACTGGTTTCTCATCCTACCTTGGATTTTTTTGGTGAAACCATTTCGCAAAGAAGGAAATCAATGCGAATGCCTGTCTTGCCTTTATTTGGCAAAATGCTCTGTTTTTTTTTTTTTTTTTTTTTTTTTTTTTTTGCACCAGCAATCTGCTTTGAATTTGAAGTGTTTATTTTAAAGAAATCTAGGTAATGATATCTTTTAAAATTTAGTGATTATCAATATTTTTTCAATTAGTTTGTGTTAATATATTTTGAAAATTAGTTAAATTTCATACTTTTTTTAAAAATGGTTAAAGTTAATTCTATTTGGACATAAAATAAGTTTACTATTCTAGTGAAAATAATATCATTCGATAACCATGAAATTTCATTAAAAAATTATATTTTGTAGAGATGACTTATCGTGATCAACTTAAAATAAGTGTAAGACAAGTTTATCAAAATATCAAATCCTGTGAAGACATTTAAGGAAGACTTACTCTGCAAAAGAAACCGGGAAATTTCATAGATATAAAATGCATAATTTTTTTTTTACCCCAATAACTATCTTTTGATGAAAATTATATTTTTTTATTCAGCAATTATTAACATCACCTGAATTGAAATGGTCAGAAAATTCCCGCATTTTTTAATTCAATTGCAAATGTTTCGAAAAGGTCATAAACACAAAAATTCCTGCTCAGTGTGCTTTTACTTTTTTTTTAAATTTATGATCAAAATTACCTTCTTAGACGTTGGCGAGAAAACGATTAATTCCGCTGGCATTGAATGTGACGTCATGGCTTCCCAAACATCTTGGCTTGAAATGTAGCAGCAGAAATCAGATTTGCAAGTTTCTCGCAAATCACTCCAACCTGTACGGAATGTGGCAATGGTCTACCAACGCCAACTATTTGACAGAAACCTCACTATAACCAAAGAAACGTCACGGATTTGTTTGACTGTTTTGATCGGACTGGTTTTGGCTCACTTTTGTGGCATTTTCTTTTCTTAATATTTAAATAACTAATTTTTTTAAAGAACTTTTGCTTAAATATTTGGAATCAGAAAGAAATTCTTCATAAATATATACTAATTTCCCTCGTTTTTAAAAAATGCTGGAATTGTCCATTGTACGAGAGAATATCGTTTCTGTCTGTATGGTTATCCTGAATACAAATGATTCTGTGCTGACGAACATTTTTCAATAAAGTGAAATTAATATTTTATACAACTGCCGATGGCTGCTTGGATTTGAGCGGTGTGCTAATTATGAAAAGATAACACTCAAATTATTTAAGATTAGTCCATTCCGTAGCAATTTTGGCTTCTTTCCAAGTGAATTTTTTGGGTACATTTTAGAGGTCGGCGATATATCGATAAGACGATATTTTTATGGATATTTTGAAAAAATTATCAATATTAAAAATATCGATACAAATCACCGATATATCGATATTTTCAAACTTTTTTAGTTTTTTGTTGATCGTTTTGTAGTTCCATGTGTTTTTTCAGTTTTCTTTATTCCCTTTTCAAAACCTTCAAAACTAAAGTTTGGACTTGGCTGAGAGACAGTTAAAATGGCACCCTAACAAAAAAGAAAACATAATGTAATGGAAAGATAAGATTATTTATTAGTAGTCATTAACACAACGCCGTTTCTGTTGCCAACGTGTGCCTGGAATTTGCATCTAATTTTAAATATTAAAAACATTTCTATCAGCAAAATATGCGGTAAACTACTTTTCAAAATTTCTTCTTTAAGAATAAATGGGAATTTATGCACTGACATCTAAATGTATTTTATTTATTCTGATTGATAATATAATTTATTTATTAAAAAAAATTATAATTTATTTATTAAAAAAAAATTATAATTTATTTATTAAAAAAAAATTATAATTTATTTATTAAAACAATTTTTATAATTTATTTATTAAAACAATTTTGGCATAAATTCTTGAAAAGTAGAAATTTGCCTCGAAAAACTTCGTTTCTGGAAAATCAAATAAAAAAATTAATTTATCGATATATCGATATTTTTCTATGCAACGATATAGTATCGATATTTATTTTGATCGATATTTCCGACCTCTAGTACATTTGGAGTTCTAGGGATCTCTTCAAGCACAAGTTTGCACTAGAAAAACAAATTGCGCTTGAAAATATTTTGATGTTCATGGCAAATTGAGAAAATATCAAATATAATTATTGGCTGGTATTTATTGAGGGAAAAAAAATAGTATTTTTGATAACCGCATCATTATTTTCATTCAAATTTCATGATATTTTAAAAAAGAAATGTTAAAGGAATTAATACTTTAACAATGATTAGAAATCATTTTAAACTAATCGTTTCAATAGAGCCGGTGATTAGCCACATTTGCACGATTTTACATCATAGCCCACAAATGTATTTTCGTGAATAAATTTTCAGAGGTATCGGACACTGAATTTTCTGAATTTTCCATTTATTACTGATAAAAAAAAATATTATTGATAAATCTGATTTCACAAGAAATTTAAATATATTTACAACAACTAATATTGAAAATGGCACATTGACAATTGTTTTTCAACTTATCTATTTCAGAACTTAAGAAAATATCATTTTGAAGATGGGACTTGGATCGATATACTATGTATGAAATGTATTTCGTTTTCGTTTTAGTATTTTCTAGCTTTTTCCGGAATTTGCAAGATGTGCATTGAATCTGGTCGGGTCTGGATTAAACCGGCTCGGACCAGTTCTTTGGAGCATCACCAATCTATAATAATTAGAGGTCTGAAATACCGATCAAATTAAATATCGATACTATATCGTTGTAGAGAAAAAAAGTATCGATACATCGATACGTGATTATTATTATTATTTTAATTTGATTTTCAATTTTGCCAGAAACGAAGTTTTTCGGGGCAAATTTCTACTTTTCATGAATTCATACCAAAATTGTTTTAAGAAATAAATTATATTAATCATAATAAATAAAATATATTTGGATGTAAATGCATAAATTCAAAAGAAGACATTTTGAAAAGTAGTTTATCGCATATTTTGCTGATAGAGATGTCTTTAATATTTAAAATTAAATGCAATTTAAAGGCACACACTGGCAACATAAACGGCGCTATATTAATGACTACTAATAAATGATCTTATCTTTCCATTACATTATGTTTTCTTTTTGGTTTGGGTGTCATTTTAATTGTCTCTCAGCCAAGTAAAAACTTTAGTTTTGAAGTTTTCGAAAAGGGAATAAAGAAAATTGAAATGAACACATGGCACTACAAGATCATCAAAAAAAAAAAAAAAAAAAAAAATGTTTGAACCTATCGATTTATTGGTAACTTGAATAGATATTTTTTTTTAAATATCGATAAAAATATTGTCGTATCGATAAATCACCGACCTATAAAAAAATCCCAGATTTCTGTTTCGGCTAGAATTTTTCGGGCTTTTTACTTTTAACACTTTGCTCTCTTTATAAAATCGCCAAGCGTCACCCGCTGCTCCTTTCGTCTCTTTAAATAAATACTTGTAATTCGACCACGACATGCTTGTTACGACGGTCAACACTACTGCACCATTACATATGTATCTTAAAACTGTAAATTATAAATGAATTAAAGTTTTATAGGTATATTTCTTTAATTTGATGCTTTGAATTGTTTATCTATGAATATTAAATAATCGAAACTTCGTAAATTAAAAAATAAGAAATTTTATAAGAAGTTGTTTAATAGTGATTAAAAAATAAAGATTTTTTTTTATTAATCTTTGTAATTTATTTAATAAAAAAATGTAATTTAAACATTTAGTGTTGGCATTAAGTTAAAAATACAAATTAAAGAAATTTTACAAAAATTTAAATTTTTAAGAAAAAAAAAGTCAAAAACGCTACTTTAATATAAAAGTACAATCGACACAAGATTTTAATATACTCTATCAATTCATATTACATTCTAGATAAAGAATATTAGAAATCATAAAGATAGCATGCCTTTATGATAATTCAAAAACGCCACCAAAACTTCCCTTTAAAAACAATTGCTTTAGATATCTTTCAACAATATTAACGTATTCGATAATCACTAAATGAAACCCAAGACGTTAGAAACATCATCGAAATTCCACCAGCAGAATTTGTGAAATTCTTTCAATCAATAAACATTCCCCGCCAAACAATAAACATTCCCCGCTAAAACAATAAATTAATCTTCCAACGCCAATATTGGCTTCACAAATATATCCCGATCATCAACCGGGAGTGTAAGCTCTGTGTTAAAGTAATTAGAAAGCTAATTTAAAAAACGCATAATAAATTTATTAAAACTACTTAAAATGACAAGATAAACAATAACTTCCTCCTGGGAAGTGATTCGGATAAACAGTAATTATCAAAAGAACATAATGAATACAGTCAAACCCCGGTAACGTGAAGTAAATGGGGCCGCCAAAATAGTTCTCGTTGACCGAATTGCGAGTTACGCGAATAAATTAACGTTAATTTTTTAAGTAAGCAGACCTGTTTTTATTTCACGTTAAACGGGATTTCATGTTACGGGGTTTGACTGTAATTACACTCAGTCATTATAGCGGCGGGTACAGAACAGGTTCCGATTTACATAAAGGCACTTCGAGCGGCATCCGAAACAATTAACTTCCAGTCTGAAGAGTTATTTGTGCATCTAAACTCTTAGGCCGCTCACAAAGGCATGTGCACTGGTCGCCACAAATACACAAAAGTGTCTCATTGCAACAGCCATCCCTTATTCTGTTAATTGTCATTGTGTGCAGCATGACTTTACTCCAGTAACACTTCATTGCCAATAATGTGTCATCACAAATATTTCAACATCTAACTTCGCTAACTGCAACTTTCACCTTCGCTAACTGTAATAGTAGATTTGTGTGCTGACAGATGCTCTGGGGAAGCTACAGTCATCCTCCTCAATGGGCAAGGCCTTCTTGAACGAAGACCTCGGCGTGAACATGACTACCTCGACACCTGCAAGGGGATCTTCAAAGGGGTCTGAAGTTCCAAAAGGGCTTATACCCCCCTCAGCATCTGGTGGTGGTAAGGATGACTTCTGCTTCTGTTCTTCAACTTCAATAGCTTCGCGAAGTCTTCTGGATCGGCGCAGGTAGAACTTGGTGGCCAGAATAGTTAGAGCGGAAATCACAGCTATGCTAAGGATCAGCGTCAGATACAATATGAATTTGTCTTTGTGATCTGAAAGAAATAACATGTTTAGTTACTGAAATTTCTGAATATTGAAAAAGTTGTTAAATGTACTATACGAATCATTAAGGAACACGTCCTCAATGTATTTTTTCAACACATTGATGGCCAACCACAAGTTATCTCGTAGTTGGCAATCATTGTATGGCAAATCTGCTGGTATAATAGACCCCACCTAATTATTATGAACAGTAGGATAAGACCCTCGCAACTATTTGCTCTGGGTTAAAATCTCGAGTAGGGTATGTTTGTCATTTTGCTGTGGTATGTCCCGTATGATCTTGTTGTAGAGACAAGGGTATATAATAAACTAGTTAAAGCATATCTCACTCCCGAAAGGGAGTCGAAAGTTTTAATAGAAGGAAGTTGTCTCTATTTCTAGCACCTATGATACATATCTCACTCTAACAAACACAAAGAAGATGTGGTTGTCTGATGTTTTGATAACAATGTATTTCCTTGTGGAGATTCCAGATAAAAAAATATATATTTTTATTCTGAACCAAATATTTACTCTGTTGGTTAATCTTCACTGAATGGAAAGCTCTTATAAGAATCATTACATTAATATAAGGATAAATTGATATAGGAGTAATTATATTAATCGTTTCATACGGTTTGAACCTTCAATAATCAAGGTGTTTCACTGAAATATTTAACGCGCTACCTTACAGAGCCATAAAATAACTTGTCAGTGGAAAATTTACTTCTTGAAAAAGTTTGCTCAGACATTTCATATTTTTAGAACCTCAAAAGGAAGTACCTAATTATACCCATATCAAACAATGAAACTAACTAGAGATGTTTGATTTTCGTCTATAAAAGAGGAGAATTTATTTCGTGTTTGAAAAGCCTATAACTATTGATAAGTACGTAAAAAATCGGTTAAAAAGGTGACGGTTACTTCATATTGAATCATAAATATTGTTGCGTGGATGGGTTCGAAAGATTTGAAGCCAAAGCAGATCAAAACTTGCAGAAATTTATTCCGATATAACTCTTTGTAGATTCTCTTACAACTCTAGAACTTCTCGTTCTAGTAGACTCAATACAGCTCTTTTCACACCAATAGAGCACACAACAGCAGTTAAAAACTTGACAACAACAACTGCTAAAATTGCTGCAAAAGACAATGCAATACAATTCTCGTAACTCTCTGAATGCTTGCTGAGAGACAACTAACTCAGTAACTCTACTCAGTCAGTCACTCAACTAACTAACTCCACTCACGGCCGGCCTTATATAGGAATCAATACTTCGTGAATCTTCTAGAGATAGAAATTTGGTGGACTTTCCAGATCGTAGTCGAAAAGTCCTATACATGTACATGGGGACCGAAAATGTCGCCAAATGGTCACCAAGTTTGGCAACATTTGGCGATTTCTCGCCAAATTTGGCGACAAAAATTAGGCGCCAAAACCGTCGCCAACTTGGCGAGATTGCCAGTACGATAATGTTAAATGGCCTTCTCTTTGTAAAACTCGTTTTCAATCATTAAAGGTCACATTGCAGGAAAGCAAAGTAAGACAAACTCTTGCACTGCCTTATGCGAAATGTACATAAATTTATCTTTTTACATAATTAATGCTACGAAATATTTACAAATATACAGAAAGTATATACAGTGAGTATATACAAATATACAAATATAAAGTATATACAAATATACAGTGAGTATAGGTAATAATTCTTAATAGGACTTCATCTTAATGTAAGGAATGAACCGAAGTGTTGCTTAAATTGCCACTTTGTTGAGAAGGATAAAGTTTCCAACAAACCTTTTGAGGATTGCATTAGATAAGATGTATTTTAAATGAAAATTGTTGAAATAGAATGCATTTCAATGACACTCCGCTATGCATTTATCTGACCGCATTTCCCTAATTACAAACTATCCTTTGAAACTTAGGTATCATCAAGTTTTGAACTTAAACGTTAATCTTTCATTATACTGAAGTATTCATGTGGTTTAAAATTGCGTCAAAACTTAACAAATCCTGGGAGGTCAAATAATGGAAATGAATTTGCGAATTCAAACACCGGGAACCTTTGGCTTTACGCGTATTTACTTTGCAGTTAATTTCGTGGCTCTGAAATGATTCAATATTTGGACAAATCTACTGAAGGAAATTAAATGCCAACTTCTAAATTATAATTGAATTCCGATGTTGAGATAAAGTGGCTTGAATGAGATTGCCGGATTAAAGTTTTCGCTTTTCTGATTTTTTCAATAAGTAATGTTTCCAAACAATTCCACATCTAATTATTAGTTTATTTTAAATTAAAATATAAGTTCATATAATAATTTATTATTAGTAGTAATATTATATTTTGAACACTAAACTATATTTCATAAATATAAATTCTCTTCAACATCATCATTGTTGTTAACATTATCGTTATTATTAGTTTTATGGATATTTATATTATTAGTATTGTTATTATTATTATATTTTTAATAATAATATCAATATCAATCAATATTCTTATTCTTATTATTGTTAATAACAATAGCATTATTATTATTACTCTTGTTGCTGATTATTAATGATAATAATAATAGTGCATTTCAAATTCCTTGTTTTCACTACAGTCAATAGCATTGCCATTAACATTTTTAAAAGTAAGGGGAACTAACGCAATTCTTTTGATTCTTCTTCTTCTTCGCCACATTCAATTCGAGCCGAATGAATTGTTTTCTCGCCAACGGCTACCGGGGAAACTTTGGTTGCAAATTACAAAAAAGAAAAAGCGCATTGAGTAGAAATTTGTCTGTGTACGACCTTTTCAAAACATTCAGAAAAAAAAAAAAAAAAAAAAAAAAAAAAAAAAAACCGCGGGAAATGTCCCTTACCGCAATTTTAATTTTTTCCCCACTAGTTGAATAAATAAATATTCTATATAGATTTTGTATAACGACCAAGTTTTAATAGAAAAAAACTAAAAAAAATTTCGTTTTAAATTCTGACTCAATTTTCTAGAATAAATCAGAGAGCTTGCGAATAAAATGCTGTATTATATCCTGTTTCATAATTCCCAAAAGAAGAAAATTCGTAACACTATTCAGTGTAGATCATTTATTATTGCTACTGTATTCTTATTTTAAAAATATATATTTCCTGAAATAAGGCAATTCTAAAATACACAGGACGGAAATAAAATATTTCCGTAATTCAAAAAAGTATATATTTCGAGCATTTTGTAAGAGCCATATAAATATATTTGATATCTTTGGAACATTTTCAAATAAAGTACTTGCTGCGAGACTGTGATAGAATACTTAATTTATTTCATGCATTGGTGGAATTTGCTTTATAAATTTACTACAAGATATGAAGAATAGTATAAATAATAGAGGTCGGCGATATATCGATACGACGATATTTTTATTGATACGTCTAAAAAAATATCGATATTGAAAATTTCGATAAACTTATCTATATATCGATATTTTCAAACATTTTTAGTTTTTTGATGATCGTTTTGTAATTCCATGTGTTTTTTCGATTTTCTTTATTCCCTTTTCAAAAACTTCAAAACTAAAGTTTGAACTTGGCTGAAAGACAGCTAAAATGTCACCAATATTCAATATTTTCCCCTACTCTTAAAAGCTATTGAAAATTATATAAATTCTTCTTAAAATCACTGCACTAATTAAGCGAAAATATAATATTTTTTTTTTTGTAACAGATCCATTTCAGTTGAAAAAGTACTCACCGTACAAAAAAGCAATCATGAAAAGTAGAAATTTGCTCCGAAAAACTTTGTTTCTGGCAAAATTGAAAATCAAATTTAAAAAAAAATCATGTATCGATTTATCGATATTTTATCGATATTTCTTTCTATGCAACGATAGAGTATCGATATTTATTTTGATCGATATTTCCGACCTCTATAAAATAATGTTACGGTATGTTGAAAAAGCTAGAAAGAACTATACTCTCTAATGAATTATGCATTTTCGAATAGGGGAGATCATTACTATTTACGCTTCGAATCTTAAAAATGTTATTACTCAGACGAAGCATAATAACAATAATTTATAAAAGGAAATGTACCAGAATGCACTTTATCGACTGGTTTTGGAAAAATACGTTATTAATCGAGTATTGTTTCTGCGAAAGTACGTTTTATACAAAGGGTTTCATTAAATAATGTCTGAAAATTATAAGTGTTCTTTTGGAAAGTCATGAAAAATTAGTAAATATTTATACAAAGTGTTTATAAATAAAC
Source organism: Linyphia triangularis (assembly GCA_963978545.1). Classification (NCBI taxonomy): domain Eukaryota; kingdom Metazoa; phylum Arthropoda; class Arachnida; order Araneae; family Linyphiidae; genus Linyphia; species Linyphia triangularis. The sequence goes on from OZ021731.1 coordinate 13,397,795, forward strand.
TGCACTTGTATAGAACTGCCGAGAATCTGTTTTAATTAGAAGTCGGAAATATCGATCAAAATAAATATCGATACAATATTGTTGCATAGAAAAAAAATATCGATATATCGATACATGATTTTTTTTTAAATTTTATTTTTAATTTGCCAGAAACGAAGTTTTTCGAGGCAAATTTCTACTTTTCATGAATTCATGCCAAAATTATTTTTATAATAAATTATATATAATTGTTTTTAAAATAAAATACATTTGGATGTCAATTCATAAATTCACATTTTTAAAGAAATTTTGAAAAGTAGTTTACCGCATATTTTACTGATAGAGATGTTTTTAATATTTAAAATTAGATGCAAATTCCAGGCACACGTTGGCAACAGAAACGAAGCTGTGTTAATAACTACTAATAAATTATCTTATCTTCCCATTACATTATGCTTTTTTTTTTTTATTAGGGAGACATTTTAACTGTTTCTCAGCCAAGTCCAAACTTTAGTTTTGAAGTTTTTGAAAAGGGAATAAAGTAAATTGAAAAAACACATTTAATTACAAAAAAATCATTAAAAAAAATTTAATTTTTTTAAATATCGATATATCGGTGATTTGTATCGATATTTTTACTATCGAAATATTTTTTTAAATATCGATAAAAATATCGTCGTATCGATACATCGCCGATTTCTAGTTCCAATAGATATATGTTCATAAAAATTAGAATCTTTGCTTTTGAGACCAAAGAAAAATAAGATACAAAGACAAATTGTTTTTTTTTGGCAGCCGGTGAAAAAAGTGTAAGTTTCAATATTTACTTCGTATAACTAACTGATATCAATTTTTCGGATATAGTTCATTAAATTTCTTAATAAATCATTTCAACATGTTCTTAATGTTATGTATACCAAATGTTTTGAAGGCTTTTTTTTTTTAACTGGATAGAGACTTCTCTTATTATTTAACTATACCCTTACATTATATATAAAGACAAGTTTATAAATGTTAATGTACGTCTTCTGCCCATTTAAAATGTTTGTACAAATAAAACAAAGTAAATGTAAGAATTAAATTTTTTCTCTCTGTTTCTATGTTGCATTTTGGGGTCCGGCACCTCCATAGGAGCCCATGTTAAATTCAACAACTTTGGGGGCATCTAATTTAATAACCGATTCTTCAATCATCATGAAACTTTTGCAGTATAATATTTGGATACTTTTGAATACTTTAACACGAGATTTTTGTTATTTTTTAAAAATTAAAAAAATTATGATTTTCTAAAAAATATGTTTAAGAAAAATTATAAAATTTTAGACTAATTATTTTTTTTAAAAAAAGTTTGCTACTTATCAATAATTCCTCGTATTAAAGTACTTAAATACATTAGAGAAACATGTCAAAATAATTTCAAGCATTTATGTCATATAGATTTTAAGCTATGTGCCCCCAAACATGAAAAAACTGCATTTTGAGAAATTCGGCTTTGAAGTTAAGAAACATGCTTTAAATACCTACATTTTGTTTACTTCAAAAAATTATTAAAAATACTTTGAAATAAGATATAATTACAAATGTGGCATCATTTTAAAGACACAAATTTATATTTTAATAAACAGTAATAAACTCGAAATCCATAATCTAAACATTTTTCATGTGCCATTGAGAATGTCTGCTTTTGGAAATGAAGGAGATATTTTGGAATAGCGTGGTTCGATTTCTATTCGAGCTAACCAATCCTGCTTATTTATTTCAATTAATTTTTTACTTGTTTGATTGTCAGCTCACGTGAGTGGAAGATGAGAGTCACAGTTGCCATTAAATAGAAAATGTTTTATTTACTGTTACCAGTAGCCAGGTGGCTTCACTTGACGTCACGGACTAATAGCGACAGAGTGGTAGAATGTAAATCCGGCTATTATTATTATTCGTTCCGTTATTCAGTGGCGGCTCGTGTACTACAGGCAGCCGGGTTGCATCTACATTTAAAAGTTCAAACTAAAATTATATATTTTACAATTTTCTTAAACGAAGATCCAATTTCCAAGGTAGGTGTAAAAAAAAAATCCGATAACCAGCAAACTTCTTGCCTCAGTACTCAATTCAAGTGGGAAAAAACCACATCCGTGTGTTCCTGAAACGCGTTTCGGCTGAGACTTTGCCATGAGTTTCCATGGTAAACAATGGAATTTAATAAAGCTTTCCCTCACGTCATGTGTAGAGAGGCAGCCAGATCAGCGATTTCCCGACTCCGGCTGCCCTCGAGAATTTCTGCTTTAAAATAATCTCTCAATGGAATTTTTACAAGATAATCTGAAGGCAAGAGAGTTATTTTAATGGTTTGAAGTACTATTTTGTTCTGAAAATAAATTTTAATAATTTAAACTCATTATAAAAAATCGTATTTTTGGCATGTGAAATTTCATTACAGTGATAACTGAAGTTTGATGTAATCTTTTTGAAAATGATTTGAGAATTCAAATTTGCATTAACAATGAGATGTTTTGAATCTCAGTCAAATTGATTGGAAAAGAAAATGAATTTTGCTAGATTTTTAAATGCATAAGTTTTTAGAAAAATTGCGATTTTTTCTACTTTCAAAGTTAAAAAAAGTCTATTAAAAAACTATTTATTTTAGAAACTAAATGGAGGTTCATAACATTAAGAATCATATTATGAAAATCATTCCAACCATAATTTCTTTACTTGGCACCAGAAAACTCGAGTAATCACTGTTAGAAAATATGCCAATTGTAACGGGTCTAATGTTAATTAGTCTATTAATTTTTGAAAAAAATTGAAATTTTTCCCCTTTAAACATCATTGCTAATTATGTAATTTAAAATGAGTTTTTTTTTTTTTTTTTTTTTTTTTTTTAAGAGTGACAAACAAACAAAAAATCTGAATGGTGGTATTAACTTATATTATAATTGATGAAATAATAAAAGTCAAGTACCGTTGTAAATTGTGGAAGGTTTTTATTAATTTTATATTATTTTTTTAATCATGAGGGATCATCTACATAATAGAACTAAAAAAAAATTTAAAAAGTTCAGGAGCAAACCCATAATATTATAACATATTTAGATTTAGAATCCAAAAAAACGTCTAAATACCAAATTTCATAATTTTCCAATGAGTGGTTAATAATTTAAATAATGTTAAAAAAAAAATTAAAAATTAAAAAAAAAAAAAAAAATTATGTTAAACAGAAAATTTATTTTTTGGCCATACATTCTTATATAGTTAATATATTTTAGCAATTTTTATTTCAAAAGATAGTTTGATTTAAGGTCAAACATAAATTACATGCAACTTTTGTATTAAACAGTTTTTTAATAATTAATTATTAATTAATTTAATTTGATCTAAATAACCTAACTAAATTTTACAGTTTCTTAAATAGAAACATATGTATTTTTTATTTCCATTAGAATTATCATGGTCGAAAAATCCTCCACAATTTTTTTCCTTCTATTTTTACTTTTGGTTCTCTATATTTTAGCAAAAATGTCATAAAGCTCACTTTAAGGGACAGCGTAATAGTTTAAGTCTTGAAGCCCTCAAACCGTTTGATTCTTCTCCTCGATAAAGAAATTTGCCCTCAAGATAGTCCAAAACATTTTCACTCATAAGTGACGTGTTTCTCAAACATAATGATTTGAAATTTAGTATCTAGAGTAAACGAGGTATTCTAAATCGAATGAAAATTTAAAATATCGGAGTTCGTATTGACATTTTTAAAGATGGAGTAAAATTTATTTAGTATACAGCCTCCTAAGAAAAAGTTTTGTATCAGAGATACAGAAAATCGTAAGCAAAACATTTTGGTGCAAACCGCAATATTCTACGATAATTAGAACAGAAGATAAAGCCATCGTTCGGATTTTCTTTGTACTGTACATGATTGTGGAAAGTGTGTTTTGGTTGGGACGGGAAGGGGGGACACACACACACACATACGCATGTTTCCGCCTGTACTAACATTTTCAACCACAGGCCGTCACTGCCTTTATTCAATTTCGATATTATTATTTCCCTCTCATCTTTCTTTTCCGCGTACTCTTGTTGAAGTTTCTGTTACCATTTTCTCTACCCTTTGGACGTCTGATTTGTAAGAGAATCTTTGTAATGTGAACTACTAAATTTTCATATTCTTTGCTTGTGGTAAATCTTTACTAAGTATTGTTTGGATATTGATAAAAAAAAATATTTTACAATCGAGCCATATATGATCTTGTAATTGATACTAATCGTGTTATAACATTTATTCCATCTTTCTAGCTTTTGGGGCATAATTTTAAATGAATATTGGTGTAACTTTTAAAATTGTATACAATTGAGAAGTCAGTGACCTGTCTCACTTTCTATAATAAAGGTTTAACTACGTAAATACTATATGAAAAGTGGACTAGGCTAAGAATTCAATAAATCACCACCAGGTTGCTGGCAGTAGAAGCAGCATATTACAATGCAGGTGGTTAGCTAAGAGTAAAACCTTTTATATTCCAAAATGAAGAGTAGTCTGTTTAGATCACTCTGATTTAAGTATCCTGAATTACATAAATCTCGAGTGAGTATAATTAGGTTGCAATATTGACCTGATTTTTTGGGAGAAAGTATTTAACATCATAAGATCATTTTCCTTTGCATTCTTCCAAGTTCTATTTTTACATTAAATATTGCCTTCCTAAGAAATAAAACACACTTTCAATTTCCGTTATTTTCAAATTACATTTTCGTATATGTTCCATATTGTTACGAATTTCTGTATATTCGTAAATATTTTGTAGTATTAATTATGTAAAAAGGAAAATTTATGTACATTTCGCATAAGGCAGTGCAAAAGTTTGTTTTCCTGCAATGTTTCTCCTAATGCTTGATAACGAGTTTTACAAAGGTAACTCTGGGAAGAGAGTTTTACAAGGAGCAGGGCATTTAACATTATGGAAATGGCAATCTCGCCAAATTTGGCGAGAAATCGCCAAATGTCGCCAAATTTGGCAACCATTTAGCGGCATTTTCGGTCCCCGTGTACATGTATAGGACTTTTCGACTACGATCTGGAAAGTCCTCCAAATTTCTATCTCTAGAAGATTCACGAACGATTAACTTTCCTATATAAGCCCGGCCATGAGTCCGTAAGTGGACTGAAATTACTGAGTTGAGATACTGAGTTAGCTATCTCTCAGTGAGCATTCAGAGTAGTTTTACAGCGAACTGTATTGTGTTGTCTTTTGCGGCGATTTGTAGCAGTTGTGAAGTTTTTTTAACTGCTGTTTGAGCTCTATTGTTGTGTAAAGAGCTATATTGTTGTGTAAAGAACTGTATTGAGTCTTCTAGAACGAGAAGTTCTGGAGTTGTAGGAGAATCTGCGAAGAGTTATATCGGAATAAATTTCTGCAAGTTATGATCTGCTTTGGCTTCAAATCTTTCGAACCTACCCACGCATCAATATATAGTGAATTACGGTACCAACAAAGTTATTAAATTGTAACTGCATTTGAAGTGTATCCAAATTCTATTAGCAGAACCATTAATATTCCTTGTTAGAAACTTATTAACAAAAACACTACATTATTCCGAAATTAACTTTGATATAACTGGTGCTATAGTTTTAAATAGCAATATTGGAAACCATGTTTTAATAATAAATTCATGTCTGTAGATACCATATTGTGGCCTTATAGTCGGTGGCGTCTTCAAAGGTGGTTTAGTGGTCTCTGAAGATGAACCGTGTGTGACCGGGGAAGCGTAGAGAGGCTCTTCGTTGAATCCTGTGTAGTCTCCATTTTCGGAATCTTTTGTTTCCTCACTCACACCTAGATCCTGGTCTTTGAGAATCTCTTTGGGAACTGCAGGATAAAGTGAAATACAAAGGTTATTTAAAAAGGATATATGCAGTTTTTTTCAGACATAATCGTTTCATATTAAGTTGTTACACATGATTGGTTTAAAAAAAATATGTAGATACAAATTACGAAGAGTGGTACTTGTGGATTAAGAGCCATTCTTCAGAAAAGTGCTTTAACTTCTCGATAATAATCAAGAATAATATGACCATAAGAGCAGCCCAGATGAGTAACTGGTCGCTGAAAGTTGCGAAGGAAAGTTAGAATAAAAACACGTTTCGTGTTATTGCACAGTCGATTGCGTAAACAATTGCGTACAAATAAACTTCTAAATTTCCTTTTGAAACTTTATCTGTAACGGATGACATGCTATTCTTATTTTCATAGATACTGTGTGGACAAACTTGGTGCAAAGTTCTGTACTCTTACAAATCACCAAATGAAAGATATGTATTGGTGTTTATATTCAGCTGTTGTAAATAGTGCATTGTTTCGCACTTGACAAGAATTAACAAATCTATAAGAATTAAAATTATGTATTATGTGTGGTTGAACTTAGTGATATTAATAATTTTTTAAACAATAAAGTTTACCTTTTACCATGTATTTCTTCTTTTATTCAGTTAATTTTTTTAAATAGCTCTGTAATTCAACTATTCTAGATAAACAATCCTGATAGAAAAAGCGCTAAGGAACATTCCTATACAGTCGCCCATTTAGTATAGTGGTTAGCCCATCAGACAACCACTCTGGTGGGTCTTGGTTCGAATGCGGGGTAAGATATGGGAGCAAGATGTGGATGTCCTGAGTTAGGATGGCAATCCCACTGAGTGCTCGTTCACAAGTTGCCATCGCTACCAGCCTTGCAGTAGCCATGTGACTGTGAGTACTTGGGTCCACCATTAGAAAAATAAAACTTTCCAATCCCATCTGATGACAAACTACAAGGTGAGACCGAAAAGTAAGGTGACTGATGTCATAATAATCACTGTATTATATATTTTTGCAGATAAATACATCACTGTCCTTCCACATAGTTCCCGCCGTCTACAATACACTTCTGACAACGTTCATACAAGTTCTTGAAACTTCTGAAAAAGTCCTCTTTTGAGACTGTCTTAAGTTCCTTGGTAACAGCAGCTTGAATGTATGAGATACTTGAAAATCGGTTTCCCTTCAGTTCCAATTTCACTCGTGGAAAGAGGGAACAAATCTGCTGGTATCAGGGTAATAAGGATTTTTTCCTCTTTCCACGACTGAAATTGGCACTGAAGGGAAACTGATTTTCAAGCATCTCAGACATTGAAGCTGCTGTTACCAAGGAACTTAAGACAGTCTCAAAAGAGGACTTTTTCAGAAGTTTCAAGAACTTGTATGAATGTTGTCAGAAGTGTATTATAGACGGCAGGAAATACTTTGAAGGACAGTGATGTATTTATCTGCAAATATATAATACAGTGATTATTATGATATCAGTCACCTTACTTTTCGATCTCACCTTGTTTAATTTCTTTTGTAAATATATCGATGCAATCTGAAATGATAGCAAGATGTGTCCTTTCTACAGTGCACTAGCGGAGGGAGAAGTCTGTCTGATCAGATTTTTCAAACTAAAAATCAGGACGCATCTCTGCCAATGGGCAAAGGGTCTTTTTTTTTTCTTCTTTTTTTTCTACGAGTATCATATTTATGGAGCACATTCTATATAACGGAAAAGTGGGACAGTTTGACGGGACATCAAGGTGAAAGGCAGGAGTGTCCCGCCAAAACCATGACATTTCGTTACATTACCGAAAGCCAACATTACTAGACCAAACTAGACATACGATATTTTAAAGGAAAGGTCTATCCGAAACGTAATTCTAACAAAAGCGCAAAATATGCACCGGGAAATCAAATACATTTTGCTAGGCTTACCTTATTTATTTTATGGTCAGAATTATATAGCATTCAACCATGAGTGTGCTTCCATTGTCACAACTTGAATAAAAATAGAGACAAGCAAAAAAAACACTAGGGTGGTGAAAAATACTTTCAGTCTAAGTTGTTAGTCCCCAAAAATAGCAATATCGGGAAATAGGCAACGCCAAATTGCATCTAAATTATATTCAACACTTTTCAGTTTTGCTTCCGATATTTCTTGGATGCATGCTATTTAACTTTTTGAAACTGGATACAGAATTTCTATTATTTGGAAATTTCTGGACTCTATCTTCAATACAAGAAACGAATTGGCCTATTTTCTTGTACACTTGTCACTGACACCCCAGTTCTAATGTCATGACAACGGAGATGGTCATTGCCTGATGCACCGGAGGGTATCAAGGCTTTAACAATTTTTTTCTTCTGGAACTTCTGGAATTTGGAACTTTTTATATTCTTACCAAAATGTCAAAGCTACAAAAAAGATTTTTTTTTTGTGTGTGTGAACATGTGAGATTTTTTTTTTTTTTTTTTTTGTGGTACATTCCGAATCTAAAATAATACATAGAAAATTTAAAATATGTTTTTATATTCTGAAAAGATTGAAAAGGGTTTCCATAAAGAATTGTGCTCGAGTTACTAAACTATCTTAATTACTCGACAAGATTGTATCAGAAATTTTCTGAAAAGGGAAAGGAATATAAAAAAGGCTAGTTTTTGTAAACTTTGTATTCTTTAAAAATCATTTTAAATCTAATTTAACACATTGACTGTCATGCACTTATATATACATCATAGGATCCCCAGTTTTTCCAGCGATACACAACATTTTTAAATTTATAAATAAAATTTAAAATAAAATATTTTTTAGATATTTTTATTAGGATGATAGTCAATATCCTATCTAAAACAAAATAAATAAAAAATAATTTTCAAAAATTTTTATATTTTGAATAAGAAATATAATTTAAAAATTATTGCAGGGAGAACAACTGGGGAATTTGACACATTCCCATGACCGTCAGTGGGTTAAAAGGTTCATGGTAGCAATAAATACGATAAAATAGGCCATTTCTTAAGTCATTGGGTATTTTGGTTCGGCTAGCAGCTTCATCACCGTTGAAGAATAAAAGCTGAACATAAGCTGAAACATAAATCTGCTGAATATAAGATGAACTTTTTAAAAGCTGAAACATAAATTGTTTCACCATACCGCTTTTGGAAGTTCCATCGATATAAATAAACAACTGGATAGACTGCTTAACGTTGGGAAAATGAAGCCGTTGCCAGATGCCTTTGGTGGGATAAAAATACGGATTGCCGAGGATTGAAAATAAAATTTTAGGTTGTACACAGCAGCAAGGTTTTTCGCATTTTCAACCAACTATAAAAGTGATCTGTGATTGGGTAATCTTTCCACCAGCTTCGTAATCCCCGGCGCGTTTTTCTCTTTGCATTGACAATGGAGCAGTCTATCCAGTTGTTTATCTATATCGATGGGAAGTTCTTGAAAAATGATGTCTATATGATGAGAAAAATGAGATAAGAAATTTCTGATTTTTGATGAACCTTTACTACCTGGATTCTTAACAACTTATAACCGATTGCCATATCGTATATATGTAATATGTACTCGTACATTTCAGCAGCAACGCATCGACAGGATTTTGATGTTTTATAGCGGTCTTAGATGTGCTTGTTGTACTTGGAGGGTTGGTTGTTTGGTTGTTTTCAGATTATCTGGCGCCGTCAGCAACACGAGGGCTATAATGCGCCGAAACATTTGTCATTAGACAAGCCAATATACATTTACAAACACCCATGCCTAACACGGGACTCGAACCCTCAACCTCGCGGTCTAGAAGCTAGTACGCTAACCACTATACCGTTTGGTCGGCTGTACTTGGAGGGATGAAACAATAATATAAACGTGTGCAGAAGCGGTGACTTAGTGCAAGAATTTGTCACAATTCAACTAACTTAATCAATATGATTCGTCGTTTGAAAATCTATTGTTTGACCATTAGAATAATATATTTATGATTTTAGAAATACGGACATAAAAAAAAACCTTTTCTAAAGCTAATTCAAAAGTGCAAAAATATGCATTTGTGGAATCCTTACTCGTGGGGCTTTAGCCTATGAGTAAAGAAGTATATGCCACGTTGAAGAAAAGTGCATTGAATAAACGCCACTTACCACAAGTGTGTACCACTTTGAGGAATAACCTTGTTGTAGGTGGACATCCCATTTTTCCAAATGTGCTGACATCAGCACCTAATGAGCACTGCTTCTTGCCATGGCAGCTGCCCATCACAGCCTCAGTGGCATGGAGCACCTGACAATCTACAATACAAACAGAGTAGCGTATCAAACGGTATGATATTACAACCACGTGATAAGCAATATCACGTGACCCATAAATGAATGAAGGCCAGTATATAAGAACATAATCACTTTCACTTCACTAATATCAGTGCTCTGTCAGTCTCGTTCCACTTACACAAACAATACGCCTAGAATTAAAGTGTTATGTATGAATAATACATGAAACAATGCGTTTAATTACGTCAGATAATAAGAATAGGGTATTTAAAACGAAATTGTACATATTTTTTTAGTTTTAGAAGTAATGCAAGTCTGTCCCAGTCCCGCAGACCTAATGTTTTATTTCTGCCTGAGTATTGATATGAAGAATTCGAAAATTTATAACAGACCTACCATCAGTTATAGAAGTTCACTAAAAAGTGTGAAGGCGAAATAACAAGTGTATTTTATTATTTATTCTTAAAAAGTTTTTAAAAACAAAGTTATAATTACTTAAAAAGTTAATAATAAATAAACCACTAGTTATTTTGCCTTTATATTATTTAAATAGCTGTGTGGCCTGGCGTTGCGGAGACCCGTCAATGGTGGATATTAGGTCCCAGTCTTTGGTGCTTTGCTCGCATAAAGTTTAATTGCTATGCGAAACCATTATCATTTTCTCGTCAGAAACTTTCTTTCCCCTAGTAAGTACAACTGCATTATTCATATTTTTGTTATTGAAATTGTATAGAAAGGATATATTTATTTTTTATTATATTATGCGATGACATATTTTATAAGCTACTTAACATGAAATTGCAATTCCAATTACGATATGTTCAAATAGAAACCAAATATTGCTTCTTGAACAAATTGCATTAAAATATTTAGTAAAACAAATTGCAATATCAATATTGAATGTCTGCAATAATTTTGTTAGGATCTGGTATCTATAACTATTTGGATCATTAGTCTGTTTATCCTGTTTTCTAATAATAAGTGGATTTTCTGGAATAAAAAAGGCTTCCTTCCATTACTCAAGGAGTCTTCCAGTATTCCTCGAAGTACTAAAAATATCAAAAAGAAATCCCTTGCCAAATTGACGTTATTTTGGGCTGCTGATGATATTCTTCGAATAACAAAAACATTGATTTTGAAAGTTTTGTGTCTAAATTTTTCAGTAAAAGATCTAAATTAAAATGTTCAATTTTAGCTTTCAAGGAAGTTCATTAGCATTGTGCTGAAATAGCAACTACAGTTTAAGCCCTGATCAAAGCGTTAAATTAGGTATGAACCAATCATTAAAGTCTGTAATTTCGGCAATATATAAATGCGTATTAAATACATTGCAATACTGTACTCCTTAGAATGTAATATGTCTTTCATTTCAGGATCATGCTACTTGCTTGCGACACCAATCCGATTTCAAAACATATTTCTTTTACCTGTTATGCTGAAGCACATTTTCAAACTACCTGACGAATAGCAATGTAACTAATGTATCCCAAATGTGACACAAACTTGTGACTGTGACATAACTTGTACAAGTTCAGTCATTTGTTGTGAGTTACATACAGGGCGTCCCACAAATAATCGACAATTTGAAGATAAAAAAGAAGAAGAAAAAAAAACGGAAGGCGGTATAAATATGCGGTTTGCTGCATTATACTTAAATTATCAGGGAATTTATCCTCAACAATTTTCAAAATTAGTTACAAAAGTTTTCAACAAATGTCACTGATGACTAGGAAAAACTACAAAACAATGTTTTCAAAAATAACCACCGTTTGCGGCAGCAACAACGTGGTGCAGTCTGAGGACAATATTCGCAGACGCCCGTGAGATCATTTCAGTCGGAATGTTCTGACAAGTGGCACTGCTAAACTTGATTCATCGCGGCTATGACATTGCGGTAAAGATCAAAGTATTTCAAATACCACCTTAGTTTGACCGTTTACCACTAGATGGCACTGGTCTAGTAGGATAGTTTTGAATAATTTCGCTTTGAATACCATGCTTCAATAGGATGTTGCTATCGTTTGGTAAGTGATTTTTGTAATTATTTACTCTTTTAATTCCCAAAACATTATAAAATGACGGTCTATTGCTGTGTACCTTTATCTAAGTCAAATAACACGGTCGATAAAATATATTTTCACGAATTCCCAGCTGATTTATTAGAACTAAAACGTGTTCCTTTAGATAAACTGATGCTTTTTGATACTGTTCAAGAAATAATATCCTTTAAAATCAAATCTTGTCATCTAAATTTATTCAGAATTGAAAATATAGGATTAGATAGTCTTTTCTATATTATTTCGATTTTCTTGTTTTAATTTTTTGAGTAAGATATCTATATCATCACACTATATTTTATGATGTTCCAAAATTTTCATTAATTAAAATTGATTATATTTATTTTTACTTCCTTTTTTTAAATCATATAATAGTTAATTTATGAATATTAGAGCATTTTATAAAAAAATTTCACAATTAACTTTGGGTTTTATTCTGGAAAAGAAATGGTTAATTACTACTTGGTCAATTAATGGCAAAATCGCTTTTGGTAAGAAATTCTGATGATATATGAAATTGTAAAAAGGACTGAAACATCATGTTAATTTATTTATTAATCAATTGATATTTTGGGAAGTTTTCATAGTATTCCGTTAATAATTTTTCAAGAAAAAAAATTAAATGTGTAGAAACTTGCACTAAATGGTCAATTACTGGTAGGTTCACCCTAGTATTAACAAACTAATGAATTAAATCATTTTTCTATTTGCATAAAGTTATGTAAATATGCTATGTTTCGTTTTATGATTTGTTTGTTTTGGTTAATGGTTACGATTTTCGCCACTACCCCGGATTGGCGCTGTCCAAGTAGAAAATTTATCTCGTAAGTTGGTCGTCGCGAAATGAGCCATTGTCAAAGCCTTATTCCCCCTTGAATCGAGTTTAGCCTTGGATCTTGTTGATATGCCTGCTTTATGATACTAAGCGCGTATTTCTATCATGCCTGTTTTATGATACTATGCGCGTATTTCTATCGTAGATAGGAAACGAAATTTTTTGTGGAGATAGCTGACTATGGAAAAATTCAAGTGGTCTTGAATATGAGAATCAGTATTTCCGGTTTATATTGTTCTACGATGGAATAGTGATTGTTTATTCAAGTAATATTATTAGCAGTTAGTTATTCAATATGAATTAGAAATCAGCGATAACAAATATGAGCATTAAAAAGATATTTGTACAAAAATAATAATTCATTATAATGTGTTCTATTTTAGCCACTGATAATGAAATATTAGATTACATCGGAATAATTTTATGAATATTCTATGTTTGTCTTTGGGAACAAAATACTAACGAAATTCTAAGTTATTATTTTTATTTTTTTATTTTTTTATTATTCGCGCGTGAAGTATAGTTAATAATCATAAGTGATTCTGGTGTACCCTTTTGGAACTTTATACTACTATAACATAAAAAAACATCTCCATTTACATTTTTTCCCGAAATGATTTTCTTTTATTGTTTATAAGTTCTGTATACGCTTCATCACACAGTCAAGCGATTAGATTAAAAGCTAACTCCTAAAGGTAACTAACTAAATTAATTTCAAAATAATGATTTTCTTTTTCTTCATAACAAACTCCATCTAAGTTTCGTTGCAATGCCACAAGGAACGATGCGATCATCTCAAGTACACAGGAAGGTTATAGTGCAATTTGTGGTTCCGTGAACGTTTGTTCATCATAAAAAAGAAAATGGTATTTAAATTTTTGTATTGTATTTTTATGAGTACATATAATTTTGTAAAAATTCTTTTTTAATTGAATTTTTTCTGTTACATATAATCTATATTTTCTGATTGGTTCCTTATATATTAGTCAGATTTTGTAATTACAACTTTTTATTTTTTTTGTTTTCAAAATAATATTTATCTACTTTTTATGAGGGTTTTGCGTTATAGGCAACTTTACAACAAGTTACTTACTGCATTGCAAAAGGTTGTTGATCACTTGTTTTAGTTTAAAACAAAGCACCATCCAAAGTTTAAATTCAAATTTTCAAAAAACTTAAAATTGCAAAAGTTATAAAAGTAACCTTGAAGCAATCAAGGACGTTGATCCTTTCAATAATAAATAATTTTTTTTTTTAAAAATCAGAAAACTGATCGGTATGACAACGGAAAGTTTTTGTTTTTCAGCTTCCCTGAAATTAAAAAAAAATAATAATAATAATAATAATAATGTGTTGAGTAAGGATTTGCTCCATACTCTTCCGTAACATATTAACAAAATGAAATACGAGTAGTTCAATTAACTCAATTTCAATAAGTCAGATTACCTTATTCTGGCCTTCGTAATAGTGGAACCCAAAACCTGATTAATTAACAACAACACAAGAAGTATAACACTGATCGTTAACTAACATATTAATTTTTTAAATTCCTCACAATATTATACATTAGTCCATAAAACTCCATACCAATTAATTAACTAAGATCAACAATTATACTGGATTAAATAATGTCAATAATCATAATGTTCAATTCTAACAACTTCATTATCTGAGAGTACAGAGGGTGATCGGAAATCATGAAACATCACTTACTATTTCTGACGTATCGGCTGGAAAAATTCCCGTTCGCCTGGTCATTACTTGCCATCACTGTGATCACTACGCTCAAGGCCTTCTCTAACCACCAGGAATAGTCCAACTAATTAGCCTCTCCTCTAGAATAATAATTTTCCTTTTTCGTCCAAGTCCCGATATTTACCGTTTTCCAAGACCCGGGGCGACCCCAAATGTAACCAATCTCTCAGGAAGCCAAGCTAATTCCCTATCCGTTTGCCGGACCAATAGAGTTTCGAACTCCGCCTAAATTTAAATTTTAAACCCACCTATTTTCTTACCATTGGTTGCAAGCAACCCTGGCTATTAAATCTCTCCCCCACATCCAGACACCTGGGCCAGCGTTGCTCCAGAAATGGTACCTATTGTAACCCTTGTCAATTTTTGAGATTCCACTTAATTTATGGAGCACCAGGATTTTAAGAACTGTCATGCTTTTCTCAAGTTCAAAGAGTTGGCTCGAATTTATGTGTCTGGCCTTTCGTGGGAACACAATACGTCTTTTATCTAAACCTCACATTTTTTGTGGGAACGGTCCCCCTTTCTTCGCGGTCATCAGCCAGCTGTGATCCAAGGTATTCCTAGCGTTATGTATGTTGAACTCAAGCTATAAGGCTTGATCAACAAATGGTTGGAGCTGGTTTTTGAAGCTATATGTCCCAAGTGATCAATGCATGTCCTTGCAAAAGAAAAAAATTGATATTTGCTTACCATTTATAATTTCATCCCCTTCGGATTGCGGACATTCGGGCACGCCTTGCCGAGTGGCACCGAAAGATGCCGAAAAGATGACGATGCGCGAATCTCTGCTTTCGCACTTCAGTCGGAGACGCTCGCCTTCGCACACCACCTTGTTGGAGAAAACGGCTGTAAACAATACAGTGAACATATAAAAGCAACGTTTTTAAATAGATTTAAGCATCAAATTTTTGAAAAAGTGTATCTCCATCAATATTACTAAAATATGTAATTTACACTCTTTTAGATCATTATATAACATATTCGAATTTGTATCTCTCCATAAAATGGCATATACATTCTATTAAGACCAAAGGATAAACCGGCAAGAGGTGAATCTCTTAAAGAGGGAAAAAACAACGTTAGTTCGAAATTTTTCCGCTAAACGGAACAATGGCGCTTTGAAGCATCAGATGACAGATTATATAAAGTAGTAAGGAAAAAAGATTGAGACAAAAAAAAAAAAAAAAAAAAAAAAAAAAAAAAAAAATCTGCAATAAAATTTGAATATCTATCATATAAAAGTAGAGATTGAATCATATACGTTGAAAATTCTATTTTTTACGAGATGTCATTGTCTAACTTGCCAGTATTGTTAGATAGGAAGCCGTAATGGACAATTCCCGCATTTTTTTTTTTTTTTTTTAATTATTTTTTTATTCAATTCCAAATGTTTCAAAAAGGCCATAAACATAAAAATTTCTGCTCAATGCAATTTTTTTTTTTTTTTTTTAAATTTCGACCAAAATTACCTTGTTAGAGGTTGGCGAGAAAACGACTCATTTCGTTGACATTGAATGTTGACATTTTTAATTTCGACCAAAATTAACTTGTTAGAGGTTGACGAGAAAATGACTCATTCCGTTGACATTGAATGTGACGTCACAGCTTCGCAAACATTTTGGCTTGAAATGCAGCAGCGGAAACCAGATTTGCAAGTTTCTCGCAAATCACTCCAATATGTACGGAATGTGGCAATGATCTACTAACGTCTACTTTTTTAACGCTAACTATTTGGCAGAAACCTTACGATAACCATAGAAACGATAGGATTTTTTTACGTCGCGAATTTTGTTGACTGTTTTGATCGCACTGGTTTTGGGGCATTTTTTTCTTAATATTTAAATAACTAATTTTTTAAAAGAACTTTCGTTTAAATATTTGGAATCAGAAAGAAATTCTTCATAAATATGTACTAATTTTACTCATTCTTAAAAAGTGCGGGAATTGTTCATTAGGAAGAGGCCAAAAAGTAGAATACAAGTAATGAATACGTCAACTAATTTTAAAACTGAATTACGTTACTGGCAGACCTCTGAATACCTGTAAAAAAAAGAAACAATTACCCAAAAAGGAATCCCCCTCAAAAAGCAAAAATTATATCAAACTCAAGAAAAACTATGCACAAACACTAAGAGAAAAATAGATTATTTTCAACATCCACTTTCAACCATTGATACTGATTAGACGCATCAATAAAAACAAAGCAGGAAACTAAGTTACACAAAGGAACAGAAAAAGGCTGGAAACAAGACCGCCAATTTGAGACAAAGAGACAGAAAGTTCTTGTTCCCCGACAGCTAAACTTAATCAGCGGCACACAAACACACAAAATAACAATCAAAATTCCTCGAGGTGGGAATGCTATTTATCAAGTCGCTCTTTTGTTCTGGGCTGATGCTACATTATGGCTCGAGGCCATCGGGCACTCAAAACTCAAAAGTGCTTTATAAGTATAAGCAAGAAATTAGTCACAGATAACTTAATAAGGTGATATAATTTGTAAGAGTTGATTAACTTAATGTAAGTAGGACAGGAAACTGGTAACTCATTTTGTCTAATTTTGATATTATATATATATATATATATATATATATATATATATATATATATATATATATATATATATATATATATATATATATATATATATATATATATATATATATATATATATATATATATATATATATATATATTAGCATAATTTCTAACATTTTGCTTCAAATCTTCAGTAACTACTGAAATATGTTTAATTTGATTCTTTAAAATTAGATAAATGTCTGTTTTTACAAAACGCCGCAAGGATTTAAATTGAAATATTTAGGAGATATTGCTAAGTGTCATGCAAAAAAAAGTTTCCGTACGCAATATGAAAATTAATTCTGACGTCTTCCACAACAGACTTGCAGTAAATTTTCAAAACTGAGGTGTACGCCAGTGTCATGAAGACATGATAGCAGCAATTGTTTAATTTTAGCTTGAAGCTGATTGTCTTAAAATGGAGTTCCTAAATCTATTCGTGAGTTGGTAATTCAGTTATGAAATGATGATCTATGAAAAAAATTGGCGAATTCTTTAATATATTGAAATATATAGTACAATATATTATTGAAAGACACCGTGAGCTTCAAACTTTTGCGGATAGATTCTTCAAAGCTAAAACGCTTGCATAAATAAAATATCCTATTGTAAGGTTCAATATAATCTACGAATAAGTGCTCCTCAAGTCGCACGTGGCTTAAGAATTGATAAAAACATTGAAGACACTTCCCAAGTGACAATGTGCTATGATTAAGACATTTTGCGTTGGAATTTCAAGATACATGTACCTATGCTTATTTCATTCTGCATAACATAAATTGCCGATACCAGCAGCCATCATACATCCCCGCACCATAACGCCTCCTCAACTGTGTTTGACAGTTCTATATAAATTATAAGTTAACATTTGTTGATTTGATTTCCTCCTGACCATAACTCAAATATCCGACCCTTGGATATTTAATTTTACTTCATCACTAAAAAGGACTTTGCAAAATTGATTAGCTTTTTTCTGTTACAGGTACTTATATGAGGCTTCTTTCGGGCTGCAAGTCCATTCAAACCCGCTTCTTTAATAACATTTTTCACCGTTTGAGATGTCGCTTCAATGTCTTTAGCAATTTTTAAGCCATGTGCGACTTAAGATGCACTTATTCGCGGATTATCTTGAACCTTACTATAGGAATTTCTTTTATGCAAGTGTTTTAGCTTTAAATATTTTCCGGAATCTATCCTCAAAAGTTTCAAACTCATCGTTGTCTTTCAATATTATATTGTGCTATGGACTTCAAACAATTGCTGCTATCATGTCTTTATGACACTTGCGTACACTTCAGTTGTGAAAATTTAGTGCAAGTCTGTTGTGGAAGAAGTCAGAATTAATTTTCATATTGCGTCGGAAATTTTTTTTTGCATGCCACTTAGCAACATCTCACATCTCCTAAATATTTCAATTTAAATACTTTCTGTGTTTTGTAAAATTAGACATTTATATAAACTTATTTTAAAGAATCAAATTAAACATATTTCAATAGTTACTGAAGATATGAAGCAGAAGCATATATATATATAAATAGCGAATCTGCCCATTTTCACTTTCTTGAGACCCGATTTTAATTGTTTTGAAATACGTTTGGGATGAATATGTTGAATGCTGATTTCAAATGGAGTGTTTTCTTAATGGGACCGCATTAAAAAAACGTAATAAAAAATAATTAAGTTCATTTAAGTAACTCTCAATTGATGAACATCATTATAAAGAATCTTAAAAAGAACAATTACTACAAAAAATAGTTATCACGGAAAAAACATATATTTGACAAAAAACTAATCGACAGGAGGAGGTGACAAAATAGCCAAGATGTGCTTGTCAAACAATAAAGCTCCCGATGGAAGGTTAACGCTACTAAAATAAGTTAAATAACAACAACAGAGTTTGCCTGCTGGAACAGAACTAAAAAACTTGTATTTTCTTTACCTAAAACAAGTTTGAGTAACACTATTTGACATTTGAATCCCTTGATGTTTAAAGGGGACTTCTGACAATTTTTGGCAATACTTTTTACATAAGCAAAAAAAAAAAAAAAAAAAAAAAAAAAAAAAAAAAAAATCAGTAAAATGGTGAATTTGGCAATATAATTTTGATTAATTTTTGCAATATCCTTTAGTGTAAGTGAAACAGAGAAGAGGAGAAAAATAGTTGTTGGTGAGCGATGTTCAAGGGAAAAGAACTCTGTGTTAAAGTAATACCTTCTATATATGAGAGCCTACGCACTGATTGAGTGACGTCACAAGAGTAGTCCGTTGTCATGCGCACTGGTAGCGTAAGAATCGTACGTTCAACTATTGTTTTGAATTTTATTCCGAAGTTAAACAGCAAATACAAATAAACAGTTTTTATTTAATTTTTCACAAATGATAATAAGTATTATTCAATAAAACATTTGAATGCAAAATAGTTACGAAATTTACTTTCAAGACAGTAGTTATCCATATTCTTCTAAGTTTAATCTCTTTGGGAAATTTAAAAACCGAAGCCATTGGCCCATTTTTATAACTTTCTTTGCAGTTTATTATAGAGCATCAAAATGGCATTTTTATATAAATGATAGCATTCTTAATGTAACAATCTTTACATGCTTGAAACAGATAATGTATCAGACTTCGCTGTTAAAAAGTACGCCAAAGTTATCCGCCAAAATAGATTTTGACGAATCACAAGCACGTAAAACGTCTCCAAACCATTTATCACCAACTCGTAAGGATATCTTTTTCTAAATGGCACTCAGCATGAAAGAAGCTCGTAGTTCAAGTCGTACTACCTTAGCGACGTTATTTTTAAAAGTAGTAACCCGTGCAGTGGCTTTCTGTATAAGAGGTGGTGGTTACAAAAGATCGTATTTTAACGTTTTACACCTTTATACCATTTTTACCGGAATTTCGGAGGTGGGGATGTTTAGAACACATTAAGAGGTAATAAAAGAATTTGATTAAAATCTTTAGAGCCATTTTTCAGCAATTGCTCAAAATTGGTTTTTTTTTTCCTTTTTTTTTTTTTCCCCATGTTTTGGGCTCGAGCAACATTGACGAAAACCACAATGACAGGTCCCATGGCCACCACTAATATGTGCACCAAATTTGAACATCGTAGATCAATTCGTTCAGGAGCTATGATGACCTCGTACACATAGACACAGACCGACATTTTTTCCCCCAGACCACTTTTTTGAAGTCCGGATGTCCCAAAACGTGGAGGGGAAAAGGAAAAAAAAAATGAAGAAAACGATTTTTTTTTCCGACCAAAAACAATAATTTCATTACCCTATGTTAACATATGGGTAATGAGGAACTTCTACGTTTTTTGGTTTTATTTTTAACTTGAAGTAGAGAAAAAATCATGAAAAACATTCATTTGACATTCATCATTTTGACCATTCTTTCAAAAATTTGAGCTCGGATAGGTAGTTTAAAAAAAATATTTAGTTTTTCACTTTGCGATTTGGCGGGAAAAAGGCTTTTGCGTGTGACGTCAACGCGCAGATGAACAAGTCTAAAACCTGTTTTAAACCAGTTACCTCCTCGGATTTTTGACAGAATCTATGCGTAACTACGCCACGGTTTTTTTTTTTTTTTTTTTTATGCGTTTTTGGTCATGTGACTTTTGCTTTGATTCCAAACTCGAATTTTGATTAATTCTTTCAAAAATTTGAGCTCGGATAGGTAGTTTAAAAAAAATATTTAGTTTTTCACTTTGCGATTTGGCGGGAAAAAGGCTTTTGCGTTTGACGTCAACGCGCAGATGAACAAGTCTAAAACCTGTTTTAAACCAGTTACCTCCTCGGATTTTTGACAGAATCTTTGCGTAACTACGCCACGGTGGTTTTTTTTTTTTTTTTTTTTAATGCGTTTTTGGTCATGTGACTTTTGCTTTGATTCCAAACTCGAATTTTGATTAATTCTTTCAAAAATTTGAGCTCGGATAGGTAGTTTAAAAAAAATATTTAGTTTTTCACTTTGCGATTTGGCGGGAAAAAGGCTTTTGCGTTTGACGTCAACGCGCAGATGAACAAGTCTAAAACCTGTTTTAAACCAGTTACCTCCTCGGATTTTTGACAGAATCTTTGCGTAACTACGCCACGGTGGTTTTTTTTTTTTTTTTTTTTTATGCGTTTTTGGTCATGTGACTTTTGCTTTGATTCCAAACTCGAATTTTGATTAATTGAAAGCACAAAGATAAAAAAATAATAGCACTGCTAAAATATATTCGTTGGATAACACTAGAAAATACAAAACTACTCATTTTCCTCTCTTGTGCAAGTTCCTCACTTAAAGTAAAGAGTATTTAACAGTTGAAGAAATTTAAAAATGCATATTTTACACGATAACCCTTCTACAACAACAGCCTCTGTGCTTTCTTGGAATGTCACCACAATTTACAGCAAAACACAGAAACTACTCATAAGTGGCCTATAGGTTAGAGGTCGGGGATATATCGATACGAGAAAGATTTTTTTTCATCGATATTTTTACAAAAATTCGATACTAAAAATATCGATACAAGTATGGAAAACTTCGTCTCTGGCAAAATTGAAAATCAAATAAATTAAAAAAAAAAAATCATGTATCGATATATTGATATTTTTTTCTGTGCAACGATATGGTATCGATATTTATTTTGATCGATATTTCCAACCTCTAATAAAGATACTGCATAATGCTTACTCACTTGGTCTGCACTTGTATGCGACTTCAGCGTATTTTCTTACTCCAGGACACGGATCATTACCAAAGGTCTGAGGGGAAGTCTTAATCTTGCAGATTCTCTGCTCGCGACAAGACTCCTCCATAGTCTGAAACAGAGAAATTCAGCAAGGTTAAGAATATAAAATTAGATCTATGTGTAATTAATCCTTAGAGTTAATTTAGGTTGTATAGGAAAAGTTAGAAAGACTCTAAGTGTATTACGTGTGACTGCATGTGTATTTATATTGATACGACGATATTTTTTATCGATATTTTATAAAATATCGATAGTAAAAATATTAATACCAGTCAACGATATATCGATATTTTCAAACATTTTTAGTTTTTTTTGATGATCGTTTTGTACTTTTGAGTGTTTTTTCGAATTTTTTTAAAGTTTGAACTTGGCTGAGAGACAGTTAAAATGGCACCCTAACCGAAAAGAAAACATAATGTAATGGAAAGATAAGATCATTTATTAGTGGCTAGTTCATGACGCTAATCAGCGACTCTTTTATACCCGAAAAATCAAGTGTGTTTCCCGAAAATTAAGTTCAAACGATTTTGCAATCAAAACACGCAGAACGGCCGCGAAACCTCTTAGGGCTCAAAGTAAAATTTATAAGTTATATCATCTTTTTTTTTTTTTAATAAGTTTCAAGAGCTGGTTAATATTAACAGAATTAATATTTTCTTTCTAAGAAAGGTTTTTGCTCGAAATTTTTTTAACTATTCAAATTTCCTGGACGCGAATATATATATAAATATATATATATATATATATATATATATATATATATATATATATATATATATATATATATATATATATATATATATATATATATATATATATATATATATATATATATATATATATATATATATATATATATATATATATATATATATATATATATATATATATATATATATATATATATATATATATATATATATATATATATATATATATATATATATATATATATATATATATATATATATATATATATATATATATATATATATATATATATATATATATATATACATAAGAACACTTATACAATCACAGTAAAATCATAGTCTTAGTAAATTTACTAATGACGAATAAAACAGCAAACGGTCTTCCAATTGTTCTCAAGCAACTGAAAACTTTGTTTTCAATACTTTTAGTATGTTTAATTTCTGTGACATGTTTTATAGCCATTTATATTTTTATATTATTTATTAAGAACCAGAATCTACATAATCAGTACGTATTTATGTTAGAAAAAAATTAAGTGTACCCTTTTTTATCATTCTTTTAAAAAAATGTGGGTTCCTATATCTAAGCTCTTGAAATCATTAATTTTCTGACAGAGAAGGCCTTAAAATACACTATAAAATGAGGGAAAACACGTTCAGCAATGGATCAACTCTGTGACGTCACGAAATGCAGGAGCAGGCCCGGGTAAGTAGTAGAACGACCTGTGCGGGCAGCGCTTATCGAGACGGTCCTTCTATACTGCATGCCGCCAACAGTTTTCTCTAGCCGAAAAACCAACGTAATAATAAAAGTATAGAACTTCGGGGGAAAAAAAAAAAAAAAAAAGGGAAGAAGCACCATTCACAACTGTTTACATAAAAATTATGTAACAAAATTACGATTGAACTGAAAAACTTACAGAAGAAAAGCACATTTTTATCAATATAGATCAGTCTGTTTCAAAAGTAAAACTTTATTATTCAAAAAAGTTAAATAATAAATATAGTAGCTGTATCAGAAATATGTTAACTATCGAGCAAATACTGGGTGTCATATATTCATGCAACCTTCAATAATTTTCAATAAAAAAAATAATTTTCGGATGAAATTTCGGTCTGCCCAAATATGATCATATGGACATTGAATTTTTTCCCTATGTATTAGAAAAATATGATTTCAAAAGTTACCGAAAGAGGGCGTTCACATGCCAAATTTTGACCTTTTATACAAACCAGGTAAACACAAACAGTCAATGAATGGATTACAATTATATAACACAGAGCGTGTGTATTTATTTTAAAGTAAGATATGTTCAACGAGACCACCACCACCACGATGTGATAGGTAAGTTAGGCGCGTCACTACGCCTTGGCATCGATGCCAACTAATGATCGGTTGAATCACAATTTTCAGTTTTAGCCGAATGGCTAGAGAGCCCCCGTATACACGAGACTAATTATCCCCACAACCCACAATTCTGCCGGGTTCAAGTCTGGGGATAGTGAGGGCCACTTAATTAACTTACAACCTCGACTTATCACTTGGCCTACAGAGAAAGTGTCCTACAGGAATGTCTTGACTTCAATTGAAAAGCAGGTCACTCAAAAGCATAACAAACTGCGCTGTAGTGTACAGGTTTTGCAGTCGTATACAGGACAACGTTTTTCGAAAAAGAAAAGATTCAAAAATGTCTTCAGGAACTCACAAGAGTTTAACGTCGCCCAGATACGACTGTTTTGCATATTGTCGTCACCTTACAGTGAAAAGTGTGTCCATCCACATGACGTGACAGCTATCATTGTGGATTACGTTCCATTTGTGAAAGTTTAGACTTTCATCTGCATCTGCCGGTAAAAATTGGTGATATCTATATATATATATATATATATATATATATATATATATATATATATATATATATATATATATATATATATATATATATATATATATATATATATATATATATATATATATATATATATATATATATATATATATATATATATATATAATTTTCAATTACCTGGTATAATATATATATATATATATTATAATATATATATGTATATATATATAAATATATATATATATATATATATATATATATATATATATATATATATATATATATATACATATATATATATTATAATACTGTGTTTCATTAATCCATTCATAACTGTATGATATCTTTTTTTTTTTTTTTTTTTTTATCACTAAATCATTACTGATATTCTGAAAAATCCATTTTCCATGCGTTAATTGTAATTTCAGTTCCTCCTATCAGCAATATGGAACTAATATTTTCTATTAACCTAAAGATAAATCGCAAACCGAATGTATTGGTATAACGATAAATTTCAAAAATAGTGGTGCGAGTTGACCTAATGGTCTCGTTACGCCAACACTTTTTCTGTGATTACCCTCATTAAGTGAATCGAAAACTTATCCAGTTTGAAATTGTTACACATAATATCATTTGCCAAATTAACCGCCTATTGTGATAGATAACAGTGAGAATACTTAGTTAATAATTTTTTTTTTATATATATGTAATTAATTAATTTCAATCCATTTGTTTACCAAATAGAATCCTCGGTAAGGTAATAAAACATAAAAGTATGTCCCCGGTGTGAATCTTGGAAGAACATATCCATATAAAATACACTCCAAGAATAAGTTTTAAAAATTCAAACAATACAACTGCACATTACGTATTCATTTTAGGCATGTCCTAAGGCTAGAACAATAAATTTTTCCAAATGCAAATTTGGAAACTTTTATTTTGGAGAATCATAATATACATCCTTTCTTAGGTTACACATAATCCTTAGGATAATAATTTGAAACTACATGTTTCTAAAGATTGGAAAACTTGAATTAATCCTTACCCTGAGTGCATGCGTAGCAATGCAGTCCGTCGTGTCGTTGAGCATGTCCAGACTGCCTTCCGTCACGCTCTCTGGCGGGCACAATTGGTGTGATGGCACCTGTCTCCCGTATTGTGCCAAGTAAATACTGACCACTGTGTTGGGCCAACACTCAATTTGAAGCTCGTTGCCGTCACACGCGTGCACCTGGAAGGTACGTAGAGTTCCAGATAGGAGAGCTGCAAGCAGGAGAAATATGCCGGGTAAAACCATAACTAAATTGACAAGAATGTCCAATTTTGTTGGAGAATTGCAAGGTTATTAAAGACTTTCAGTTTTACTGAAACAATAATATAATTAAACCTTGCTAACCGTCATTAACATTGACTTCCACTCTTCCAATATTGTTATCATCGCATCAGTTGACGATAACATGAATTAATACTTTTTTCCGAACAATAGCCAAATAAAACTTTTTGGACGAAAATCAATACTGAAACTATATGAAGAAGGAAAAATGGTTGAGTCGACTTATAAGTGTTAAAAAAAAAGCTATTTAATGTTTTAAGACCACTTAGAAGAAATGAAAAACTGTGTTTTATCCATAAATTAGCTGTGAAACTGCGCGGTTTTCACCCTTGACTACCAATTAACTATTTACGTCAGCAGAGAACACTCTTAGCTTTTTCTTTCTAAATGAAATTCGAACATATCTAATTTCTCTGAAAACTGGGCACTGTTCGGCTGAATGCAACCAACTTGGAACATTCATAAGTCTTCAAACATTTTAAGACTGATTTAGAAGTTACAAGTAGGCGTATCATTTGATGCCACGATATGCCAGTGACTAGAACTGTATAAACGATTCATTCCAGTCACCCTTTAAACTCCAGTTTGCCCCGTGCTCGTATGTAGTTGACAAATCCAGTAGATAAAACTTTATACTTTCCGGCGCGTCAACTCCTAATTATACTCTCCGATACCACTCGATCAATAGTTGGATCATTCCAGCTGCTGACACTCATGAAACCTAAACAGGATTTACACTCTACCAGTCGGAATTCCAGTTTAGATCGTCAAACTATGACGTCATTGGTTCCAGTATTGGCAACTTGTTCCAGTAAACCAAACCTTTTCTATTTACAGACGCCGGCTTTCCCTATTAACCAATCACGTGCGCTTTTCCGTAGTTACCGACAGACCACATATCGGTCGCCTAGCTGGCTTCACAGAACTGGCGATCAAAACTGGAACCCTGACTGGAAGCGTGCTAATCCGATTTAGGCGGGGCCATCGTGAAACTCTACTTCCTTCAGTTGACCGGGCCAGACCACACAGCTTGTTTTTGTAAATGAAGTCGCACTTTCAACTCCACAAAAAGTTGTTGAGTTTATTTTGTTTAGATTACCGATCGCTGGGGCCAACCAAACAATACAGTGGTTAGCGTGCTAGCTTCTAGACCGCGAGGTTGCGGGTTCGAGTCCCGTGTTAGGCATGGGTGTTTGTAAATGTATGTTGGCTTGTCTAATGACGAATGTTTCGGCGAATTATAGCCCTCGTGTTGCTGATGGCGCCAGATTATCTGAAAACAACCAACCAATTGATCGCTGGATTTGTTTCTTCCATCAAGTAGGACTTTTTGCCAACAGAAAGGATTTTACGTACGCAGGCGAAAGGATTAGCCATTTCGTTATATTTTTACCTCGAGATGCATGACTCGCCGATGTAGAAGTATAGAATAAAATTTGCTTTCACTTCTGGACTCTGTACTGGCAGATCTTTTGCAGTTGTATTTTATGTGGCGTAATTGTTATGTTGGTATGTGGCAATACTTCTGAACAACTATTAATTCAAAATTTAAAGCTCAGTTATGTTCTCAAGAAAGGGAATTTAAAGAAGAAAAGTCAAAAGTTGATGTCCAAAATCAAGATGCATTTTGAAGCTAAAGCAAATAGAATGAGGACAGCTTTCAAGAGCAAAAAGCAGATAGGAAAATGTAATTATTGTCCTCAGAATGGACAATGAATAAAATTCTGTTGAAAATGTATTACTGACGGAAGACCAGCGCAGCCTAATCAAAATGATAAAGTCTCAAGAAAAGATGATTTCATAGCAAATGTGCCCATGTTACCTCTAGACGAAGCAGTATTTTCATCCGAAGAAGATTGTTATGACTGGTTTGTGGATAACGGCGCATCAAAACATATCACCAATCACAGTATTTGAAAAATTTGACACACCACATGGAGTTACTGCGGCAAATGGCAAAGTGCTACCAGCTGTAGGAAGGGAACTTTGACAATTATGACAAGATTGAAACATGATAAGCAATTCAAAGAACTGTAAGGAATTTATTTTGTTCCAAGTTTTAGTAAAACCCTCTACTCAACACCAGAAGTTTAAGATAAAAATTAAGGTATCAGGCTATGTGAAGAATTCATATGTTACGGTAAAACTGATAAACTTGTGATTTTATATAAAAGATATTTATGCATATTCACCACTAAATGTGGTAAACATGACAAATTTTTGAAAATTTATCAAGTTAATCGGTTTGTTTGCATAATTTCCAACTCGTAATGGTAAATGTGATAAATATCATGACTGATTGGGCCAGCAGTTTTCTTTATGTAGTTACTGCTCAGAAATATATTTTTTTCGTTGGACACTATTGCGTAAGAGACCACGAATTACAATATTTTATATTTTATTATACAACTATAAAATTCGATAATTGGTTATTTTAAGTCACATACATTTATTTAGCCTAAACGATATTTGTATAAGGGACTTACAAGACAGATGTGAAAAAAATCTAATTTACATGAACTTGTACAAAATTTAGTGGTGATTATGCTAATTACAGCTTATTATATAAATTCAGTGTATTAATTACATTTACCGTAGGATATATATTAAAGCAAGAGCGTGGTGAAAGTTTTACATATAATAGCTTAAAAACTAAAGTTTGTATCCTTAAATTTTTCTCTATCAACAGTCCCCTAACCATTCTACAAACGGGTAAAGTTTCCTACCTTATAAATCGAAAAGTTTTTCATCAGTGAGACAGAGAAGTGCGTGCGGACAAAAAACTCTTAAACTTTGGCAACACTTTTTATTCCTTATTTTTTTATAGTACAGAGGGACTTCCCTTGCATTTTTACAAAAATGTTTTCGACACTATAAATGATTTTTTTCTGATGTGTCGTGATTAATAAATAAATAACAATGAGCAGAGCAAGGATTCTGAAACTGTTTAACATTGCAACCAACTTCATTTTTAGAGATCGAATCGCACACGCAAGCACACGATTTTATCCGAAAGAGGTTTCATGGCTCAAAGGACCATGTTTTTTTTACTTTCAATCACCCATATGCAGGGCCTGATCATCGCCTTGGCCCACAAGGCCCTGCCTTTGAGACCCGTGATTTTAGGGGGCCCCGAAATTGGCTATAAACCATTTTTGTTTCACAAAAGCTATGTGAATTTCTTTTATAACCTGTATGAAATAATTTTTACATAAAAATTATTTTGTATTGATCTTGAACCGTTTTTAGTATCCCAGAGTGTATTTACTCAAATAAACCGTTTAAAAGCGTGAAACACAAGCTTTTTTGAAAGATAGAGAAGAAAAAAAAATTCAAAGGAAGTCTTGACGAATTTATAGTGAGATCAGCAAATGTCGACTCTGAAGTTGTGAATAATGCTGCAGATATTGTCTTAACAGATATACACATTGTTATAGTGAAATGCAATATTATACATAACAAAGTTTTTCCGTTTTTGATTTATAAATTTGATCGTTTGAAATTTGTTTATTTATTTATGATAAAAAAAAAAAAAAAAAAAAAAAAAAAAAAAACCTCTTAGAAAACAATATTAACATTAATTCATCAACTTTTTCTATATTTCATGTTAATTCATTTGACTTTGCGTCGAGTCCATTTCCAATTAATCACCCGTTTGAAAAAAGGGCCCCCGAATGTGTCCGGGCCTTGGACCCCAACTTGTCATGATCGGGCCCTGCCCATATGTATACATAGGGTAATAAAAGTATAGTATTCGATCAAAAAAATAATAATAATAATAATGTAAAAATAATTTGTTTGCATTTCTCCACATTTTGGAACATCTTGATTTCAAAAAAGGGATCTATAAAAAATGTCTGCCTGTGTGTATGTGAGTCTATGTGTACGTGGTCAGCATAACTTCAGAACAAATTGACCTACGATGTTCAAATTTGGTGCACACACTTCGTGATGGCCCAAAAACCTACCATTAAAGTTTCCGTCAAAATCGCGCATACGCATAATGTAGCAGCCTTTGAAAAAATCCTGTTTTTCAGTAACTGCTAAAAATCGGCTCTAAAGATTTTGTTAAAAATCGCTGTGGTAATGCCTCTGAAGGTGTTCTAAATATTCCCACCACCGAAATTTTCATGAAAATACGATAAAGGAGTAAAAAGTTGAAAAACGAGAGCCTTTAACATAGAGCACTCTGCCCTTGAGCATTGTCTATCAACTATTGATATTTTTGCGCTTTACCTACAAGCAAGGGCAATGTAAAGTGAATGTTTTTCGAATAAAATCACCAATTTTTTTTTTTTTTGGTTTAATAAAAGTTATTGCTATACTTGCCATTGACCATCACATTCACTTCTGACTTAGAGTTCAGAGAGATAGGACCTGTTTTCCTGATATGCCTAAATCCAAACGTAAAGCCAAAACTGCTAGTTCCCCGGCACCAAGCAAGGATGTTACGAACGATATTGATGTTTCCTGCTTCAGCAGGTGATGTCCCCATTGACAACACTGCTGTGGAGACTATTCCAATTCCGATTGTCAAATTTATTTCGACTGACGTAGCTGATATTATTGAAATGAAGGGCGCCATGAATGTCCCTATTCAATATTCTCCAACCTTATTCCAGTTTCCTGCAGACCAGATTGGCAAAGGATTACTACCCAAATTGCATCAGTTGCTGGTTGATAGTAGTTTATTTCTTAATGCCACAGTCAAACGTGATAACTATCAGATAACTCCACGCAATGCTAGTGAGGAGAATGTTATTGCTAATTTCCTGAAGGATGTTGGTTGCGGATTTTCATCCATTCCACCAAATTCTCCAAAGCCCATTAAACTTGTTATTCGGGGACTTCCCCTCTCTACCTCCCCTGTGGAGATTTTAGAGTTTATTACTAAAAGGAGAAAACTGATGCAGTACCTTCGATTATTACCCAACTCAAGAGTAAGGTTAATAGGAAACTGCTGCAACTCTTTGTGGTGGAGTTTCCTGGAGACCATGATGTCCAGAGTGTCCAAACCTGGACTTCCCTTCTATTCGTAAATGTTACGATTGAACCATTACTAAGCAAACGTGGCCGAGCGAGAGAACCGATCCAATGCTACAAGTGTCAGCGGTTCGATGCCCACTTGACTGCGTTTTGCAATTTCACCACCAGATGTCGCCACTGCTCACAAAACCACTCCAGTCGTGAGTGCACAAAAAAGGAGGGCATTAAATTGTGCTGCAATTGTGGTGCCAACCACCCTAGCTCTTCTCTTTCCTGTCCTGCTAGGATCGAGTTTCATTCAAATGGGAAAAGAGGGTCCGCTGTCAAGAGGGCGATGGCTCCCTCTGCTCCCAATTCCACTTCACATTCCGACAATTCTACCAGATTTTTGCCGAGACCGCTTGCGATCAAAGCATTAACTAAGAAAACTTATGCGGAAGTCGCATGCCAAGCAACATGTCATACTCCAGATCCCCCAGTCAACACGGCGACTGGCCCTGTTGTTTTGACCCCCATTCAGACTGCAGATTTTGCTTCCCAAATTGAAAAAGAATTCATGGATAGCTGCAAGTTCATTAGAGAGTGCATGCACACCTTTGAGTACATTGAAACCATGGTTTCAGATAGCTTCCAGAGTTTTGATGAATGCCTAAATTGGACCCAGAAGAATGTACCCTTTTTAGTGCCTGTTTTTGGACTCCTCATCAATTTTCCATACCCTAACATTCCCTTCGATGATTAGATGACTCCTCCCACCTGCCATTTCCTCGTATCCCATTGGATATTGAGAGAAACCAGCTTCCTTCTTTTAGTCGGTCGTTGGGGTATTCGTTTTGCAGTTTACAGACCATTTTTTGAGAAATAGCATTATAAATATTGTCACTTTCATTCTGATGTATAATGACAGTATAAAGCATTTTTAAGGAAATATTGTTAATCGAATACCAATATTGTCTTTAAACGCATTAAAATACTAGAGATTAGAATGAGTATGAAATATAGCTGAGGATATGTAAATACTTCTAGGCAAAAGGTCCAAGTAATAGCACATTTTTATCATCAGTCAATGAAAGGTTGACCTGTCGTAATAAATAGTTCAACGAGCCTGTGCTTTTGAAATATATTACAATGAACATTTTCTAGAGGAAAGCGAATCTGGTTCTCGAAGCGTCAAAAGCTGAGACCTATATATAATGATGGTTCTCGCCAATACGAGTCCACTCAGGTAGTTTATAAATACAAATCACGAATAACGTATTAATTTATTAGTTAAAAAAATTGTAGAGCATGTTGATATGGAATTTTGAGTACTCTTGTGAAAGCCAGGCATGTGTTGTGACAGATACCTTTCTTGATATCTACAAAGTTAGAAATTCTACGAAAGATGCTTGGAATCGAAGTTGTGTAGTACCTTTCCAAGAATTGTATGCCCTTAATAACAAAGAAAAAATGCGTTTGGATGCAAAGGACATTAAAAATTAATTTTTAAAAAATCATTTTTCCGTAAATCCTCAAATTAAATCTAAAATAATTCAATTTATCCTTCTCCACTGATAAAAGCCACTCAGAACGTTTGCGTTGTTCTCTTTCGGCAACCATTATACTAACATGTTAAGTACAAAAGTCGTATCTTGCAACCGAGTCCAAAATGATAAACTGCGGTTTAAACTCTGTGTAGTTGATGTGCTAACTTATTTAATGTTTGTAATCCAAATACTACTATTATACTTGGCCATCATGTAGAACAAATTACTGTCAACAACCTAGTTACAATAACTCAGGCAATAAAATGCAGTTTTAACCTTGTTCTTAGTAGGCCAGTAAATAATATTTTTTTTGCGACTGATTCTAACCACTCATACTAAAATTAAACCAGCGATGGAAAAGAAAATGCATAATAAATTTCTCCTCATCATGTTAGGAAGAACATTTTTCTCATATTTTTTTGCTATCCGATAACAACCGGACAATATTAAATTAAATGAATTTTCATAGAATGAAATATAACTATGAAAGCTTAATAAAAGTTTACCACAGAATTATAGTGGTAGGAAAGACACATATGAAATCTTTTTCTTTAGGCCAAAATAATAAGAAATATGCAATAAATTAATAATTGACAGTAAATATTTTCAATCTCTCAAAATTAAAAAAAAAAAAAAAAAATAATAATAATTTGGGTGTGAAACATCGCACAACTTTCATTCACATAATGTTGTAGGTCATTGTATGATGTTGTCATGTTGATATGATGTTATTTAATATTTCCATATTTTAACTAATTTAGTGATATTTATGGTAATAATTTTTAACTGGGCCAAAAAACATCCCGCCAAAAATGGCGAAATTGGTGATATTATTCGATAAACATTGCGTTCTCCTTTCTTGTGCTTGAAACAGATAGAAATCAATCGTTGATGGGAGATGCTCAATACCAGAGAACTTAACTCGTTTTTCAGCTTTTTACGCTTCTATCGCATTTCTACAAGAATTTCGGATTTGGGTACGCTTAGAACACCTTAAGAGGTATTAGCACAGAGATTTAAATCAAAATCGTTTGAGCTTTTTTTAAGCAATTGCTGAAAAACATAATTTTTTTAAGATTTCAACCTTATGTACATTCGTAGTTTTGACAAAAACCTTCATTGGTGGGTGCCATGGCCTCCACTAAACCGCATACTAAATTTGAAAATCGTAAGTCAATTTGTAAATTGTTCGGAATTTACACTCAGACACACGGACATACAGGCGCACAACCACTTTTTTGTAATGAAATTGTTCCAAAACGTGAAGAGATGCAAAAAAAAGTTGAATTTTTTTTCTTTTAACGAAAATCTATTTTCATCTATGTTAACATATAGGTAATTGAAAGTAAAAGCTAATATTTAAAGAGTTAGAAAGTGTCGTAGATGTTTCAAAATTTTCAGCTAACCAAATCTTGCTGTCTCCCAACTCAAAAACTCTTGAATTTTAACCCGGAGCCCTTTTGTAAGGTTTAAAAAAAAGGAAGGGAAACAAAAGGGAAATATAGGAATTTGGGAATGTGGATGATGCCATTTGGCGTAAATGGTACTGAAAAGGTTTCTATAATGTAAGTTAACTATTGGAAATCTATATGAACTTATTTCTATTATTTGGCAAAGACCATTAACCCTTAAATGCTTGAATTTTTATTTTAATTAAATACAATTTGAATTCTACCGAGAAATGAGTGAAGCTAATGAGAAAATTACAATATAAACAAAACACACATACAAAAGAATACCACTCAAACATGAAACGGTACAATAAATTACTCCAAAATCGATTAAAAAACTTCTCCTCACCGTGTTACCATAATCGTTCCTTGTCAATTTAATTGTCATTCAACTAAAGTCGAATTTTAAAAATATATTGTTGATCAACCATGATTTATTCATAAATTAGAAATTATGAAACAAAAATAAAAAAATTATCAAACAATTATAGTGGTAGTAATGACACCTATGAAATCAAATTTTTTAGGAAGAAATAATAAATAAGACGTGATAAATTTTCAAATGACAATACATATTTTCATTCTCTCAAAACTGAAAAAAGAAGAAAAAAAAATTGTGATGTGAAACATCGCACAACTTTCATTCACATTATAATATAGGTCAATGCATTAAAAGTTGATATGTTCACCACTGATTATTTACCATTTTCATATTTTCACCAATTTGGTGATATTTTTGGCAATAATTTTATCTGGACCAAAAAAACCCATCCAAAATGGCGAAATTGGCGATATTATTCGATAAACATTGCGTTGTCTTTTCTTGTGCGTGAAACAGATAGGATAGGCGATGCTCAATGCCAGAGTACTTAACTCATTTTTCAAGTTTTTAGCTTTTATCGCATTTCTACGAGAATTTCGGAGGTTGGTACGCTTGGCACAGAGATTTCGATCAAAATCGTTAGAGCATTTTTTAGCAATTGCGGAATAACCTTAGTTTTAATGATTTCTTCCTTATGCGCATGCCCAATTTTGACGAAAACCTGTATTGGTAGGTGCCATGGTCACCATTAAGCCGTAAACCAAATTTGAACATCACGTAAGTTAATTTGTGAATTGTTCGGAAGTTATTCTTACCACGTACACACAGACACACGGACACACAGGCACACAATTTTTTCTTTTTTTAAATTAGAATGTTCCAAAACGTAAAAAGATGTAAAAAAAAAAAAAAAAAAAAAAAAAAAAAAAAAAAAAAATTACGCAAAATCTATTTTGATCTACGATAACATATAGGTAATTGAAAGTAAAAGATAATATTGAAAGAGTTTTAAAAAGTGTCGTAGGTGTTTCAAAATTTTCAGCTGTGCGAATTTTTCTGGCTTATCCCCAAACACTCTTGAATTTTAACGCGGAGCCAATTTGTAAGACATTAAAAAAAAATTAAAGTTGGAAGTTGGGCATGTTGCTATATAATTATGTATAAACTTCCTAACTCTCAGAAAACACTTTCACCTTAATTGATTTTTACTGCTTTTCAGCATTCTGTAACCTATTCCTTAGTGTCAATAATTTCTATGATGACTGATAAATGAGGATTAGCAAATTAATCGCTATTTAATGTTCACTAACATATTGATAAACACTAAAATATTATTTAGGGAACAAATTTAATAAATGAAGCACATACTTTCTTCTGGCATTTCTTACTCTAGGAGCAATTTTTTTATTATTTTTATCAACTTGAAATGATGTTTGCCGAACTTTTTTTCTACAGCTCACATTCCATTCTTTGTTTATAATACGGGTATTTCTTATTTTGTTCTAAGCACTTTCTTCACGACGCGACATTCATCCAGTTATTACTTTTCAATTTACTATGGAAACTGATTTTAGTGTACTCTTGAGCAGTACACTTTCTTCACAGATGGCTTCTAAAACATGTTGGTGAAATAAACTTTGAAGTGGGTGAGAAAACTTTAATGGATAAACTTCATTAAGAGCTGCTTTTACACATCTGTCTAAGATATTTTTAACTTTAGTACATTTGTCAGTTGTTTTTAGGAAATTGATAGTAACAATAATAATATTAATAACAATATCAATACCAATTCATAATCAATAACATCAATCATAATTAATAACAATATCAGTGAACTGATATTGATATTGTTATTAATGATCAACATCATCATTAATAACAATATCAATATCAAATCATAATCAATAACATTATTAATAATATCAATAACAATATCAATTTTCATACAAGAAAATATCAATAGTAATATAAAAATATCAATAACAATATCAGTAACAGTATCAAGAACAGTATCATAATTAATAAGGAAATAGTCACATATTAATATCAATAACAATATCAATACCATCGAGATCAATTTAGAAATAAAGATAACAAATCATTCAATTGGAATAACACTAATTACTTTCGTATTGAGGCTCTATGGAGATTGCAGATCTTTAGTATCGTAAAGCGGCGTTACTTGGGACTACAATTTTAAAAGGTATTTTTTTTTTTACAATATATATATATATATATATATATATATATATATATATATACTAGCTGAATACCCGTGCTACGAAATTTTTTACAAGTGCAATAATTTAGCTAGCTGTGGGGTAATTCGCTGCGGAAATCTGTCATTCGTGTATAAGTTCCAGTTTTTAGCGCTGCGCTCGCAGGAAGGTTCATCGCTACGTTAAGTAGAGCTCGCTTCGTTCGTTGAAAAGTTCACTGACACATAAATGCAGGCTCGCTTCGCTCTCTGAAATGTTCATTGCTGTGTAAGCCTAAGCTCACTTCACTCACTAAAATCGAATTTCTACGTAAAGCCTTAATATTAGAAGCCTCTCCCTTGTCGAGAAAAAATAAATTCCCCTTTAATATAATACTACAATACACCTTTAAGATTATTTTAACACGTGTTTGTGGAAAAAAAAATTAGAGACCAAACTACTTTTGTGGAAACTTTCAGAACTCTTGGCTTATTAGAAGTCGCTTTTCCTGAAAATATTAATTAAAAAAATTATTCAAAAAGCAAATTAAAAGTTTAACGTTCTTTTTATCAATAGTCCAATTAGAATGCCAAAACTACTTGTGTTGAAAATTTCAGAACTGTAGCCCAAGTAGAAATCGTTTTGTAAAATATTTATTAATTAATTAAAAAAGAACTAAACAAAAATTTAAAATTCTGTTTTTCAAAATCCAATTAGAAGGGCAAAACTACTTATGTTGAAAGTTACAGAGCAGTAGTCTTGTTAGAAATCGTTCTGTAAAATATTTATTAATTAATTAAAAAAAAAATTAAAAAAAAATAGACAAAAACTTAATTTTTTTTTCTAAAGTCCAATTAGAAGGCCAAAACTACTTATGTTGAAAATGTTAGCGATGTAGCCCTATTAGAAATCGTTTTGTAAAATTTTAATTAATTAATCAATGCACTAAATAAAAGTTTATATTCTTCTTTTCAAAAATCCAATTAGAAGGCCAAAACTACTTATGTAGAAACACAATATAAATATTGATATCGAATATATCACTTACATTGAAAAAGGTAAAAATTTTTACAGAAAGCAATAGACTTGAAATAAAACATTAGAAGTATATTTTTCCAGTATTAACCCACTGACGGTCATGGAAATGGGCGAAATTCTACAGTTGTTTTTCCTGCAATAATTTTTAAATTATATTACTAATTCAAATACATATTTTTTAAAAATTATTTTAATTTATTTTATTTTAGATAGGTTATAAACTACCATCCTAGTAAAAATATTAAAAAAAAATATTTTATTTTAAATTTTATTTATAAATTTAAAAATGTTGTGTATTGCTGGAATAACTGGAGATCAAATGACGTATATTTACTTGCATGACCGTCAGTGGGTTAATACCAATAAAAATGGGGTTTATTTTAATTTAGATGAAGGTGCTTGCGTTTGTAAGGTTTCATGAACAAGAGTAGATAGTTACAATATCGATGATTTTTTTTATGATTAAAATATATTTCTTTAATCACTATCATTTACATTTGATGGCATGTCGGTTGGTTGGTTGTTTTCAGATTATCTGGCGCCGTCAGCAACACGAGGGCTATAATGCGCCGAAACATTCGTCATTAGACAAGCCAACATACATTTACAAACACCCATGCCATACACGGGACTCGAACCCGCAACCTCGCGGTCTAGAAGCCAGCACGCTAACCACTATACCGTTTGGTCGGCCAATTGATGGCATGTCATATCAATGAGATTTGATTTTTGTCCTTATTTTATAGAAACAAGATGCATTGACGTACGCATACCTTGTTAGCACTTTAAAATGCTAACAAATGAAAAGTATACATCTACACGACATTCGTACTATTTACGCATATGGGAATTCTCTGTGTTTCTATATCTGGGGTCAATGATGACAATTTAAAATGCTACACTTCCTTCCAAGATAAATCTTGGAACTCTATAAGTTAATCTTTTGTATTGATTAGAAGTGGTGCTTTTATTGAATTTCTATCGTACTTCATTCTCCAATAATTTATGATATTACTTTGGCGACCACTAGAGGGCTCGTACATCGGCCAAGTACAAATTTATCCATAATTTCAATTGTTACAATTAACTTTTAGTGATCAATGTTTTTCAAATGGAAATGCATTGTACTAATATTTACTGATTTATTGATTCGCATGGCAGTTTATAGAGCGATTAATTGATTCACACGTTACTTTATATATTTATTGATTTCTATTTTACAGAATGATGGTTTTGTTTCGCCTTATAACCCATGTTCTTACTTATTAATCCATACAAAACGTAAAGTATTTCTTTAAAGGTTTTTCCATTTTTGTATAAGGGTTTAAGTTACATAAGAATGTGAGGTTTCCCTCATTTTTATTTCCGACCCAAAGCATTATCCTAATAGCAAGTATACTTGGTTGTATTCAGATTATATGGCGCCGTCAGCAACACGAGGGCTATAATGCGCCGAAACATTTCGTCATTCGTCAAGCCAACATACATTTACAAATACCCATGCCAACACGGTACTCGAACCCGCAACCTCGCGGTCTAGAAGCTAGCACGCTAACCACTATACCGTTTGGTCTGCAATAGCAAGTATACATTCCGATGTTCAGATAATTATGACTAACATGGAACGAAAATTAATCTGTGAAGGATAAAAATAAAATCTCTTCCCCTTTCTCATGAACGAAAGTGATACGGAGAATATTAAGAACTAATGGCAGTGACTAGGGAGTAGCGATGACATATCAGTTATTAATAAGGTATGGTAACGAGAGCAATGATTACTTTCCAATGAGCGATAGGGAATTCTCTTACGGGAAAAGTCCTTTGAGAAACTGCCATTTTAGTCATACATCTGGTGGTTATGGTTAAAAAATGGGTCATATTAATTTTAATTTATCTAACTCTTTTTTTTTTTTTTTTTTTACTTCGGAACGTATTTTTCAACAATTTAAAACTTTGCATGTTTTTGATTTTATTAAGAAGTTATGTTGAAAGCAGAACTACGAATCGGTTCCAAACTTGGAGATTACTTTATGTTTATGAAACTATTGCTACTATATCCTAGTTTGTAAATATGCATTCATGAAAAATATTTAAATCATAATTGTTTCGAGAATATATATTTCATCTATATACATTTAAGAGCATTTAAGAGACGTATATTTTTCCATTGTTCTCTATTTTTATATTAAAGAATAATTTGTACAGAAAGCAAAAAAATAAAAAATAAAAATTAAAAAAAATAAAAATAATATATATATATATATATATATATATATATATATATATATATATATATATATATACAGGGTGTCCAGAAAAGGACTCCCTGATTTCAAAATTAAATATCTCGAAAACAAAGATCGATAGAAGAATGCAGTAAACGGTATGTTTATTGTGAAAACTGTAAGAATTTTATACAGCAGTTTGAAATAATAGTTACAAAAACTGCTAACAGATGGCGATGTACGCTGTACAGCTCATTATCAGCATACATAAATGAAATAATCGTATGAAAACATTCTTTGCAAAAAATCACAACACAATGTTTTCAAAATGTTCACCATTGGCACTACACAGAGGTTGCGCAAACGAAAAATGAAATTTGCCATCACATTTCGTAGTGTCTCAACAGAAATGGATTCATATGCCACACAGATCGCCGATTCAAGCTCGTCCAGCGTGGCGGGATGCTTCGGGTAGACAATATCTTTCAATGTGCCCCACAAAAAATAGTCACAGGGAGTCAAATCCGACGAATATGGAGGCCAATCCATGCCTGCACCAGTAAATTTGGGATATTCCAAAGCAATGAATCGATTCCCGAAGTATTCATCAAGAAAGCGAAACACTTGTTCGGTACGATGTGGTCGGGCTCCATCTTGCATAAACCATTCAGTACGTGGTCTATCCTCTAACACTTGCTGTCTGGCGACAAACTGTTCCAAAATTGCAACGAACGTTCACTAGTGACCGTTTCTCGAATGAAAAAAGGGCCAATAATGTCTCTGCTGCATACTGCAGCCCACACAGTAACTTAGGAGAATACAGGGGTTTCGCTTCACACCAATATGGATTTTCGGAAACCCAAAATCGCCAGTTCTGTTTATTCACTAATCCATTCAGGTGGAAGTGTGCTTCATCTGTAAACCAGATGCAGCCAACATCAAATCCTTCACTATCAATCATTGTGAGCATCTGATTAGCAAAGTCAATCCTTTGCTGCACAGCTCGTACGGGTATGGCCTGGTGAGTTTGAAGTTTGAATGGAAACATGTGTAGGCTCTTTCTCAGTATTTTCTGCGTGCTGGAACAATTCAAACCAGTCTCAGATGCATTTCTACGGACAGATGACATTGGATTTTGCTGAATAATTCCAGAAACTGTGGCGACATTTTCAGGCGTAACTGCAGTTTGCTTGCGGCCAACATTCCCTACTAGATCATCAGTTACGCTGCCTGTTCGTTGAAATTTGGCGAAGAGCGTACGAATGGTTTTCGTATCGGGTCCTTTTGGAACATTAAATCGTGCTTGAAAACTGCGCCTTGTTGCCGTAGGACTCTCTTTTAACCTGTGGTACTCTAGCACAAGAAAAACGCGTTGTTCAATGGAGTACATGGTTTTAATCTCTTCCTTCGGTACGCTAACCTCCTTTCACGCTTCAATAGTGGAACTGATCGCTCTGGGCTTCGGATCACTATTTAAACTAGGCATTACGTATGGCGATTACAGCTTCATCTGTTAGCAGCTTTTGTAACTATTATTTCAAACTGATTCTTAGTATAAAATTCTTACAGCTTTCACAGTAAACATACCATTTGCTGCATTCCTCTATCGATCTTTGTTTTCGAGATATTTAATTTTGAAATCAGGGAGTCCTTTTCTGGACTCCCTATATATATATATATATATATATATATATATATATATATATATATATATATATGATGATATATTATGATTTTCTATATATTTGATGTATTTTTTTTTCTTAAGGGGCCTTTTTACTTAGTAAATGTAACGCTATCTTCGAAAATTTCAATACGTACCCCTATTTTTTATATTTTCATTTGATTTAGAATACATCATTTACTCTGTATACCAAATTTCATTTCATTATGTTGAAAAACACGTCACTAATGAGCGAAAATGTTTAGACCATGTTTTAACCGATCTTCAGAGAGAATTTCCATAAAACGAAAAGTATTTTTAAGGTTCTACTTCACAGCGGGCGAAATCGAACGCTCAGTGCGGTGTGTTTCACGACGTTAAAAAAATACAAATATATTATCTAAAATTGCATAGAAACTACTTGGATTTATAGCGTCATGTTTAAGATTAATACAAAAATAGCAAGTAAAAGTAAACGTAACATAATTTATTTACAAGATTAAAGATGTGCATTCTTCACACGAAATAAATAAAATATCAAAAACTGTAATTTCAGAAGTATAACGTATGATTAGAAAATTAATAAATATAAAATGTAGGCATTAGTAAACAATATTCAGCAAAGCGTGATTATTTTACAGAAACATTTCACTGTAAACACAAATGTAACATGATAGTTGAAATTATTTATAAAATGAAAAAATCACATAATTCAGTAAAATTTTTAAAGGATAACTTATTCAAATTGCTTAAAAAAGGTTGTTTTAAATAAATGTAATTTAATGAAAGTATTTAAAATAAATAAATTAGTAAGCTGTATTTGCTCATCGTGGTCGATAACTTGTTGCGAATCGATCAAACTGAATTTAATGTCCGGATCAGCCCGTAAGGAATTCCAAGAGTTTTCAGCAGCTCTCCATAGTTCTGCAGTTGATTGCACACCGGAAAAATCAATTCTGGTTTTCCATAATTCCCACAAATTTTCCATGCGTGTAATTCCCGAATAAATGACTTGCGATGTTTAAATTTGATGAACGGGGTGGCTACGGGAACTGGTTTTCGTCAAAATCGGGTATGCGCCTATGGTTGAAATCATGAAAAAAATCCTGTTTTTCAACAATTACTAAAAAACGGCTCTAATGATTTTGAATAAAATGTCCGTGATTAATGTCTCTCAAGGTCGTTCCCACATCTGAAATTCTCGTAGAAATGTGATACAAGCGTATGAAGTTGAAAAACGAGTGCTTTTAACACAGAGCTCTTTGTCCTTGAGTATCACCCAACAACGATTGAATTTTTTTCCTTATTTCATGCCCAAGAAAGGACATTGTGATGTGCAAATACCATCGCCAATTTTTTTTTTTTGCCTGTGTAAAAATTGTTGCCAAACACGGTAAATAGCACCACATCAAATTTTAATGCAATGACCAATATAATTGTGTATTTGGAAGTATGACGTATGCTTTAAAATATCAAATTAAAAAGATATTAATACATAACTATTAATAAAATTTTAATTAAGATATCCAATTGGAAAATCATCCACCTGAAGGGGTTAGCTCTCTGGCCTTGCATGCCAAAGGTTCCAGGTATGAATCCTGCGTCAGGCATGGATGTTTGTTAGAGGTCGGAAATATCGATCAAAATAAATATCGATACTATATCGTTGCATACGAAAAAATATCGATAAAATGTCGATATACCGATACATGATTTTTTTGTTAATTGATTTTTAATTTTGCTAGAAACGAAGTTTTTCGGGGCAAATTTCTACTTTTTATGAATTAATGCCAATATTGTTTTAATAAATAAATTA
This sequence comes from Linyphia triangularis, assembly GCA_963978545.1. Lineage (NCBI taxonomy): Eukaryota > Metazoa > Arthropoda > Arachnida > Araneae > Linyphiidae > Linyphia > Linyphia triangularis. The sequence goes on from OZ021731.1 coordinate 13,440,969, forward strand.
TAAAATTGTTTGAATAAATAAATTATAAAACTTGCTTTAATAACTAAATTATAAAAATTGTTTTAATAAATAATTTATAATATCAATCAGAATAAATAAAATACGTTTGGGTGTCAATGTATAAATTCACATTTATTTTTAAAGAAGGAATTTTGAAAAGTAGTTGACCGCATATTTTGTTGATAGAGATGTTTTTAATATTTAAAATTAAATACAAATTTCAGGCACACGTTGTCAGCAGAAACGGCGCTATGTTAACGACTACTAATGAATTATTATTCATTTCCATTACATTATGCTTTCTTTTTGGTTAGGGTGCCATTTTAACTCTCTCTCCGCCAAGTACAAACTTTAGTTTTGAAGTTTTTGAAAAGTGTATAAAGAAAATAAAAAAAAATTAAAAAACATGAAACTACATAACTATCATCAAAAAACTAAAAAATTTTGAAAATATCGATACAACGATGACTTGTATCGATATTTTTAGTATCGATGTTTACTAAAAAATATCGATACAAATATCGTCGAATCGATATATCGCCGATCTCTAATGTTCGTTGTGATTCGGGATCCACGTTAAGCTGTAGGTTCCGTTCTGATTAACAAAAAAATAGGCCGTTGAGCATACAAACCAACCAATTTTAAAATCTAGGTCGAAACAAAAATCAACCGTTTTGCACCCCCTTAAGAGCCGTCTGCACCCCCCTTTTAAATAATTCTTCTGGCTTCCATGTATACCTCAATGTTCTACTATCTATAAAATCATAACACTGAGAATGGACAATTCCCGCATTTTTAAAAAAAGAGTGAAATTAGTTTATATTTATGATGAATTTCTTTCTGATTCCAAATATTTAAATACATGTTCTTTAAAAAAATTAGTTATTTGAATATTAAGAAAAGAAAATGCCTCAAAACCGAGCCAAAACCAGTCCGATCAAACCACACAGCAAAATCCGTGACTTCAAGGGTTGTTTCTATGGTTATCGTGACATTTCTGCCAAATAGTCGGCATTGAAATAGTTAGCGCTGGTAGACTATTGCCATATCACGTATAGGTTGACGCTATTTGCGAGAATTTTGCAAAATTGGTTTCCGCTGCCGCATTTCAAGCCAAGATGTTTGGGAAGCCTTGGCGTCACATTCAATTCGAGCCGAATGAATCGTTTTCTCGCCAACGTCTAACAGAAAAACTTTGATTGCAAATTAAAAAAAAAAAAAAAAAAAAAAAAAAAAAAAACATGCGGGAATTGTCCCCTGGTAAAACATTGGTCAACAAGTGCAATCTGATATTTGCACGAATACATTTGATGTTGTGTCTTGTGTGAAAAAGTTGACACATGTAAATTTTGAAATAATCCTGCATGTGTGAAATAAATATAAAGGCATTATAATAATATCTTTCACGAATGAATGTACAAAACCCAAATTCTCAGGAAGAGAATGAAAAATAATTGAAATTAGCCAAAATTTTGTATTACTATCATAATAATACTAACGTTAAATAGTATATTAATGGTCATTACGCAAATGAAGTAACTAACGTCTATTTGTTCCTTTAAAAATGTAATATGCACCTGTTCCATAAATTGAACGAGTGAAAGAATGGAAACATTTTATTTGTTAATTTGATGCAAAGTTTTATTGAAAGAACTGTTAAATATATTGTTGCGTTGTACGGGTTCGAAAGATTTGACGCCAAAGCAGATCAAAACTTGCAGAAATTTATTCCAAACTGACTCTTCACAGTTCTCTTACAGCTCCAGAACTTCTCGTTCTAGTAGACACAATACAGCTCTTTTCACTTCAATAGAACACAAAACAGCAGTTAAAAACTTGACAAACAACTGCTAAATCGTCGCAAAAGACAATGCAATACAGTTCGCTCAGTATCTCCAGTCAACTAATTCAGTGACTCAAAATCCGCGAACTCACTCACGGCCGGGTTTATATAGGGGAGGCTGCGAATTTTCACGAACCTTCCGGAGATAGACATTTGGAGAACTTTCCAGACTGTAGTCGAAAAGTCCTATTACATGTACATGCATGGGATACATGTACCGAAAATGTCGCCAAATGGTCGCCAAGTTTTTTAATTAATCCAAAACAACCAATTTCCATCACGATATTTAAACAAAAATTGTAACTAATTATCAGCTAACTTATTGATTGCTTCAGATAGCATCCCACATTTTCCAATAAAACTGAATGAAATTCCAATAAGAACTCCTCCGTCGTTTGCTAATCTGACACACAAACACGTTATCAGAGCAAGAAGTCCCGTTGTTCAATTCAAAGGGAACAAAATTAATAATTAAGTTACATTTTAATATGGATGAGTGGCAACAGGTGGAGGAAGGGTAATCAGTACTTTCCCCCGGGAAATCGTCAGCAGAAAAAGAATTAAAGATCGTTAATTTCCTCCTCAATTCTAATTAGCAATCAGTGGACCGAAACAATAATTTGCTACTTTGTATTCTTCTAGGTATAATATATAAGAAATATTTATTCTTAGTGCTAGCTGTAATATTTTCTGGATTTGCATTGTACCTAAATCAGTATCAAATTTGCATGACGGCACGCTTTTTTTTTTTTTATTTTTTTTTTTTATTATTATATATATATATATATATATATAAAATTAGCCGATGCAATATATGGCTTCGTTTTAGTGGAGCAATTTATTTTTTAGATGAGGTTTAGTTTTTAAATTTTATCAATTATTAACCGAAGTGAACCTATCAATAATATTTCCCGACATACGAAGATGTAAAGTACATTCAGGCTAACACACTAATCAAAACTACATTTAAGCTTAACTCTAGGGCATTACATTTCACTTTTATGATTTGATTAAAAAGTTAAAACTTGTTCATACTACTCAAAATTTGTAGGCAACTTTTTTATTTTAATTTAGTTGATATAATAATATCCATCGTGCAAGAACCATGATTATGTACTCAAATTAAAACAAATAAAAAATAGTGGTGAGTGCATGTAATAAAACACTGGAAAAATTTTAATGAATAGCGAAATGAATGTGTTATTAATGAAGAATTTTAATGAATTCGATAAAAATATATTTACTGATAAAACTTTCAAGCTATCTGATTTTGAGTCCAGACAGTTTTTTACAAAATATTGATACTGGTTATTTTTTTTTTTCTAATTGCCTTTATTTTTTTAGTTGTCATTGGTTGGATATTTCGTGTATAATGTTCGCAAAAAAAGTTTTTTTTTTATGATAGCAATTTATTGCTTAAAATTTATGAATATTTTTGATCATTTTATAACATGTTATTCGCAACAATGCTTTTACACCCACAGTTGGGGGAAAAAATATATATATTAATACATTTAGGTTTTCACTCATATTTTTATAATAAAAATTAATCTTATAAATATTTTTTTTATTTTTTATTATTTTTTATTATTATTATTTTCTCAAAAAATTATGGAAGTTTCAGACATTGTTTTCAGTGACAGGGTCACATGATAATAGTCTTTTTCTTCGAATCTTAAAAATCATTTTTTATTTTGGTACTAATAAAAGTTGTCGTCACATTCCAATAGGGGAATGATGGACATAAAGTACTGAATCACGATAAATTTAACAGTTTTAAAGTATTCCAAACTTTCTGTTTTCAGAACGATGTGATTATTACACAACCTCCATTGCTATAAAATTGTTGAATTTAGTACTATGTACGTAGACTCATTTTTTAAAATTATCGTTCAAGAAATTATAAATGAATATAATGCTTACCGTAGGCAAAATGAAACACAAAAGCCTAGTTTACATATAATAAACAAGCTTGTTTAACATCTCGATTATCATGGATTGCATCGTCTATATCGTTTAATTAATTTGCAAATGTTTCTTTCGAGTACATTTTGTATTTCATACAAGTAGCTCACTAAAGTTATGAAACACTCAATTTTTAAAATATCAGGCAACGTTTTGAAAAAGTTTCTTATTTTAGTAGAAGGAATTACAGCGCCATTACTTTGCACTCTGTATTTTATATATTTTATATCAATACTTGAAACACATGTTGTACGAAGATAATAAAAGTATTAGAAATCGATATTTCGCACACATGTAAAAGTAGGGAGATGCCATGTTTTAAAAAATACTAGAAATGGGTTAATTTTTACTTCTAAAAAAAAATAAAAATTTTTTTTAAAAAATCTAAGTTTATAAAATTTACATCAAAATCCTATTGATTACCCCAGTGGCACAAATACTCTAGTTAAAATTGTTTAATATTGCCCAGTCCCAATGTCGACCGTTGTAGTCCCAATGTCGACCACTGTAGTCCCAATATCGACCGTTGTAGTCCCAATGTCGACCACTGTAGTCCCAATATCGACCGTTGTAGTCCCACGGTTCAAATCCCGGGTTAGGCATGGATGTTCGTTGTGGTTCGGAATACACGTTAAGCTGTAGATTCCGGCCTTATTAGTAGGCATTGTGCATAAAAATAGGTCGTTGAGCGTTTAAATCAACCAACCAACGACGGTTGTAGACTGGCTGTTGTTACTGATTTTGAAGAGCCGATTTCAAGTTCGTTTTTCGGGCACTAGTGTTTTTCACAAACGTTGCAAATTTTAATCGATATATTTACAGAACCATTAACAATTGGTTATTAAACTATTTGGAACATTTAATTTATGTAGTGTTAAACATTTTGTCTTAAGGGAATTTTATTTTTTTTTAAATTCTGTTTTAAATTATAACATTTAGCGTAAAAGATAACATACAAAAATAGAAAATTTCAATTTTTAACTTGAGAAATATTTGAATTTTTTCTAATTTCTCCATCAAAATTCTGTGACTATAAAAGTTTCGTTATGTAATTATGTATTACAGAAAGCTTTCATTAAAAAAAAAAATTCTTCACTCATATCAAAATACGCAAACAACAATTATTATGGAATTTTCTTGTTTTTTAATATTTTTAAAAATAAATAATCGCAATTTAAAAAAAAAAAAAAAAAAAAAAACAGCTCAGAGCCATATAAATAGTATATCATACTTAAGTTAAATTTCTGACTTAAAAATATGTATAAGGTTTTTTTTTTTTTTTTTTTTTTACCAGACCCTCTTAAGAATAAATATGACATCAATAAATACTTCTTTTAACCTTTTAGCCATTCTTTTGAAAAACATTTTTGTACTAACATCCTTGTAATGAATATGACTATAAAATTGACTCGAGTTAACTTAAACAACAGCAATAAATTTGTATTCCATTAGATGAAGGCGTAGAAAGTAAATGAAGTAGATATTTGAACAACCCTAACAAAAATATGAATTTTAATATTCAGGAGCACTCCAATTTTCAGGAGACTTTGGAGGGGATCAATCATTGACGAGAGCTGACATTTATTGTTCTAGGATGTGAGAAATGTTCTCCTCTACGTCAGACACTCATTGGGCTCGAGCGCCAATATAAATATTCTAACAAGGGTGCCTGGAGATAATAAAATAATTTATTTCCCCTAGCTGCATTTAATATCTTTGAAATTGACTATAAGGGGCAAAACGTGTAAGTGTGTTACTTGAATAGTTTTAAGCAGTAATGGATTCTGGAAAATCTATGTTACTTTTGATTACATAGAACGTAGAATTAAAAAAAAAAAAAAAAAAAATCACAAAACATTTGCTTAAATATCTATGGTTTGTGCCAAGATACTTGTTAGGAAAAATTAAGTTATAATTCGACCCATAGATTGCGCTGAAAGTGGGTTCAGGCAATATGCAACAATATACCTGTGGATGAAAGAGTGATTCAACGTTTCTTCATATTTTCACTGTTTTAGTAGAATTTTATTTCTCACAGATGGCGCAAACTCAAACGTCTGAATTTTTAAAATTCACTTTATTCTTCTTTTTTACTCTTTTTCCCCAAAACATCCATCTGATTAATATATGTGCCACCCACGTGCTAAAGTATATTCTACATATTAATTGTGAATGAAAGCTTTTTTTCCCCTCTCAACATTATGTGAATGAACACAATTCCATGGCAAATACTTTACAGTTACCTTCATACAGGAGCAAAAACTTGTTGATTCTAATTACACTTTTTAAAACAGTCAGGTACTTTTGGTCAAACCTGTCTATTTATTACTCTCTGATAAATCATGGTCAAGTAGTAAACAAAATCATTACAAGACCTTCAGTGGCTCTATTATTCAAGGGGACATTGACACTTTTTCCAAAAATTAATTAGTTTTGCTTAGAATTAAATAAAATTTGACACACATATAGAAGATATGATTTATAAGACATAAAAAAAGTTTGATCAGATAATATTAAATAGATAGTAAATTATTCAGAAAAATGCATTGAAATAATATATATATATATATATATATATTTTTAAATCCTCCTTGCAATGCAATATTTTAACGAACATAAAAGAAAAATTTGAAGTTGTTTATCAGTATGTTATAAACATTTTCACACATGTTTTTATTTATTTTTAGGTGCTATAGTTGAACAGAAATAAAATTTCAAACTTGGCGCTAGTAATTTTTTATTAAAAAATGCACTTATTTCTGATTTTAGCCATGAAAAAAAATAAAGAAAAAATAATGTGATATAAAAAAAAAACCATTAGTGTATCTCTTTATAGTTCATTAAAAATTATTTTTATAAAAAAATTAGATAGATTTATCAAAAAATGATTAGCAAGGAGCTTTTCAAACTGACGTAAAATGTGAAAAAAGCGAAGGTGAGAAAAATGCATTGTTAACTTTTGCCAAACAAGTGTGCAATACGTTACAATAGTTAAAAAAAAAAAAAATCATTTTTGATTCAGTGTCCCATGTCCTCTTAAAGTAAATAAGGATCACAGCTCGTTAAATTCGTCGTGGTCTTTCAACTAATTACCGTAACTATGGTGGAGTAAGAAGAATGAGCGAGATAGAGAAAACTTTGTATCTAATCAACATTACGAACCCTTTTTAGATGTTAGGTTTTTGAAGAAAAAAAAAAAAAAGGAAAAAAAAAAAAAAGATTGCTGTTTGAAATTACATTAATTCAGTTTTTAATTAGTGAGAAGACATAACTTTCATTCAATTCACTCAGAGAGTGACTGGAGAATAATTGAACAAACATCAGATTGTTGCAGAAGAGGGCTATGTCGTGGCATTTCACCTTGGACGGATGTGTTGAGGGCTTAATTGTAAAACAAAAAAGCATTCGGAAATCGCAGTGCAAACAAAATAACATTAAAAAATAAATTAATTAATTAAAAGCATAATAGGTGGAGAAGTTCAGAATAAACGAAAAAAATAGAAATAAATGATAATGTCAGAGATAATACAGGGCGACCGGCATTAAATAGTCCTTAGGATAATTTCAAAATTTAAGTATGGATTATTTAGAATTACTTTTAACCATTTTAAACGTGAGGTCTCTATTATGCTGTACACCCTGTACCATTTAAGGAAATATTCTAATTAAAAACTTTTCCTAAAGAGTATCAGAGAATAAAATAAACCAAATAAATCAAAGTACTCTTTTGCAACAAATAAAGTAGAATTAGTTTTACAATTGAATTAATGGGTTTGGTTGGTTGTTTTCAGATTATATGGTGCCGTCAGCAACACGAGGGCTATAATGCGCCGAAACTTTCGTCATTAGACAAGCCAACATACATTTACAAACACCCATGCCTAACACGGGACTCGAACCCGCAACCACGCGGTCTAGAGGCTAGCACGCTAACCACTATACCTTTCTTGAATTAATGGGAAAAATACAGGTTAGTCCTTAGTAACACCACTTTTATTCTAAAAGCAATATATTTAAATATCTCCTAAATTTGAATCTGAATGTGTTGAATCCATCTTTTCAGTATATTAAATGCGCACCTTTCTGAATAAAAAATGTATGTGGTAGAGTATGAATACACAGATATCGCTTAGTACGGTTTTGCAACTTAAAATTGCGTGTCTGTTACAAACAATTGTTCGCAATTTAAAATTACATTGAAATTCAACGACAAGTAAAAACTATCCATTCAATCCAATTATACATTATAAAATTCTTTGGATACATAATTTATAATAAGCTAGTGAAAGTTCACTCAAAATTTAAAAGCATGAAAAATAGAAATATGGGTTCCTTAGTTCCCGAATACTAAGCAGCTTCATAAAAATAAAATGTATTTAAAGTTGCCTCACTAATTAGAAATGTTTATAAATTTTCCATTTAGTGTTTTTCTTCATTTTTTAAAGTCATACTAAGTGAAGCATTTGTTATTGACAAGATCCATTTTTGGATGAAGTTTTATTTTGTAGTTTTATGTGTAGGATGTTTTAAGGTAAAAGCTGAATGGAACACAAAAGATTACGAGCCAAATGTTTTTACCTTAAAAAAAAAACATAAAACAAGATTTTTAAATAAAACAAAACCGATTAATAAGCTTTAAATTAGTGTCATAAATGAAAATACGTTTTCTAAAGGACATAAACTGTTGTTGATTAGTTTTGATGGAAATTATGCACATTTTAATTGTGATTTATTATAAAGCGCATTTCCTTCTGTTTATATCATGCATTACTTTAGCCAGAGTTTACAATTGTGCAATGAGAAAACGTTGTAAATTAAGATAAGGAATACATTTTATTGCAGAACATTTATAGAAATTTCTTATCTTCATATAGTAATACTAGTAATGATCTTATAGTTATAGATCTTATAGTTATAGATCTTACAATTGAAGAAAACAATTAAAAATGATATTAATATTTTAGAACTTTAATTTATTTTCATAGTGATATTTTAATTTAAAATTCACATCTTTGTTGGAGTAAAAGACAAACTTATTTGAACGAATTATGTATGTAGATAAATTGTTATATTAACATGAATACAAAAAATTGCAGAAAAAAATAGCTGTTGCTACCGTTTGTTGACTTTTACCCCCATAGTGCAGAATCCTCACCTAATTTTGATCAGGTAGTTTAGCAATAACAATGTAGACTTAAAGAACATCCAATTTTTAAGTAAAAATATTTAAATCGGGGCATTAGAATATGAAGAAAGTTAGTAGTACGTGCTTTCAACATGCAATACGTAAAAGCATACAGATACATAAGAAATGTACCGCTCGTTTCATTTTGTTTGAGCAACAATGGAAATTTATTAATCTGTTTTTAAAAATAGTTACAAAGTTCTCCAACAATTGACGCTGTTGAATGAAAAATTAAAAAAAGAATGTCTGAACACGTTGCAAAAACCAAACCTTTTTTTTTTTTTTTTTTCTATTTATATGTCGATTATTTCTATTTATATAGTTTTAAAGTATCAGCACCATCTTTTGTGGAACTTTTGTAATTATTTTTGAAATTGTATTAGATAATTCAGTCCGTTTCCCTGATAGAGTAAGGAAAACATAGCATATCTATTGTTTCCCACTTTTTTTAAAAAACAGGAACACCGTGTTTAAAAAATAAAAAGATGAAAAAACAACAGAACACACTCCGTCATTAACAAAATATCCAAGATACCATATTTTATCATTCTATTTAACACACACATCGATGATATAACCAACATTTTTCTATTATAATTACACAGAATTGCTATATTACATACTTGTTTTTATTCTACGAATATTTTTTAATATTAGTGATATAATTGAATCAAAGTTGACGTTTTTGATCTCATTTTCTACAAACAAGGTTTACAAAATTCACTTTAGGATCTTTTGAAAAGCGTTATGAAGAGAATGTATTGCAATTGTATGGTCAGGTTTTTTACAAAACAATAAAACTTGAGGGATTTTGAAAAAGTGCATGCAAGAGATTTCCTTATTTTACTGCAAAATATCATGCATTAAAACTAGACTAGGGTTAATTTTATTAAAATATTATATTCAGATAGTTCGCATGGAAATACAAAATGTCTTAATGAATGCATTTAGCCAATAATTTATTAATGTGGTGACCTGAAAGATTTCTTCATCTTCATCTGAATTCTAAGTATTTAAATGTTATGAAAATATGGAAAAGAGAAAAACGCAAGTTTAATTTAGTTTTAACATTTAAATAAGCTTCAAACCAACGTGAAACTGCAATATTGGAAAAATCGTCCTAATTTAGCAGTTATCATTTTCGTCAAGTACTGTGATATCAAAAGCACGTAATAAGTAATATCACTTGATCTATAACTATTTTCAGACAAATGAGGTTGTACTTCACTTACACTTAACTGTAAACAATATTTTGCTGGATTTGTTGATTGGCTGCAACATCCTAACAAATTATGTTTGCTATTAAAATCCATCTCTATTTGAAAAAAAAAAAAAAAATCACTGAAACAAATTACCTTCATTTACACATGACACAAACAGAGTAATCTAACATATTGTCGTTAATTTTCTATTGATTCTAAACTCCACTGTAATTTTTCGAAGCGATAAGCATACATAAGAAATGTACTCTCGTTTCATTCTGTTTGAGCAACTATGGAAATTTATTAATCTGTTTTTAAAAATAGTTGCAAAGTTCTCCAACAATTGACGCTGTTGAATAAAAAATTAAAAAAGAATGTGAACATGTTGCAAAACCAAACTTTTTTGGGGGGGTCTATTATAACTATTTATATATTTTTAAAGCGCCATCTTTTGTGGAACTTTTGTAACTATTTTTGAAATTGTATTAGATAATTCAATCCGTTTCCCCTATAGAATAAGGAACATATTACATATCTATTGTTTCCCACTTTATTTAAAAAACAGGAACACCGTGTTTAAAAAAAAAAATGGAAGAAAAAAATGCCGAACACACTCCACCATTAACAAAATATCCAAGATATCATATTTTATCATTCTATTTAACACACTCATCGATGATTTCCACACTTTACGAAAATCAGATCAATTCAAACCAAAATATAGATTCCCCATTAACAAGTGAAACAAAGCTAATTTGGTGGACATTAAATCAGTGACGTTTTCCAGTAAGCTGCAATACAAATATCTTTATATTTCTAAAAAACAAAAGCATCGCCAACTTAAAAGGCTGTTCTGATTACTTAATCAGAGAAGCCTAATTGTCGCCATTTACGGGAATTATTAATTTCTGAAGGATTGGGGGAATGTTAATTGCTCTTGGGGATTTAAATCTGGTCATCCAAGATTTAAAATAAATCCCTTTGATGACGTGGAAGTTTCTAAATCATTAATTATTACTTAATTTCTTCCTTAAAGCATTTCTGATCGCTTTGGTGAAAGTAGATAAATGTAGGAGGATCTTATGCGTAAATGAACTTAACATTTAGTATTAGATACTGTATAAGGGATACTGGTTTTGTGTTAGGTATAAATGAAAATAATTTCATTACAAGGTTCTCCAATTTTAAGAATAATAAGTTATGTTATTCTTAGCAAGTAAAAACAATTATTTCATTTAAATTTTTCTTAAACAAATGAGACTAATGTTAATTTTTTTTTTAAAGGAATTCATCCCATATAAGTAATTTATAAGGCGGTATAATATCAATCTACAGGGTGGTTATAATTAAAGTTACCCTGTTTAGAACCACGTAGACTCCGTTCTAATGAGCAGATTTTGATGAAACTTGGTATATACACTATATGGGGACAATGGGGAAAAGAAATCTGCAACAAAAAAAATTGTAGTTCAAATTTTGACCACCAGATAAAAAAGTGGCGCATAAAGAACAAAAACCACAAATTGAAAACACAAATTTTTATTTAATTACAGCATATGTTCAATGTGCATTCCATTTATGTCAACCACATGCTCGAAGCGTGTTATAGCGTGTTCAAGTTCTTCTACAAATGGTCGAGCGGTGTCACGTGATTTGTCTATCCCTTGGTATACAGTTAGAAAGATTCTTCGATCTATTGTGAAATGGTATCCATATAACATCCATGTAGTGCAACAACTGAAACCTGCTGACTCTAGTAAGCGCACTCCATTTTGTAGAATTTTTTTGGCCAGAATAATCGTTGATAATGCATGGCCTTGGAACATTTTATGGTCTGACGAGGCGTATTTTACACTAGATGGAGCCGTGAATACTCAGAACTGTCGAATATGGGGTGCGGCAAAACTGAATGTTGTGCATTAACAGTCTCTGCATCCTGATTACATTACTGTATGGTGTGATTTTACGGCTGAATTTACTCTTGGTACCTTTTTCTTTTAGGGGAGCACGCTTCATGGCCCTCGAAGGTGTTCGATTACTGGGACCCGCTACTGCGAGCTTCTTCGGCAGCAAGTCCTTCCTGCCCTACAAGAACGATAATGTTTAGAGACTACTGCCTTTATGCAAGATGGTGCACCACCTCACATTGCCCGATCAGTGACAGCACTTCTTCGTGCCCACTTTGGAGATGATCGGGTAATTTCGATAAGTTTTTTGATTGCCTGGTCTCCTCGTTCTCCGGACTTAAATCCCTATTATTTCTGGTTGTGGGGATTTCTGAAAGATCGTGAGTATGGAGGGAGCATACTGACTCTTCCTGAAATGAAAGCAAGCATAACACGTCATGTTGCTGCAATTGATCGAGAAACTCTTCGTGCTACTGTTGAACATGCTATAACACGCTTCGAGCATGTGGTTGACGTAAATGGAATGCACATTGAACATATGCTGTAATTAAATAAAAATTTGTGTTTTTAATTTGTGTTTTTTGTTCTTTATGCGCCACTTTTTCACCTGGTGGTAAAAATCTGAACTACACTTTTTTATTGCAGATTACTTTTCCCAATGGTCCATATAGTGTATGAACCAAGTTTCATCAAAATCTGCTCATTAGAACGGAGTCTACATGGCTCTAAACAGGGTAACTTTAATTATAACCACCCTGTATTAGAAGAACTAATCATGCAAAGTCGAAAATTGCAAAATTTGAAGAAATAAAGATTATTTTTTATTCAGAAATATTCACAAACTCGGTATCTTTATAATATGATTTTCAAAATAAATTTAGTTTTAAATACTATGTTAATAGTTTGAGAGCAGATGCACAATTAAATTTGATCACTGCTATAAAATTTAGACTTGTGTGTAACAAAATGTGTCACTGTAAAGATTACTTTTCTTTAGCTTGAATCAACCAATTGTAAAATATATTAACATTTAAAGGCCGACCAAACGGTATAGTGGTTAGAATACTAGCTTCTAGACCGCGAGGCTGTGGGTTCGAGTCCCGTGTAAGGTATGGGTGTTTGTAACTGTATATTGGCTTGTCAAATGAAGAAAGTTTCAGAGCATTATAGACCTCGTGTTGCTGACGGTGCCAGATAATCTGAAAAAAACCACACACACACACAAAGTATCTATCGAAATGGAATCAAACGTCGAGAATGTGAAATGTCTGATCGTTTTTTGATTTCAAAAATGCACATGAAAAAATTTCACAGAAGAACAATAGCATTCAACTAATAGTATATATAAGAGTGTGTCATATTCCTAGTTTAATAAGTAGTTTATCTTCCGTCTATTGAAAGAAAAGAAGAAAAAAAAAAGCTCCAACACATATGCTGTGAAAATAAAATAGTTGAATAAGCAATGAAGACTAGTTTTACTGATTTCAGGAAAGCGTGATATTTATTCATTTAAAAATAACTGTACTGATTTTAAAAGAATATTAAAATGCATAATTTCACACTCATACAATTGCTTAAAAGAAAAGGACAAAAGCCCATTTATTTTCATACTATATTTTTTCATACATGTTTACGCTTAAGAAGAATATGACGGCAAATTATTGAATTGAAGATTTAGTGAACTGTTCTAGTAAGTAAAGTTAAACACAGTCAATAGGGTTGAGAGAACACTCATCGGCGCTCCCAGGAATATTTGCAAGGGGGTGCAAGACTAGATTTTTATCAATTAATAATTATGCATTATAAATTACACTCTTTGAAAATAATTAAAATTCATGGAATTTATTTTTGAAAGCACAACCCTGTTCAAGAGAGAAAAAAATAAAAATTAATAAAAATATTAACATATATATTTTTAACGATTTTTTTTATCATTCAACTAGATATCACGGCATTCAAGAGACAGTGTTTAGAATAGAGGAACTCGAAGATGCAATAAATACAGAAGAATAAAAACATTTTCCTAGAACTTTCAGAACTACACAGGAAATGATTATACAGTAAAAGGAATAAATATTTCTACTCATCAGACTTTAATAATCATAGACATAAGCACCAGAAAATCGTCACGAAAGTAGCTATAAAAAACGACCTAGGAAAAAAATAAAAGACTAAATTAATAGCAAAAAAATGCTTATTGTAACATAAAAGTACAAAAGGCATATGTGCATTTTTATCTTGGAATTTACAAATTTTCCCTCATTTTTTAAAAAAATTCAAGAACCAGGGGAGCGCAAGTGCACATCCTGGCACCCTCCTGGGGGCGCCCATGAAAACACTCTAAAACAAATTATCTCAATTTACTAGTCTATATGCAGAAAAGTTGCTATCTATAAGAGCAATCATGTTTCTGAAATTTGAACTTCTATGTAATCTTTGGCTAAAAAATTGAAAAAAATTTGGAAATTTTAATGCAGCTCTTCGCTTGTTTTCTCTGCGAAAACAAACCAGAACTTACCACGTGGAGGTGATCACCCTCTCACCCGTTTAATTAAAATATTTAGGTTAGGGGGACATGGGACACTGAAGCTACAAAAATATCACCAAAAATGAAAATTTTGTTTTTGTTCAATAAATTATTTTTATTTGATTAACATTTGTTGTAATTTGTTTGTAATTAATATTTGTTTTTACAAAATTTTATTTTTTAAGTTCTGTTTTAAAGTTTTATATTTAGTGTAAAGGATAACACACAAAAAAGCAAAAAATTCAATATTTAAATTTTTTGAATTTTTTCTAATACACCCATCAAAATTCTGTGATGACGAAATTTTCTTTATGTAATTATGTATTACAGAAAGCTGTCACTTTGAAGAAAAAAGTTAGTTTTTTTTTACTTACATCAAAATGCAAAAATATAAATTATTATTGATTTTTTTTAGTTTTAAATTTTTAAAAAATAAATGAACACAATATTTAAAAAACATCATCTCAAATATATATAAATAGTATCTCATACATAAGATAAATTTTTAAAAATAAAGTATTTTATTTTTTATTTTCGATACCACACATCCTTAAATTCAAAACGGAACTTTAAACACCGTTGTGATAACTTTAGTGCATGCTGTCTCGTAATAAAAAAAGGTTAAATGTCCCCAAAAAGTACTCTGAAGCAATCCTTTCTGTATATACACCAAATTGAAATATATGTCAATATTAAGTGAAACCATTCAGGAGCATAATTCAAAGAATAACGAATAATAGTATCAGAATATACGAATCTCTCTCGGTAAAAATATATTTTTCCAATAATCGTTATATTTGAAGTCTTTGTAAAATGCTTCGCATTTCCTTTTTCACTCACGCGCAGTTTGTATGTTGCTATCTGAGTGTTATTCGAATTCAAGCAATTTCTAATTTCCCTCTTTTTAAAGCAAGAAACCCACCTAGATCGAGTACTAGCGTCAAAACTAGCGTAAAAACTGAATTACTGTTTCACTGAAAAAAAAAAAAATTAAACAGTTAGTTTACGTGAATTTATGAATAAATATTTTGCAACTCTTTGTGAAATATCGCTGACTTCTACTACCGTTTGTAATTTTCAACATAGTTTCAGCATTTCAATCCAGTAAAAAGTGTTTTAAATTTATTCTTATTTCATTAAATACTTTTTTAAAGTAACTTATATATCAAACTGTACGTAAAAAAAGGGTTATCCAATAGTAAAAGAACTTTTAGAGACACACACACACACAAAAAAAAAAAAAAAAAAAAAAAAAAAAAAAAAACACTTAACAAACTAAATAGTATTTTTTTTAGTCAATAGATGTCGCTGTATTTATCTGTCAAGCAGTCTACCAAATTTTATTTCAATAGAAAACAGGCTGATAAACAGTATGTAACATCTGTTAACGACATCTGTTGGTTACAAAAATTAGTTATTTCTTTTACCAACAAGTGATACATTAATGTATTTTTAAAAAATTGTGCCGAAAAAATAAATTTCATTGACATTCATATAAAATTCGTATTTTTACTCCCAAATGTTCATGTACTGTCCGTTTTCTCAAAAATCATAACTTTTTTTTTATCATTTTGCATTCTGAAAAGTACCAACTACAGACTTTTTATAACAAGTGCAGAGAAAACGTGCGGAGTAAAGACTGAACCTGAAATACTTAGAATTTTGATATTTCATTGAATTAGTTGTTAGCATTGCTACGCCGTAACTAAATTCTGAAGAAGAATTCCATTGAATTAAATTGTTACATAAGGAAAATATTTCACAGGGAGAAATTTATTTCAGAAAACAAATTTAAGAATAGTTTACAAACTTTAATTGTGACAGTTACCACAATTCTAATTCCATTGTTTACTTCCACTAAGTCTACAACAGATATTTTTACTTTAAACTTTATATTTACCAAGCAAATTAGGTAAAATTTTAGTTTACGCAACTGCGTAATGAAATCGAAGTAGGATTACTCTTTGAAAATATATACTAGAACACATAGTTCGAAAACATATTTTAACTAAAAATCTATAATCATGTATATCCCCATGTCAGCCTGTTAATCTAAATTTAAGCCTAGAAGTGTGCATTTATGTTTTACTAAAGATGAATGCATTTACAGAATACTTAGAATACCTTTTGGCATCTCAATTCCAGCAATGCCGTCACTTTAACATACATCACGGTAAGCAATACCCAGGATTACTTCAGCACTATAGTTATAACCTACATCGACAAAAACCTATCTTTGATCACAAACAATAATGCGAGACCTCATGCATATATAGACATTAATAAAACTTAACGTTCTCTAGGAATGATAAACCTTACGACTATGCAGAAAATTCCTGCTGGAATTCTTATGGAAGAGGAATCATACATCCCCATTCCCTTTTAGTATTTCATATGCGTCAGTTTCGGAGACAAGTCAGAGAAGATTATGGGAAAGGGGAGGTAAGAGGATTGGTTTCACATTTGGTGTGCCTCGGATGATTACTTGTGATCACGCTTCTCAGTTTCTTTCTTTTTTTCTTTACGGTGATACGTAATCGGATTTTGGAGGATGGGTGACAGGCGAAGTGGCACATTTTAGCAATTTCTAACTTTTAGGACTTTTTTTTGTTTTTGTTTTTCGAGAACGTTTGTGTATGTATGTGCAAGATATTTTAAGGTTAAAAAAAAAGGTAAAAAACAAATATTTTTACTTAAAAAACGAGCAACAACAAGACGAAAAGATATTTAGGAATTTAGGTAGAAAATTGTCCACACCACCAAAATTCAATCTAAGTACGACGTAAGGGAAAGTAGGGATTGATGAAATATTGCTTTTCATTTCTGACTCTTGCACTATGCAGAGAAAACATGGGATCATATTTATTGCTTAGAATCATTTTAGTTGCCGGTTCATTTGAGTTCATGTACTAAAAAAGCAGTTTTGCAAAAAAGAAAAAAAAAATTACATTCATCTTTATTAGGTTTTAAGTCTTATTCATTTTTGCTAACATAACTGTTCTTAATGTTTTATAAGCTCAATAACATAGCTTTTATGAATTAACAGTTAATTTTAGTCCACAATTAGCATGTTTCTATCAATAAGTTATTTTATTGGAATGTTATGTGTAGGGAGGGACTAAGACTAAAGGAGGGATGGGTCATGATCCAAGTTTCCATACGATACCTCGATAATTAAGCTGACTACAAAAATTTTGCAGTATTTTATTTTTGTAAGATTACCTTTTTTTGGAACTGAATTATGTAACAAAACAAATGAAATATTATAGGCAGTTAAGTAGGACAAACGATTACAAGATCGAGATGTGATTTCAGGTAAAGTTATTCCGAGGTATGAACTCGGGATTTTGTGAATGGCAACAAAATGGCGCTCGCAGTTTTGGTTATAGTTACAGAAACTCGAAATTTTCGAATGACAACACCTACTTTTTCCTGTCGCAAAATACTCAGCGCATGCCAAAACCCCAAAGAGCAATATTATAGGTTAGAAAAAAGATGGAAACACCTACAGCAATCAGGAAGTTCCGAGATGTTTCTATTATTTGACCAGTTGGCTGGATATTTTGAGAAATTTCTCACGCGCCTCTATAAATACAAGACCGCAGATGGGGAGAGTTTTCAGTTTGACTTCGGATCTCGATGAAAGAAGCTGAGTTCTTTGTTTACTTATTGGAGTGGGCCTGAATTATCGCTGTATTCGAAGTTGTTTTTACTGAAGCTTGTGTTGAAGCTTGAGAATGCTTGCACTGTTGTTCGGAGAAATTTTGTGAGCCTTCAAAAAGAGAATAAATAATAGTTTTTATCTAATAAAAACTGTGCCATCATTGCTTCTGAGAAAAATTCATAACAATAAACACGATCGGGGCGCAAGGCGGATATTTGCATGTGACAGAGGTAAAAGTTCACATGGCTGCTATCACAAGCAATTTTATCGGTTTTCTACGCTGAATATCTGACGAGATGGGTTCTGTGATTATTGTCTTTATTCTGTTGGCCGTTCGCAGAGCTGTTTCTTCTGCGTGCATTACGCGTCCGTTTTTTGTAATACACGTACCATTCCAATGCTCTTTAGGGTTTTTGCATGAGCTGAGCATTTTGAGACTGGAAAAAGTAGATGTTTCTATTCCAAAATTTCGATTAACCGTAACCGTAAGCGCTATTTAGTTGCCATTAACAGAATATCGAGAGTTGAACGGAACGGCCGCTAGAGGTCCTTGTATCTGCAAAATTTCTTTGTGACCACCCTGTATATAAGAGTATAAGCATGAATGAATGATAATTTTTAGTAATTATATAACCAACATTGTTCTATTATAATTACACAGTATTGCTATATCACATAATTGTTTTAATTATACGAATATTTTTTTTTTTTTTAATATTAATGATATAATTCAATCAAAGTTGACGTTTTTGATCTCAGCTTCTACAAACAGGGTTTACAATATTTAGGATCTTTTGAAAAATGTTATGAAGAGAATGTATTGCAATTGTATGGTCAGGTATTTTACTAAACAATAAAAATTGAGGGATTTTGAAAAAGTGCATGCAAGAGATTTCCCTATTTTACTGCAAAATATCATGCATTATAACTAGATTAGGGATAATTTTATTAAAATATTATATTCATATTGTTCTCATGGAAATACAAAATGTCTCAAAGAATTCATTTAGCCAATAATTTATTAATGTGCTGACCTGAAATATTTCTTCATCTTCATTTGGTTGGTTGTTTTCAGATTATCTGGCGCCGTCAGCAACACGAGGGCTATAATGCGCCGAAATATTCGTCATTAGACAAGCCAACATACATTTACAAACACCTATGCCTAACACGGGACTCAAACTCGTAACCTCGCGGTCTAGAAGCTAGCACGCTAACCACTATACCGTTTGGTCGGCCCATCTTCATCTGAATTCTAAGTATTTAAATGTTATGAAAGTATAGAAAAAAAGAAAACGCAAGTTTAATTTAATTTACGCTCTCCTAAACTTTTAGATGAGCTTAAAATCAACGCGAAACTGCTATATTTGCAAAATTGTCCTAGTTTTACAGGTATCATTTTCGTCAACTACTGTGATATCAAAAGCACGTGATAACTAATATCACATGACCTATAAATATTTTCAGGCAAATGAGGTTGTACTTTACTTCCACTTAACTGTTAACAATATTTTGCTGGAATTGTTGATTGGCTGCAACATCCTAACAAATTAAGTTTGCCCCTTAAAGTGTTGAATTGGTTCCATTTAAAAAAAAATTACTGATATAAGTTACCTTCACTTACACATGACACAAAGAGAGTAATCTAACATATTGTCGTTAATTTTCCATTGATTCTATGCTCCACTGTAATTTTTCTACGCGATAAACATATGCTGCTTCCTCTGGTGGTGATCAATAACTGATGCTGAAACAGGAATCTAATTCTAGCGTGACTTTCAGCAATGATAATTAGGAAAATCACCACTTTGAAGTTGAGAGTTTCTGAACTTATTTAGAAAATGCACATGTACTGCACCTTATGATTATCGAAAGTGATCAATGGGATCATCAAGGCATTCAAAGATTTTGAAAGTATAACCTATGTTACCATACCTAGTAATTATCTAATGGTATTGTAGGCATCATATAGTTTATTTTTCATTTATTGGAATTTTGGTAAGGCTGGATATTAAGGAATATGTATCATTCATAAAATACAAATTTTTGATGGAGAAGTTCGCACACAAATGAACTTTTGAGCCTTATTATACAATGGCATTCGAGTGGCAAACAAACGCCACAGTTTCTGGCAACTGATGTGGCTCAGTATAATAAGCTTCTTAGGATTGCATGTTAGAGGTGGGCGATATATCGATACGAATATATTTTTATCGATATTTTTTTATAAAATATCGATACTAAAAATACCGATACAAATCACCGATATATCGATATTTTCGAATGTTTTTTAGTTTTTTTATGATAGTTTTGTAGTTTCATGTGCTTTTTTCGATTTTCTTTATTCACTTTTCAAAAACTTAAAAACCAAAGTTTGGACTTGACTAAGAGACAGTTAAAATGGCACCCTAACCAAAAAGAAAACATAATGTAATGGAAATAAATGATCATTTATTAGTAGTCATTAAAATAGCGCCGTTTCTGTTGCCAACGTGTGTCCTAAAATTTGCATCTAATTTTAAATATTAAAAACATCTCTATCAGCAAAATATGCGGCAAACTACTTTTCAGAGTTTCTTTTATTTTGATCGATATTTTCGACCTCTATTGCATGTTTCACTTAGGGTCTGACAGATGCAACCTCTAGCCACAGCAGTGACTCTTTATAAAAAGCTCCATAGGATTGCATGCTTCGAATCGAGCAGCTTGTCTAAGCGACTGAAGCGGTGGCGCATGTTCACCACTCGAGTGGCTCTGTATAATAAAGCCCGAAGTCTTTCTGGGGATTTGGTACTAGAGGTCGGAAATATCGATCAAAATAAATATCGATACTATATCGTTGCATAGGAAAAAATATCGATATATCGATGAATGATTTTTTTTTTTTTTTTTTTTAATTGATTTTCAATTTTGCCAGAAACGAAGTTTTTCGGGGCAAATTTCTACTTTTCATTAACTAATGCCAAATTTTTTTAAATAAATAAATTATAAAATTTGTTTTAAGAAATAAACTATATTATCAATCAGAATAAATAAAATTCGTTTGGATGTTAATGCATAAATTCACATTTATTTTTATTAAAGAAGAAAATTTTGAAAAGTAGTTTACAGCATGTTTTGTTGATAGAAATGTTTTTAATATTTAAAATTAGATGAAAATTTCAGGCACACGTTGGCAACAGAAACGGCACTATATGTTAATGACTACTAATAAATGATAATTTATTTCCATTACTATATGTTTTCTTTTTGATTAGGGTGCCATTTTAACTGTCTCTCAGCCAAGTCCAAACTTTAGTTTTGAAGTTTTTGAAAAGTGAATAAGGAAAATCGAAAAAACACATAAAACTACAAAACAATCATTAAAAAACAAAAAATGTTTGAAAATATCGATGACTTGTATCGATATTTTAAGTACCGATATTTTCTAAAAAATATCGATTAAATATCTCTGTATCGATATATCGTCGACCTCTAGTTGATACCCTCTATACAGGTAATGAATTGTGCATATTTCATGTACCTTTTTCTCATAAAGTATTTGACATAGAAGACTATTTTTTTTTTCAGTGCATTTAGCAGACACTTGTTATTCTACTGAAGATAACTTTTGATTGTAATTCATTTATTTTCTTTTTTAAATGAATTTTGTGAAAGTCACTTAAATTTGTTAATTTTTTTTTTTTTTTTTTGCCGAAATTAGACGAAACAAAAATATTTAAAAAACAACAAAATTTCACTTCAGTATATACAAATACATAAAAGTAATACGTGGTAAAAATTTCAGGAAAATAGTTTGTGTAGTATCTGAGAAAAAAGTACATGAATAATGAAAAATGTAGTTTTGAGAAAAACGCATTTAAAAGAAAGTTTTACATACACTAATAGTTACGAATAGTTACGTTCAAATATTAATAAAAATACTTCTGTTTGAGGTATTATTACAAATGAAGTATCCTTTTATAGGGGATAATTTAAATTTTGATGAACAATGATGTGCACAAAATGGATTGTTTATAAATTTTAGAGTACCAACTCCTCATAAAGAAAAGAAGGTGCAATTATCAAAACATTAACAATTTGGCGATTATATACTGTTGGATGTACTCGGATATGACGGTGATCTTCTTATCTGGAGCATACATAATTAACAGGTCGATAAGAAATCGTGTGCATACATTTCTGGGGGAAAATAATGGGAAGAAATAAAATTATAATTAAAAGTTACACATTGGAATGCATTTTTGTGTTTTTACTTTAAAGTAATCTCGAGCTTGGTAGCTTTTAAATGGTAATAGGATCACTATTACATTCAAAATACTTTTTAAATTATATGCACATTTTTATGAAAGTATTTTAGACGATAATTAGAGATGATCTATGTCGACACAACCAGTTTTAAATGCACAATGGAATTTAAATCACAATAAAATATATTTTTATGCAAATGTATCCTTCCCTATTGTATCTTATTAAACTGCATAATTCATGGATATTTTTCGCAAGACGCACTTGCAATTTAAATTGTCTTCAATACGTACACATTTAAAGAAACATATTTTACTTCCGTACTTGAACTAGCGAAATTCCGGATGTAGTTTGGGAAATGAAGGTTATTAAGGGTAAGTTGGTTTGGAGAACAAGAACTCACTTTATGTTTGCGTATATTTATAGCTCCTAACTAATTTTAATATGAACACTAACTCATTAAAATAAACATTTTATATATTACCGAAATTGTTCTTAAAATTCTGATCTTTAAATAAATATATGTCGTATCCACAATGGAGATGAGTCAGTATCGACTGCAGCTCCGCTGGGTTTAAAACAGCGAGACTTGAGAGGATTCTGCCGTAGGCCTCCCTCACTATCTTCTAGTGAAGGCTTAAGGGGGTATTCTAGTCTATGGGGCTGAATTTCGAGCGTTTTTTGGCAATTAATATAAAAGAAGCAGTTAATATTTTTACTATAAAATTTTTTATCATTTGTTTATTGATATTTCAAGAATACAAAAAAATACATTTAAAAAAAAAAAAAAAAAAAAAAAAAAAATTCAAAAAGATATAAGTCCTTGAAGTAGAGAGAAAAAAAAAAGGCCGTGTCCTCGTGAAAAGGATTTCTCCCTTTGTATCCATCTGAAAAAAAAAACAATGCCAAATTATTGATCAGTACAAATGTTATTGTCGCACAAACCAACAAAACTTGAAATTTGTTTTTTTTTTTCTCACAAAATGGCGGCTGTTTAAAAATAGAAGTCGATTTTTTTACTCATTTTTCAACTTCCTCCAATATTTTAAAAATATTACAAATTTGAAATTTTCAATTTTTATTGGTTAGTGCGAAAGCGAGATAATTGAAGAATATTCATGCTAAATTTCAAGTAAATCGGCTGATTAGAACCTAAGATATCTGCATCACCGTATCGAAAAAAATAGTTTCGAGAAAAACGCGTTTAAAGTTTAACGTTCAGTTTCAGGCAGCGTAACTGATAAAATAGTACGTATAACTTACATTCTCTTAATCAGCCATCCCAGCTTCATACATTGGGCCTTCCTCTACTTCATATTGACTGTTTTCAGCATTTCTCTCTGTATAACGAGCAGTTCTTTCCTCTTTTGAAGCATCTGAAGCTCGAACCTTAGACCGTTCAATCCTTATAATCCGAGTATAGATACTTGTATAATACGTCACAATGACCTTCAGACTATTGATATAGTAAACTAAAAGTATATGACAAGAAAGAAAGAAAGCTATTCATACTCAGGTAGCCCGGACCGCCCGTAGTCTATTGTTGCAGTCGTCCGCTCAACCCGGTCTAGTTGCCACGACACTAAAACGGCTGTAACTTTGAAAATAATTTGAATTTTGAAAAATCCTTTCAGAGAGATATTTTTGAATATCTAAACAATCGAATTATGAAGAAAAAAAAATTTCATTTTTTTCAAAATTCTAGACTAGAATACCCCCTTAACAGTCTTCTTTTGTAAATTAACCAAGATTAAATAATGAATTTAAATAACTTTAACTATGAAAACTGCATCGTTCCTGATTTCCCCTAGACTACCGACTACAACATATATTTACAGAAAACCAATTATACCAAAACAATTATACTATTACAAGTTATTATCATACTGAAAAAACTTTTTATTTTTTATTTTACTATAAAATGTCACGCAACATACTTTAATACTGATGGCTACAAATAAGAAGCTGTATATAAAAATGCCCAAAAGTTATTGTCATCATAAGAATGGATGGGGCTCGTAGCTTTCATGTACTTTTTCTATCCTGAAAAATGGGTTCGTATAATCTATGGTTTTAAGGGTACAGTGGACTACGAAAACTTTTTTTTTTATTGAGGAGCAATTTTTCCGAATTATTTAAGATACATTAGTCAAACTTATATTATAAAGATGAGGGAAATTTGAGATTTTTTTTTTTTTTTTTTTTTTTTTTAAAGTTAAAAGTGTATAAAGTTATAAAATAAACCAATACTGTACATACTTCAAAACGCTTCAGGTGCATCAATTTTAAGATTTTTTTGTATGCATTTTTAATTATGTCATAGACGTTACAACATAATTTTGGGAATCTTTTTATAAATTTGGAAGTACTTTTAAGAAAATGCGAACACAATGTGGTTTAAATATATATATATATATATATATATATATGTATATATATTCTTATGTATTATTTCATAAAAATATATATTATAATCGAAATAAAATACAACTATGCTTTTAAGAAAGTGTTTACGTGTGTTTCATAAATGCTCTCAGAAAGTATTACGTAAATTGAAAGAAATTAATGTGTCTGGAACAAGATATAGTCTTAAAATCTATACATTTTCACTAATGGAGAAAACTGCATCTAAAAACATCATAGGTCAAAATCTTTTTACTTTATACACTTGCTAAATTCCTATCAAGACTAAAGGGAAAAGATAAACTTTTCCCAAGAAAAAGATAAACATCGCAATAAAATTTCAAACAAAAAAGTAAAATACAATATTTCTTCCTTGTTCTTAAAAATGACCACCAGTGCAGATGTTTTGCTTCCCAGGTAAACCAAAACTTAAAAAAAGAAAGAAAGAAAATTAAGACCGCCCATAACCTTGAATTTCGCATGCTCGTAAAATCTGCCTTTACTCCTTCCCTCTTATTTATTGTTCTTTCTCTATTCGCAAAAGAAAACGTTTCCCGACGTTTTTGTTGTGTTTTTAGTCGTTGAAGTTTTGAGATGGTTTGAGGAATTGCTCTTTATATGCCTAAGAGGGAATTTTCGCCTCGAAAAGTATTGCTTTTCTTTTAGCTAAGTGAGGTTTAATGGGCACTGTAACGCGACCCACTTTTCGGGGAAAACTACACCAAGAATGAAGAAATATTTCGTCGTTTAGTAGGATATCTCTTGCTGCTGCATAAATTTAAGAAAGCTTTAATTTCAGGCAGTAAACTATTTTAAGTTATTAAATTGAATTTAATTTTAAATCATTTTACAATATTTTTGAAGAAATATATTTAAATGGTAATTGATAATTAAGATTCTCACGTTTTTCCTAAATTCTAAGAGTAATTACTGTAAATTCATTTAAAATCCTTTTAAAACCTTATTTGAATAGTTTTATTAAATGAAATTCATTTCTAATATCAAAATACTCATTCTAATAATATCTGAGGAGAATGCTAATGAAACCTATATCATATTTAAGAGATATATTTCTTTAACACCTACCTGAATATATATATATTGGAATAAATAAACGATAAGGATTTAATTAATTAATTAATTAATTAATTAATTAATTAATTAATTAATTAATTAATTAAATGAAATTAAATTAAATAATCAAAGTAAATGTAAAATAAATAAATAATATATAAATTATCGATCGACGATGTTTCTTTTGAAGCAGTACAAAACGTTATAGACATAGGTAATCGATCGTTTTGAAAATAATTGAAGGAGAAAACAGGCCAGAAGGACCTTTATCTCCGAAATAACCAAAGTAATATAACAGAATAAATGTGGTCTGTCATATATAGAGTGAAAAATGGCCTATGGTAAAATGTAACATGGCAGTGAAAATAAACGAAAGTCAAAATCAACTTTAGTTTTAAATCCTACGTTAAGACGGGAAAAGAAGGGGGGGGGGGGGGAGGAGTGAGAGTAAAAAGGCAAAAAGCATGAGGACACGCCATGGAAACGAAAAGAAAACAGGGAAACCAAGGTACAGAAGGTCGGGCGGGAGTTTGTTAAAAACAATGGGAAGTAAAAATAAAATGCCTAAAAGAAAACAGTTCGAAAATAAATGCAAAAACAATCGAAAAGAGGGGCTTTGAAATGGAAAACAAACTGCAGCCATCAACAGGCGAATCTAAAAATGAGGGGGCGGAGCGAACTTATGGAAAAAAGAAAATGGAAAATTAAATCAGCTGTACTTAATGGAATTTTTCAAACGACACTCAATGTCCTAGCAACGAATATAATTGATTGAAATCAATTTAATGAAAAGGATATAACTTCTAAAATATATGGCTTAGGTCTGAAAATTGTAAACAATATAAATCCTTGCAGCTATGGTTTTTTATATTATCGAAACCCACTGTCATAGTAGAGGCATGTTAATTACGCAATATTGAAAAATATTGATGATTAAGCTAATTCATAAACTATTTCTCTTTGTAATTTTGGTATGTATTTGCACTTTTGATACCCTTTGGCAAATCTTCAAATCAAGCCCCTTCAAAGGATACCTTGATCGTAATAATCCATGAAGCAGTTTGGAATAGTGACTGTGACAAAAATACATCTTGTCAATTAAATATATAGATATAGCTCTATTAATATATATATTTCTTTTTCTAAATGACAATAACTCATAGGTTGTTGTGTTGTCTATCTTGTTATTGTAATTTGATTGGTTCAAATACTTGTAAATGAAACTGATTATCATCCTTACCATGTGTTAATAAGTTATTAAGTTTTTGTATTAGCTGTACACCTCTTTCAACAGTATCGTTAAACCCTTTCAAGTTTTTTGACTTAGTACCCATTTGTAAAGGAGATATTATTCCCACCAAGTAGTTTCAAGAGTCACTAATATTCAAAGGCTTATTATTATTTTGTCACAAAGTCTCCAAGAATGACATCATATCTGAACATTTTTAATTGCTCGAACTCTATTATATATCTTGAATCTTTTGAGTTATTCATACCAGCAATAACAGCAATTCATAATTTTCCTTTTTTTGGTGGAACTATATCTGAAAATAGTGTCAAACCAACCAATTCATCTGAAAAATACCATAAGTGATTTTTCAAATCTTTTCTAGCTGCAATTCCAGTTTCATAATTAATTATCTCAATTTTTTTAATGTTTTCCTACAAATTCAGGTCACCTCCAGGAGCTTCAGAAGCAAGTGGAGCTTCTATTCTTGTTTTACTAAACAAAAGATCATATAGCTGTACAAATCGCTGGAGCTTCATTTTTTTTCCCTTAGTTATATGGAAAATTTTTTGCTGATTTCTGAGCAAAAATACTTTCAATGCATGTATTAGTTTAGCCATCTGTTAGTGATGAATAGCACCCAGGGTTCTCCAATGGATTTTCTATGGTGAAATGCCCAAAATGATTAATATTAACTCGATTAGTTCTTCATAATCAACTCTAATTATTATAGATTTATCCACAGATGAAAGAAATGCTACTGTTGAAACTTTGAACTCTTAAGCGTCTTCTTTCTGTTCTAAAACTTGAAAGTTTATTTCTTCAATTATTTTGCAAACCGTTTTAAGTCTGTTGAAGAGGGTAACATGCTGGCCCATTGCACAACTTAAATATATTTGCTAATATTAACTCCACGACATGGTGCCAGCAGGCTAGCGGCAATAGTTCCTGTCCGATTTTTTTCTCCTAATTAATGCATGCCCCTTGAACACAACTGTAAGTTTTACTAGTAATATCAAAACATAAAGTCTGAATGTTTTTCTGAACTCCCTATTGCAATAATAGCATAAAAAACAGATTTTTTCACTATGGACACTAAGAACTTTTTCTAAATCATCTCTCAAAACGTATACAGACAAGCGATCAGTCTTTCTTAAACCAAAAGATTTTGGCAGAAATTTGTTGTCCCAATGAAGGACTAGAGGACAGTCAGATTTGAATTTATCCCCAACATATCCTTTTCTAACAAGGAGCTTCAAAGGATAACTTGATCGTAACAATCCATAGAGCAGTTTGAAATAGTGACTATGTCGAAAATACGTCTTGCTCATTAAATATATAGATATAGCTTTATTAATATATGTTTCTTATTCTAAAAGACAATTACTCATAGGTTGTTCGGTTGTCTATCTAGATATGGTATTTTGATTGGTTCAAAAACTTTTAAATGAAACTGATTATCATCCTTACCATGTGTTAATAAGTTATTAAATTTTTGTATTAGCTGTACACCTCTTTTCTCAGTATCGCTTGCCCTTTCAAGCTCTTTAGCTTTGTACCAGCAAAACAATTGTTTTTCTATCTTAAAACCCTCTTGAAAGAAGAATCATTCGAGGATAATCTCAAAGTTGTGATTATTATCAAACGAAAGGCTTCACGAACTGATGTTTTGTTAATGGTGTTTTTATAATGTTGATGCTGTCAGATGCAGTAGTGATTGCTAGACTAAACTGCATGTATTAAGCATGTACTGCATTAAAAACTGCATAAAAAGTTTTTTAAAAAATTTGTTTTTATCAACATAAACCTCGAAAATGATGCGAAATTAGAAAAATGTGTAAAATTGAAAGGCCTTTCCTTTATATAAAAAGTTTCTAACTTTATTTCATAAATTGGATAATGATACTTTATCTGTGTGCCATTTTAGAACCTATATTGTAAATAAACAGCTTATAATTTTAATAAAATTTAAAATATAATTAAAATATAACTGTTTTGTGCAATGTATATTTGATTTGTTGTATGTGTGTACCATTATTTTGAAACTGAAAGTTTAATGATTCTGATTACTTCATTTTTTAAAGCAGCTACAACTAAAACTACTATTATTCACTTTACTGGAGTTTTTATGAGAAAAAAAAAGATAAGTTCTCAAAAGCATTTCTACATTAATACAGTAGTACTTCGATATCGCGAAAAACTTGATAAGTCGAAAAATAATTTTTTCCCTTGATATTGCATATTCATCTAATGTTAATTTCAATTCTTATGTTGAAAAGTTTTCACTCAAAACCTTGTTGTGTCGAAAAAATTTCGAAGTAAGAAATGAAGTTTTCCAGAAAAATCGCCATTCAGTTATGTAGAAGCAAATAGTATAATCATTTATCAGAATCAGAACACACAATTCTTTTTCAAATAAAATACGCTCATTTGAGAAACAGATGTCCTTCACGAAGCATCATGCAAAACAAAACACCGTTCGAGTTATTTTTTGGCAGAAAACCAACTGCATCGTATCTAAAAATCTTCGGTCAAAAAGCTTTCGTCCTCAACAAACGCCACAAGTCAAAATTCGAACCAAGATCACAATAACTCATTTTTATTGGTTATTTAGATGAAGCAAAAGCCTATCGTTTTTGGGATTCAAAATTTCCCTTTTAGCTTGGCCACGATGCTAGACTTTTTTAAGTAACTAGTAGTGAATAAATTCATCCTTGTACATTTTATTTAATATGTACATTACTATAGTGTAAGTACTAACTCTTTTCAATTTCATGTACTCATTTATTATTTTCGACTAAAAATTTAAATTGCTGTATTTAGACTTTTTCAACTATAATTACATATTTATACTTATTCTCATCTACCATGACTAATTTCTAGATTTTTAGTGTCCCTTCAACTTTGAGATATCGAGGTATTACTGTAATTCAAAAGATCACGAACGGGACAAAGAAAATAAATGTTAAAAATAGTTTATATTAAATGGCTTCAAGGTGTTGTACAAAAAATGTCGGAAGCTTAAATGGAATAATGTCTCCTTAATTAAAGTTTTTTGCTCGTAAATCGAGCAGAAAACTCCTTCGAGTGCGAAGCAACTCGGGAAACGAATGCAGAAGTATAATTTACATTAACGGGAAACATGGAAAAAATAATTTATCTACCAAAATAATTTTAGTTACTTAAATATAATAAAATTAGCATCTTATATATGTGTTGAGTATTCATTTTTTA
Organism: Linyphia triangularis; assembly: GCA_963978545.1. NCBI lineage: Eukaryota > Metazoa > Arthropoda > Arachnida > Araneae > Linyphiidae > Linyphia > Linyphia triangularis. The sequence goes on from OZ021731.1 coordinate 13,471,449, forward strand.
AACTTAAATTAAGATAATCTAATACAAGTATTAAATTAAACATTTCAAATAGTTAATAAATATTTGCTTATACTTTTAATTAGTTCAATTAGTTAAACCAGTGATTATATTACTTTTGATATGACAATTTTCTGTCTTACTTTAGCGACAGTATTGGCTAAAAATTCATTACAGATTAGTTACACCTTTGTTTTGTCTACCCCTTGATTAATACTAACACAATAGAGCAGCAATACTTTATTTTGTAAGGAGTATGTATTACTTAAACAAACATTTAAGATATGAATGTTAAGATAATATATAAAACTAGATTGGAAAGATAAGGACACAGAAATGTATTAGCATCGAAACTCTTAGAGTTTGTTAATTAATTAATTACCATACATGAACAAACTAATATTGATCAGAATTGTGCAAAAAGTACAATAACTCTCCAAAACCTCTTAAAAAAGAAAAACTAAACAAGAAGAGAAAGGAGTACTAACAAAACGCAGCTAACTTAAAACAATAATTCACAATAATTATTTATTGATCAGTCTTGTTTCTAAAAAAATCAGCACCGTCTAGACTATCACTCGGGAGACGTTCTCCTGATAGATAAAGAGATACCCATTCCCTTTACTACTTTCCATTGTCTAAACTTAGAATGATCAAAATGCAAATTAAGTCTTCATTGCAAATTAAGTCTTCATACAGTCTATGTTACAAAATGCCCTTAAATTCAATAGCACGAATATCAATCATGCTACGATGTGTAAATGCATACCTTATTAAATACTTGAAATTGGGGGTAGGGGTAAAGTTATAAGGCATTTTTGGTGCATTTAATAAAGTTACACTGTTTGTTTTCCTCCTAACTAAATGTTAGTGAGCACCGGAACTACCTTTCCCTTATTAACACACAGGAATAACTGTTGCACTCGTATGTGTTGCTTATAGAAAAAGCTATTTATCAATGAGTAGACACTTGAAAACGTTGATATATAAAGGAAGAAAATTGATATATGTGGTATGTTTATTGAGTATACAGTAAAGATCTAAATCCAAAGTTTACAGATGTGAATGAGTTACCAATACTGCCAACAGATGGCATTATATACTGTAGTTTTTCTAAGGATCAACATAAATCTTAATCATGTTCAAATTACTTTAGGCCATAGGTATGGGTTGAAATGCCTGAGTTATATTACAATGTGAAAAACAAACAGGAATGGACAAACACACTTCTATATACTGCCATACTGCGAATATAGCTTATAGCACGAGCTGTCGGCAGGCTTCGTAACTAATTTCGAAACGCTGGTTGCATTTTAATGGATTTCACATTGAACAAAACACTTGATTTATCATTCTATTTTTTAAAGTTTCCGAGTTATTTTACTTCAGAGTTATAGGGGCCTTAGTGAAAGACCTTGTATTGACTTTATGCAAGACGTTATTTTCGGTAGGGATTGCATTGAAAGAGAACTCTTGGGACTCTTTTGTGACCAATCACAAAACCGCTTTAAACAATTTCGAAATTCCACATTCCTTTATCCAATCATGTAGCACATTTCATTTACCTAGAGGAAAGCAGTTGACTGTGGGTAATTCATACGCATAACATCATCATGGCAGAGATCCATTACCAGATGCATTTAAGAAAAAGAATAAAAGAATAATTTGAAATGTTATTTTATTATTTTTTTAAAGAACGTATGTTTAAGTGATGTTTTGTGATAATATCACCACTATTAAACAATTTTGGTTTTCGATACTTCATCTTGTATGTGATAATCTCTCATAATGAAGAGCTCAGCTAGTTCGGGGAATGACGTCATGTTTAGAATCTATGGAAATATCGCCTTCACTCTCATCGTAACCAGAACAACTCCAATCGTTCTATTACTCCCTGGTTCTACCCCAAGTCTTTCACCGTTCGCCGCTTGTATCGTGGCAGAGGCTTAATTTTCCAAAATGAATAGTAAGCATTAACGACTTGAAGAAAGAATACGAAAACACCTGTCCTATCTCAAAACTCTACCAACCATAATGCTTTGCTTCAATGCTCAATGTAATTACTTTTTACTTGGATTTCAAAAATTAACTTTTTAATAGTGATAGCTTTAATCTCTGTGCTATTTTATTTAGAAGATAAGACAATAATTTACTTTTAAATGAAGTACTTTCGAAAGTTATATAAATGAATGATTCTTTTGAACATAATTTTTAAATTATTTAGAGGAACACAAATCCTCTGACTCAGTCGAGCACAAAGAAAGGGATTTAGTTCATCTAGTGGTTTAATAAGCTTCCTTAGATATTTTGATTCCATCAACTTAAATAACGAGTTTATGAGCTTTAAAGCTCAAACTAGTCCAATTTAGTAAAAAGTATTTTAGAAAAACATTGTATGATTATTTTATTATTAAGCTGATTACTTACCAATGGTCGTTTTGTTTTCTCTTAAGAAGTATTTAGCTGTAAGAATTGTGTAACGCAATTGTATAAAACAGAATTTCATTTGGAAAACATTTCTAATTTAGAAACGCATTTAGTATTTGAATATTCATTTTGCATCGAATGATTTATATTTATATTGTGAATAAACTGGTAGTTAAAAAATGCATTGTTCATTTGTTATTATAGAAATTGCACAAATTATTACAAAAGACGATTCCTTACTTACTAAAAGAGTTGAAAATAAAATACAAGTTTTTTTTTTCTTCTATCTGTTGTAACATATGTTCCCTAAAAAAATAGTTATTTGAATTATGCAATTAATATTGTTGCGTGGATGGATTCGAAAGATTTGAAGCCAAAGCAGATCAAAACTTGCAGAAATTTATTCCGATATAACTCTTCGAAGATTCTCTTACAACTCCAGAACTTCTAGTTCTAGTAGACTAAATATAGCTCTCTTCACAACAATAGAGCACAAAACAGCAGTCAAAAACTTGACAACACAACTGCTAAAATCGCTGCAAAAGACAATTCAATACAGTTCTCATTAGAACTACTCTGAATGCTCACTGAGACTCAGTAATTCCAGTCAACTAACTGACTCAACTCACTACCTCACGGCCGGCCTTATATAGGAGTCAAACCTTCTTGAAACTTCTAGAGGTAGATATTTGGAGAACTTTCCAGATCGTAGTCGAAAAGTCCTACACATGTACATAGGGACCGAAAATTTCGGCAAAATTTTTCTCGCCAAATTTGGCAACAAAAATTATTCACCGAAACTGTCGCCAACTTGGCTCTATCTCGCCAATTTGGCGAGATTGCCATTACCATAATGTTAAATGCCCTGCTCTTTGTAAAACTCTCTTCCCAGCGTTATTTCTGTAAAACTCGTTATCAAGCATTAATAGACACATTGCAGAAAAACGAAGTTAAGACGAACTATTGCACTGCCCTATGAGAAATGTACATAAATTTTCCTATTTACAAAATTAACACAACGAAATATTTACAAATATACAAAAATTCGTAACAATATATATCAAATTATTAATGTAACAGATATTTATTTTTAAATAATTTAATAATTGGTAAATAGCAATGCATTTTGTTTAAGCAATTAGTTGAATTAAGTATTTTATTAATGTATTTAACAAGAATATATAAGTGCAATAAATTGTACCTAAATTATTCATTATTAAACATTAATTAGTTTTATAAAAAGTAAACTAAGCAAATAATTTTTATTTTCGCCATATTTTTGGCTTTAATATTCGTAGGATCAAGTTGATGGAAAATAAAGATGTTTGAAAGCATATACCTCTGAAGATTTTCTTAAGTTATGTGTAAAAGTTATTTATTGTTTTAACCAAATTTATTTACACAAAAATATTACATATGCCCTAAATTCGGATTTCATAACTCGATTATGAAAAATACTTTAATAAAAGGTACTTGGATTTACAATTAGCAATGAGGAGTACAGTTTATAGGTAGATTTAACTTGAATGACAGAGTAAATTAACTCGTAAACTAGTTTCAGGCTTGGAGAACATAGGTTACAACAGAGAGAAAAATCACTTTCATATTCTTTTCAACTCTTTTAGTAAGTAAGGAATCGTCTTTCCTGATAATTTGTGCAATTTCTATAACAACAAATGAACAATGCTTTTTTTAATTATCTGTTCATTCACAATATAAGTATAAATCACTCAACGTAAAATAATATTATAAAGAGTTACAATTGTCGAAACATAGGTAGAAAGTTTAAGGTAAATGAAATAAGTAATTGTAATCCTAAATAGCACTTTCTCAATTACACTTTATAAAACATACGCTGATAATTACCTGATGAAAATAAAACTGATATTTGCAGATGTAATTATTTAAGTTTTCACGTGCCTTACATGCAAAATGACATTCAACAGACCCCCTCGCAAGCACGGTTTATCTAATTGCAGTTTGTTAATATATCTCATTGACTACATTAATTTCCTCCATTATACAATAACTGAAGAGACATAAATTTTCCCGCTGCGAATATGACTATTATCAAAACAGAGATTATAAATGTCATTAACCATTTCTCTGTGTATATTCTCAATTCCCCAAAGGGAGTTGGCCATTCTATGAGGAGAGCTGTAAACCTTTCTTTTAAACTTCAACAATTATTGTCGCGATGAATTAAGATTATACATCATTCGAATTAAACGAAAATGAGATTTAGTTCGTGTGGACAATTCCCTGAATAATTTATAAGGTAATGGATCGCTTTACATCAAGCAGATGAACAACTTTGGAAATCCTGATAATGGAGATTTTCGATAATTAAATGCTTGGGATTGTGTTGAAAAGGATTGAAGAGTACGGCTATATTTTGGAGATGCAAAGGAAACGGTTGAATATGTATAATTTTAAAAGTTGTATTTAATTAGCATAATTGAACCAAGCGTATTTTCTTCAACATTAGTTGAAGAAAATACGTTTGGTTCCACATAATTTGTAATATCCGTAACTGTTCTGTAGAGCCCTATGAATGTCAATTTCTTTAGTCGAAGTAGAGCTAATGTTATACAGAGACAAAGTGCCACTTTAAAACCCACTGACTGTCTTGCACGTATATATACGTCATCTGATCCCCAGTTTTTCCAGCAATACACAACATTTTTATATTTATAAATAAAATATAAAATAAAATATTTTTTAAATCTTTTTATTAGGATGATAGTTTATAACCTATCTAAAACAAAATTAACAAAAAATTATTTTAAAAAATTATGTATTTGAATTAGAAATATAATTTTAAAAAAATTACGTATTTGAATTTGAAATATAATTTTAAAAAATTATGTATTTGTATTAGAGATATAATTTTAAAATTATTGCATGGAAAACAACTGTAGAATTTCGCCTATTCCCATAACCGTCAGTGGGTTAAGCGTCCATTTAAGAAACTTTAATGGTTAATAGACTTTTGTCCAAGTAGTACCAATATGATAAGAGGTCGTACCATCATAAGCATAAACATATGCAGTGTTTTAATGGCTAAAAGAACTACTGTAAATTATGTTTGTCAATGTAATGCCAACGTGGTCAGGGTCACTTGTCATGTTATATACCAAAATATAACGTGTTAATGATTAAATCACCTATTAAAAATTACATTTGTTGAAGTGGTGCCATTGTGATAAAAGATCATACTGCCATAAGCATAAGCATCAAAATACAAAAAGGACCAATTGCAAATTGCATTGCTTGAAGTAGAGCTAATGTGATATAGGGACCGTACCATCTAAAGTATCAAAATATAATGTGTTAATGTATAAAAGTTCTGTTGCAAGTTCCATTTGTCGAAGTAGTGCCAATGTGATAATAGGTATCACTCTTTTTTAAACATCTAAACATAAAATGTAAATAATGCAATGATATTGTACCTTTGAAAGTTGTCCTGAAACGACAAGACATAAAAAAAATAAAAACATAAAAAATAATAATAATAATAATAATAATAATAATAAATGGGTCGACCACTTTTTGGTTGGGAATTGGTTCAATCTGAAAATAACTGAGGATTTTAAAGTTTGCAACATCCATGAAAATTTGAGTTTAACTTGAAGCCACTTCTCCATTTATCATAAAAGCTTGCTTGAAATTCACGCAAAAGACTTCCGTTGACTTTGGACATGCAGTCAGACAAATACACCACTTTATAAGTTGTTTCTGAAAAAATAACCATCTTAAAGTACTCTTGGTGATAGATTCTAACTCAATATCTTGAGACAATAAAATTGATGTAGGGAAATACTTTGGGATACCATGGCAGGTCCTGATTAATTTTGGCTGAACTACGAAAATTGGTTACGTTGCTGTAAAGTGGTAAAAGTTCTCATCACGTCACGAGGTTTAATTTCCTCAAAAAGAAATTAAAATAAAAAAAAAAAAATACAATAGTTGCAAAAAAAAACCGCCAAAGAAAAATGGCACTGTCTGCGAAATTGTTAAACAAAATACCATATGAAGATAAGGCTGTAACGCTTTAAATCAATGACTTCACGTCTTATTTAATTTAACTTTATTCTATACAGTTTTCTTTCCCCATAATAGTGCAGTGTTTTGGGGAAAATAAAAGGATTTAAATAGCGGAATTTAAAATATATAGAAGAATAAGTTTTAAACAAATAGAAACAAAAAATTTAAATAATAAGTTACGTCGTTATTAAAAAAATTAAGTAAAAAAAAAAGGAATTGAAGGTAAATGTAATATTTATGAGAATTATTAAAATAATTGTTCTAATAAATAATTAAATGTGACATTTAAAATAAAAATACTAATTTTAACACAAGACTAAAAAAATAGCAAAAGTATTTAAAAGAAAACATTTAATTAGTTATATAATTAATAAAAAATTAGTTATTAATGCATTGAGCTTATAATTTGTCTGACAGCTCAAAGTCAATTTTCTAAACAACTAAGCAATTATATCCGAAATTCTGATTTATTTTACCTACGCAACATGGCCTTAATGTGGTTCATCCTCCAGAAAAATAAAACCAACCAACCATTTTAATTGATTGGTTAATGCAATTATAAGATAATCGGAATACTATTGTAAGTACACTTGGTCTGTAATAGGCTTGAAATGTTGCGAGGTGAGAAAACGGTTTAACTGTAAACAAAATTCCTTTTAATTACAAACAAAACGTGGTAAAAGAGTTAAAATAGCATTAAAACTATTGGGGTGAACACCTCAACTAGCAGGAAAAAAAAAAGAAAGAAATAAAAGGAAAGAAAAGAAAAAAAAAACAAAAAAAAAAACAAGATATAGTGCCACATGGCGACTTATACATCATTGTTATTTCTTTTTGCTTCACTTCAGTACCCTCAGATCATTTTAACTTTAAATCATCTGTTGCGGTTCCAACAACTGCTATTATGCACTAACATTATTTTCATATGAAATTGCAAAACAAATGTCTAGCTTTCAAATTCATTAAGAAAACCTCATATTTACTAATTTGCCCCAGAAAAAAGTTTGAAAAGAATTATAATATGTGTCGATAATTTTTTTCTCTTGATACATTGCATTTTATTTCAATATCAATGATTATTTGCCATAAATCCACTTAAATAGCCCTAGTGGCTTTTAAATACCAACAGCGCCATCGTTGACGAAAATAATAACTATTTTTTCTTGGTTTTCCTAACTCAAGAAATTCTATTTAACCTCTCTTTACCAAATCTGCCCTGCCAAATGTTTGCTAATCATCGATTTTCCTAAAGTCCAGTTTATTCTAATTGAACAGATTCTATTGTAGATACGATACGATATTAGCACTTATACATTAGGAAACAATGTCTTGGTAAGTTGAGACTTCGAGGTTAAGATTGAAAACGTAATGGATCTGTCCTGCCCGAACAAACACTGTAATGAGGACTGTTTCGTACTAAATGCGTCGTGGCTTTAATCACCTCTCGGTGATTTGGTAGCGTTGTAGGGAAAGGTGCTCATTTAGATATCGACCTAGTTGTCTGAGAGAATTGAAATCGGTAATAAACACCTCGACATTCTTTTTTTACCAATGTTCATTTTTTTTTATCATATTGCAAATAGCTTCATATTTATTGCAAACAGCTGCGAGCTTTTGCAAAATTGAGTTTTTTTATTAAATCACAAATCCAAATCTCTAGCTTCACTATTTTTCATTTTAGTTTTTAAAAATAATAAGCTGTTTCACTATTTTTCATCGTATTTTATTTTAATGAATTGTTTGAATAAACAAAAATGCAGTTAAACTAAATAATATATATATATATATATATATATATATATATATATATATATATATATATATATATATATATATATATATATATATATATATATATATATATATATATATATATATATAGGTTTATACAAGTAAAAGTTTGAAGACCATCAACGGGCTCAAAGTCATACAATATGTTGGTCACGAAGAAAAAAAAAATATATAAAAATATATTTTGAATTTGCATACATAACATAAAATATAGAATTTGTAGAATAACGTAATTTGAAATACAGATTTAGTAGAAAAACATAAGAAAAAATATAGAATTTATATAATACAATTTTTTTTTTTTTTAAAATGCCAAAATTCCTCATTACATAATAGACAAGGTGTAGATAGTTAATTTTACAAATAAAAAATAATTACACCAAGTATAATTTAGAATACAAATAGTTTACAGAATCATACGGTATTAATACAAATGCGTTTGACAAAGAATCATACTGGCATAAAGCATTGTAAAACAACTTGAATTGCGTAATTTTTGCTAAGTTGGAATAAATGAGCTTTCGTTTCTCTCTCTCTGAGAAAAAAGTCCTCGTAAGTAAATTATTTCTAACTCAATTTTCTTTCAAATGTTCATTTACTACATTTTTCTTTCACTACACCACTGCAACATGATTTATAGCATATATTCAAATTTTCTTCAGCTTCATCGTATTCTTCAAAAGGACATATTAATTCTTCAATCATGGCCTACTTCTTGCCGAAATATATATCGGTTCGTAGTGTCGACTACATTACTACAATCGTAACAAAAAACAATACTTTTCGAGAAGAAAATACTCCTTTAAACGTGTAAAGAATAATTCTTTAAACCATCACAATAATTCAACGACTATAAAAAGTCCGAAAACAGGAGGGAATGTTTTCTTTTTCAATTATAAAAAACGTTTAAAGATGGAACAATAAGATAAAAAACACGAGAAGGCGATGGTTTTACGAGCAAACGATTTGTGCTAAACTCCTTAAAGATTATGTAATTCTTAAATTTTCTTTTGGTTTTCCTTCTTAATTTATTTGCGAAGAGAAACAACTGTTGTATCTCTATATATCAGCCCAATAAAAGATTCGATTTTAATTTAATGTGTGCTTATATATGAGTGATATTTATCCATTTTTTGAATAAAGGTTAAAGTTGTGAGTATAGTTTTTGAAGAAAATTAATGAATTACAAGGATTTAATATTTCATTAGGAAATCCAAAATTATTAAAAATAAACCAAACATTAAAATATTCAACAACAACCTCTTACACTATTCCATACTTAGATTGAGGTCGAAAATATTTAGAAATACTAAAATACATAATTTTTAATGAGTGTTTAGTAAATAAAATGATAACAATTTAAGAACAAATTAGTGGTAAAATGAAAACTTTTTTTTAACCACAAATTGTTAAATAATTAATATATTTTGGTAATTTTTGTTTCAAATGGCAGCTTGCAAAGGCCAAACAAAAATAGACAACAAGTTTTCCATTATACAGTGTTTTAATAATTAATTATTAAGAAGTTAGTTTTAATTTGTTTAAATATAATTTTTCCTTTGTTAGAGATATATCATGGTCGTTAATAGTCATAGAGGCTCGTGATGGACAAAAAAGTATTGAAAACTTAAAAAAAAAAGTTTTATTAATTTAGTAGTAAATATTTAAAAAATTTATTAATTCCAAAATTACATGTTACTTATGTTTGTCCTTTTAACAAATTATCTTTTAAAACAAAATTTACTATAATACATTAATTATTCAGCAATTTATGCTTAAAAAACAATTTTCCTTTTAACCTTAATTTTTCATTTCTTTGTTATCTTTCAAATTATAAACAACTCATAGGGGAATTATAAATAATTTGACTTTTTTTTTATGATAAATCCGGTTATTTTCTGGCTGATAAATGACATTAGGGATTGTCATTGAACTTTTAAAAGTTTGATAAAGTTAAGTAGCTGTCAAATATGTAGTTGACCTCTTATGACAAACAAAACAAAATACAATTAATAATAACCTTCCCCGAATTTCCTCATTCATTTGAAAATACAACTTTTAGTAATTAATTCATCTTCTTCTCTCATTAGAGCTAATCGATTCATCCAGGTATTAAAAGGATTACCTTGTCCTAAACAGATTTTACTGTTCCCTAAACTAAGATTTGTAATCGCATTGTTTATTGGAATACATTTTATTTCTTCTCTCGAAAGCTTCTTGCATGTAGCGTCTTCCCCACTTATTATTAGAAAAGTAAAAATGTTGATCTTTTGTATTCCTTTTATTGCTTAATCTCGATTGTTTGTTCTTTTGAAAATTGTCTTGTTAAATAAACTCTGAATGATTTTTAGGCCCAATTTGTTAATGATTTATTATTTTAGAAGTTTCTTTATTTATTTTTTTACTAATTATTTCATAGAATAATAAATTATCAATCTGTAAGTAGGATAGATTGGTTGTTGAACGTCGGTATTCAATTGTATCTGAAGTATCTAAGAAGAGTTATAACAATTTGATAATTAGTTTTAAATTGTAGGTTCTTAATGACAATTCTTATTGAATAATATACTTTATGAAAATGAATGAAAGGTAATGATTATAATGAATGGATTCATTATAATCAAATGATTACACAGCTAAATAAATCTTCTTTTTTTTTCTTTTTCTTTTTCTTTTTTTCTTTCTTTTTTTTTTTTTTTTCTTTTTTTTTTTTTTTTTTTCTTATCTTATACATTTTTTTATGGTTTTAACAACTATCTAGAAAAGAAAAGCTTTTTTCACCTTGTCCCCTTTTTTTAAATCACCCTCTTAACAAATCAAATATTAAATTTTTCTTCACCAATATAATATTGAATTAAAATTGTTTAAATTAAAAAAATAAGTTATAACTTGGAGAATTAAAATTATAATAATCATAAATTGGTTGGTTGTTTTCAGATTATCTGGCACCGTCAGCAACACGGGGGCTATAATGCGCCGAAACATTCGTCATTAGACAAGCCAACATACATTTACAAACACCCATGCTTAACACGGGACTCGAACCCGAAAACTCGCGGTCTAGCTTGCAAGCTAACCACTATACCGTTTGGTCGGCCATTATAATCATAAGAGTCTGCGAATTGTGTTTTAATATCATATTACTTGTAAAAGACTTATTACAAAACTCACTGTATTAAAATTAAAAGTGTTGGTTTACATTAAATATTGCACTAGAACTGCAATTGAGTTCACTGTTACAAACTAAAAGAGAAAATGCAAATATAACGGGTTTTTGCCTTGAGATAGAGATTTTTCAAACAGAAACTGTCCTTCACTAGCGTCACAAAAGGGAGGAAACCCGGAAAACTTCCAGCAAACAAGCAGACCATCAATCGTCGAGCAACATGACTAACTGCCCCAACCACTGCCGCGTCTACGTTTTGTTGAAAGTAAGCCTTTAGGGCAACGTTCTCAATCGGAATTTGATCCCTGAACTTTACAAATGTTAAGCTAATAGACTGAGAGGCGACTGCAATTTTTGGACGACATCAAACACATTCTGAATTTTTTATAGAAATTGGAGAAAAGTGAGTAGATTACGAATCCACTGGTCTGTCGAGGCAAAAATGACCGAAACTGATCAAAAATCTATTGGATGTGTGGCGATGGCTTACTTGCATCTTTCACAAATGATCCAAATTGGCAATAAGCATTACGTCATTGATGACGTAACTGATGTCGCCAATTTGGCTTACTTTTAAAAGATACAAGTTTTCCGAGCCAGAGATCAGAAATCGTTTGCCCTTTTTTTCATTGAAAATCAAAATGCCGTGGTTTGCCAGACGAAAAAGTTTGTTATCTCTTTGGCAAGTTATGGCATATTTGGCAATCGGAATTTAGTTCAACTCATTCCAAGTCGATTTTTGATCAGTTTCGGCCATTTTTGAAACGGCAGAACAGTGGATTCGTAATATACTAACTTTTCTCTAATTTCTATAAAAAATTCAGAATGATATTCGATGGGGTCCAAAAATTGCAGTCCTTGTACACCCAAGGATGTAAGTCCTCTCAAGCATAGTAAAATTTCATAATTTTGCTGAATTTGTATCGATCATTTTATATACTATTCATGGACGGTATCCTTTGTGATCCCTTTTTATTTTTACAACATCTAAATTATTAAATTAAATACCAATTTAAAAGATGAGACATTCGTTTTTTGTTTTATAATTTATTTCTGGATTGCCCAATGTGTTATTGTTTGAAAAACGATAGCGTAGAGGATGCGTCGACTCGTCCATACAATGATTCTCCTTCTCTCGCCGTACTTTTAGCTTCAATAAAAAAAATAAAAAATAAAGTATTACTGTTTAAAGATGTAGTTCCACGCTTTAATCAATTTCTTTCATTGATTGTTATTTAATTGAACTCAAATATTCAAAAACTTTCATTGGATACACTAAGAAGGATGTATGTGCTCTGATTTATCTAGAGGTCGGCGATATATCGATATAACGATATTTTTATGAAATATCGATAGTAAAAATATCGATACAAGTCACCGATATATCGATATTTTCAAACATATTTAGTTTTTTGATGATCGTTTTTGTAGTTTCATGTGTTTTTCCGATTTTCTTCATTCCCTTTTCAAAAACTTCAAAACTAAAGTTTGCACTTGGCTGAGAGACAGTTAAAATGGCACCCTAAACAAAAAGAAAATCTAATCTAATGGAAAGATCATTTATTTATTTGTAGTCATTAACATAGCACCGTTTCTGTTGCCAACGTGTGCCTGGAATTTGCATCTAATTTTAAATATTTAAAACATCTCTATCTGCAAAATATGCGGTAAACTACTTCTCAAAATTTCTTCTTTAAAAATAAATAAGAATTTATGCATTGACATCCAAATGTATTTTATTTATTCTGAATTATAATATAAATTATATATCAAAATAATTTTTATAATCTATTTATTAAAACAATTTTAGCATGAGTTCATGAAAAGTAAAAATTTGCTCCGAAAAACTTCCGTTTCTGACAAAATTGAAAATTAAATTTAAAAAAAAAATCTGCATCGATATTTTATCGATATTTTTTTCTATGCAACGATATAGTATCGATATTTAATTTGATTGATATTTCCTACCTCTAGATTTATCACATGACTGACCAGCTACACAATCTACGCCAAGCCGAGTTATGCTTTTCAAATCAAGTCTCATTATATTTCTCAACAAGATAATATAAATGTTTTTAACTCTGATGAATACCCAGAAAAGTAGTTCCTCAAACATCTTAAATGTACATGTGTACACTATTTCGTTTCCACTCAACACTCCTTAGTGAAAACAAGGGACAACATTAATGATTTTAAAAACTCATTGAATAAAAAAGAAAGCCTACAATAATGATTATCATGAACTCTTTATTGTTCCCAAATAAGTCTTAACTATGCGTTCAATATGTTCAAATAAAAATGTACTCGTAAATATTCCCATTCTAAGAAATCTCAATAACTAAACAGAAGAAACTAGAGATCGGAAATATCGATCAAAATAAATATCAATACTATATCGTTGTATAGAAAAAAATATCCATAAAATATCGATTTAAAGATACATATATTTTTCTTCTTTTTTTCTTTATTTGATGTTCAATTTTGCCAGAAACAAAGTTTTTCGGGGCAATTTCTACTTTCCATGAATTCATACCAAAATTGTTTTAATAAATAAATTATAAAAATTGTTTGAATAAATACATTATAAAAACTGTTTAAATAAATAAATTATAAAAATTGTTTTTAAATAAATTATATTATCAATCAGAATAAATAAAATACATTTGGATGTCAATGCATAAATTCACATTTATTTTTAAAGAAGAAATTTTGAAAAGTAGTTTACCACATACTTTGTTGATAGATATGTTTTTAATATTTAAAATTAGATGCAAATTTCAGGCACACGTTGGCAACAGAAACGGCGCTATGTTAATGACTACTAATAAATGATAATTTATTTCCATTACATTATGTTTTCTTTTTGGTTAGGGTGCCATTTTAACTGTTTCTCAGCCAAATCCAAACTTTAGTTTTGAAGTTTTTGAAAAGGGAATAAAGAAAATCGAAAAAACGCATGGAACTACAAAACAATCATCAAAAAACTAAAAATGTTTGAAAATATCGATATATCGGTGACTTGTATCAATATTTTTAAAAAATATCGATAAAAATATGGCTGTATCGATATATCGCCGACTTCTAGAAGAAAAGCTTGATTAATAAAGGAAAATGCTTGCAGTTTTCAGATGTATTAATAAAGTATGGACATTCTTTAAAGTATGTTAGTTAAATTTCTTACAAGCTGCAAAATATGGATCTAAAGCACTGTTACTTTTTCTTTATATCGTGAGTTGCATTTATAATATTTTATAATAATATCATTTTATAATATTTTATCGTTTTCATTAGGTGCATTTCCTTTTATGTACGTCCAATATTTTTCACTGGCTTTTGTCCGAGAAGCATTTCATTTTGGCCAGAGCCCAAGAAGCGAGTGATCATGGCAGAATGATGCTCTTTTCAGAGGATTCTGGAAAAGATGTGTTTGCGATGATGAGTGCTGATAAAGTAGCACAAGTTCGAAAAATAAAAGACTCCTTTTTTATGTATAAAAAAAGCTTGGAAAAGTAATGTTAATACTTAGTATTTTAATGTATATTTACGGTAAGTAAGAGCTGTGATGATAAGGACTATTTAAAATGAAAATATATTACAAGGGATTTAGTTTATTATGCAGTACATATATATATAAAAGAAACGGTTAGTATTTGTGTTACAATATTATTGAAATCTTTGTTACATAGGTTAAAAATCCTTTTTTTATAGATGTTTTTTAATTTGTATTTCTAGAGATTTCGGGTCAGCTTCAGTCAAAGAGTGGTCTAGTAAGAAATGCGTGGTCAGCATAATACTAGGACGTATTGACTCGAACTACGATGGTTACGACGATGTCCAACTTTTGTATCCGGTTCAATCAATTTGTCTTTAAGGTTTTCGGCGAAATCGGGAACGCGTATAAGGCAACTGTTATGGAAAAATTTATGTTTTTAAGCAATTACAAAATATATATATATATATATATATATATATATATATATATATATATATATATATATATATATATATATATATATATATATATATATATATATATATATATATATATATATATATATATATATATATATATATATATATATATATATTTGATGTAATGTGCTTACTGAAAGTTGTTTTATAATATAAACAATATTAGATAATTTTCATTTTGTATGATTAGACGTTATTGTGCACGAAAATAGGTCGTTGAGCGTACAAACCAAACCTACATTATGTAAACTAGAAAATGTCTTACAGCCTCACCATAGAAGGCTAATTGTCACCCTAAATTATTCCTTCACATAATTGAAGGGGAAAACTGAATGAAGGAGGTTATTCAATATAAACAAGATTGGGAGATATTCCCATTAAAGCATTTTACTTTTGCATTCTTATATTTAACGAGCCTATTTCATTACGCTAATATACGTTGCTATGCAGTTTATGGTACCAGTACACTCTCGCCGAGACAAGACGAGCGTGTGCGAGTGGGAGAGTGTACTTGGTGCGCTCGGCTTCTTCCGCCTTGACTCGGCCTATCTCGCCTCGCCTACGCTTCTTCTGAAAGCAGTGTTTTGGCCATGAGTCAAAGGACCCGAGTCTGCCCAAGAGGCGAGCGCGAGTCGACTCAAATTCACTTTTTGAGTTATAAACGCAGTAAAAAATATGGGAATGTATTTATAAAAAAAATTCTATTTGAAATTAATGTATTTTTGTGGGTCTGGGAATTATCATGAAAACTTCTCTTTTTCGAAGAGGTATACATTTATGTTTTATGTATTAGATGAGCATTTGAAAGTACTTTTCTTTTAATATGATCTGGATATTTTAAATGTTCGTCTATTTATATGAAGGTAGTCGTAAAATCACACAATACTGTAACTTTTTCAGATTCTTCTGTAACTTTTCCACTGCCCAAATTCGACAATTGTGGCTGTTAATTTGCCCATTGAGGTAAAAGCGAGCTTCGTCAGTCAGCAGAATGTTCCATGGCCAAGTGATGTCAACCACCATTTGAGCATGGAACTGTAGTGCAAAGGTTTTACGAACTTTCTTGTTCCTGTCCTGCAATAGGTTCACATGCATTTTTGTACAGTGGAATACGGCATATATATTACATTGTAAACTACTGACACACTCACTATGCGGTGACTGACTGCAGGAATCAACGACAGAGGTAGCTACATTTTCGAGTCTGGTATACTAATTTGCTTTCGTCCTCTACCTGGAAGAATGCCAAGTTAGCCAGTTGTTTCAAATTTCTGCATTTACTTGCATAAGGCATATATGGAGACAATGGATATCTTCGTATATGCTTCATACGATGTAATTCTTTTACAGCTGTAACGGAGTTCTGCTGGTTCTGGCAGAACGATTTTACCAATAGCGCTGTAATGCAAATGATGTTTCATAATTTCAACATATGCAAATAAATATCATTTGTGTTACAGCGCCATCTATAGGTGAATTTTGGTACCAATTTTTTTTTATTTTATAAATGTGAAGTGCATCATTTGAATTATCTGTGATTCAAAATTTATTTCATATACATCAACAGAACTCATTCAAAAACCCTCCTAGTGAAGAATTAAGTTCTTGCTAACCCTGACAGTTGTGAGTTATTCCACAACTCTCATATAAGTAGTTCATATTCAATTACACAGTTATGCAAGGTAGTTGGGTGTTGCTATAAAAATATATTTTAAATAAAAGGTGGTGGGTACTTTATAATTTTACTGTGAAAAATTAGATATATGATACAATTGTTGTTGCTATAGTGCTGTTTAGTTTATGTTCTTAGAAATTTTTCAAAATAAAACTATTGGATATTTTTGTTCCAGATATTGTGTCTGTGTGGTGGAAATTTTTTTTTTTTTTTTTTTTTTTTTTAATTTTTTTTTTTTTTTTTTTTTTAAAAATGTATATTTCGTAATCTAATTATTAAAGAAAAGTATAGTTACACAAATTTTCTGTACATAGTTGTAAATAGTGACGTATTCGTTTAAAGTTCTATTGTATTTGATTTATCTTATTTTATCAGAGATAATACAGGTTAGGAAAAGGTGGCAACATCTATAGCTGGTTGTTTTGGTTGGTTGTTTTCAGATTATCTGGCGCCGTCAGCAACACGAGGGCTATAATGCGCCGAAACATTCTTCATTAGACAAGCCAACATACATTTACGAACACCCATGCCTAACACTGGACTCGAACCCGCAACCTCGCGCCACATCTATAGCAATCGGGATATTGCGAGATGTTTCGTTTCTATCGATTGAACTGTGAACTAGATGTTTCGAGAAAGTTCTCACGCGCACCTATAATCGCACCGAAGATCAGTAGATTTTCAGTTTGACTTCGGATCTCGATTAGAAAGAAGATGAGCGCTTTGTTTACTTATAGGAGTGTGCCTGAATTATAGCTGTGTTTGAAGTTGTTTTTACTGAAGCTTATGTTGAAGCTTGAGAGTGATTACACTGTTGTTCATACTAATTTTGTAATCTTTTGATAAGAGAATAAATAACAGTTTCTATCTAACAAAAACTGTGCCATCGTTACCTCTGAATACATTTCCAATTCTTAACATAGATTTTGTTAAGAGTAACATAAATGACCCATATTATCTTTAAAATGTATATTTGTTTTTAAAAAACTATTTTATTATCACAGCTATGGGAAATGTGCGCTATCTTTTAAGGCGCTAAATTATACTCTACTTTAGTACGAGCATCTACATAGCCTTCATCATCCCCCCTCTACATGTTCTTTGCTTTGCTTATTCCCATTTAATTTCTTATTTCCAACTATGAACTATATGAGATGAAATAGTAATGGCAAACCCCTCATGCAAGCACTACAGAGCTTATTTATTATCTTAGATATGATTTAAGATCTATATGACTCATAACATGGACCAAAGACTAATTCCTCATCTATCACCTTAGAGACCTTAAATCCTTATGAAGTACTGGTACATAAAACATACATAATGTACATAAAATTTTAAATAATAATTCTTAGCGGTAATAATATTAAAGAACTAATAATAATAATAATAATAATAATAATAAAAAACCTCAAACATTCAGCTACTAAAACCCATCTGAGTATTTAATCTCTTGAAAAGTTTGAAGTTAAAAGAAAAATACCGCCAGTTTTACGATTTTGCAGCAGAAGGAAATTACAAACTATTTTCAACTATTGACAAAAATCATATGAAAAAAAAAAAAAAAATGCGATACAACAAATTGATTTTAAGGCACATAAATTCGTTTTCCAATTCCAAAGATCTTTTTTTCTTGGTTTTATTAAAAGGGGGGGGGGGGGGAATGAATTTCAAAGAAAAGGCAAAAAGTTCCATTTAGCTTCAAGCGGTTAGTATAAAGAAGAATTAAATAGAGTTCTAGACAAAAATGTTGGAATTGAAGGAAAGACTCAAATTCAGACGATCCTGCCTAAGGATATAATACGACAAAGCAATTCATAGACATTTTTCACACTTGGCTATGGATGCAACGGATTTGATTAAGGAATAGTACAGCAAAAGTTATAAGAAAATTAAAACGCGGAAAATCCACAATGGACAATTCCCGCATTTTTTAAAAACGAGTGAAATTCGTTTAGAATTAATAATTTCTTTTTGATTCAAAATATTTAAACAAAAGCTTTTGAAAAAAAATTAGTTATTTAAATATTAAGAAAAGAAAATGAGCCAAAACCAGTCCGATCAAAACATACAACAAAATCTGTGACGTCAAAGCTTCCTTCCGTTTCTATGGTTATCGTGAGGTTTCTGCAAGATAGTTGGAGTTTGTAGACCATTGTAATATACCGTACAGGTTGGCGTGATTCGCGAGAATCTTGCAAAACTGGTTTCCACTGTCGCATTTCAAGCCAAGATGTTTGGGAATCCTTGACGTCACATGGAATTCGAGCCGAATAAATCGTTTCTCGCCGACGTGTAACAAGGGAACTTTGATTGAAAGTTTTTTTTTTAAAAAAGCGCATTGAGCAGAAATGTTTCTGCTTATGGTCTTTTCGAAACATTTAGAATTGAATAAAAAAAAAAAAATGCCAGAATTATCCATTGTACCTCTGAATAAATAAGCATTGTTAATAGAGTGAATGCAACATCCAAATTACATTCCCATCTGATAACACACATATACATTTAACTAATTTTCCATTATTCATAGTTATAAAATAAAGATAAACGAACAGGAATCATAAAATGTTCTACTTACGAAGATTACTTCCAGCCTTCACACAATGGAAAACAAATCCCAGGATCAAAATGAGCCCGTACATCCCAACATGATTTTTAGCAGTTCACAAATTGTATGAAAAACGATAGGAAATGTTCAAAAAAACTGAGAAGGTCTTAAAAGTGCATTTCACAATCCACGCCATTATTTCTTTTTTTCGAAATTCTTAATAGTATGAATTATAGTTTTCTTTCTACATATTTACATTAGAAGTGTTGAAAAACTTATAAGGCACCGATCTTACGAAGTTCAATTAGTAGATTTGTAATTCCATGTAATCAATTTAAATAGTGTATCAATACCAATTTTTTATGATATACACGAGAATCTTCAATTTTGTGTTTTATTATAAGCTTAGGAATTTTATAATAGTTGTAGTATTTACACATTTAATCTAAACATAACTTATTAGTAGAAACATATAAAGTATCTAGTTTTTCCTTTATAAAAATGATAAATTATTTTTAAGGTTAACGTTTCGAAATGTATATCATATGTAGTATGTGCTTAGAAAACTTCACTTTTTTGCACCATAAAATAAAATCTTAAATCTTAATAAAAAGCAAAACAACTTACAAATGAATTTTTTTTGTTTTGTTTGTTTATAATTTCAATTCTCAAACAATACTTAATATAAAACGTTTTTGTAATTGTTAATAAATATATGGTTTTAAGTTAATTCAAAATATATATTTTTTTCTTAATTTCTTTTCAAATGAAGAAAAAATACCTTCATTCATAAAACTAATATCTTCATTCAAAATAAAATCATCTTCATTCGTAAAACTAATATTAAAGATTCTTCTTGTACAAATCCACCTCAAATTTCTTGCATGGTACTCACTATATATATATATATATTAAAAAGCACTGTTTAAATCACAATGTTGTATTCATATCAGTAAATATAACATATTCTAGAACAACGTTTGGCATTTCAATAAAAAAATGTGTAGTAATCAAGCATTCACGCATGGATGTTCAAACAAGCGATCCTGTGAAATACCGTCTCGCTTATAAACTGTTTTATCCTTAGCGAATTCCATGGATCGACTGACGGTGACGAAATACAGACGATTTCCCGTACCACACCATTTCCTAGGTGGCGCTGTTAGGATGAGGCGTAGGAGTAACAGGATACCTATCACCCAACCAACAGGTGAAATGATTTATCAATTGGGAGATTCTTCAACCACATATGATTTAACTTTTGAAAAGGTTTTGGAATATTTTTCTTTCTGGTTCCAAATAGTAAAAGACATTGCATTTAATACAAAAAAAAAAAAAAAAATCTTTTGGTTTGAACTGTGTACTTTATGAATTGTTGTTTATCCTACTAGAGTTAGTTTACCTTTTCTCGCAGTTAGTGCGCAGTGTTAAATATATAAGAATTCTTTTAAACTAAAAAATATAATTAATAATTTTTGTGAAAAATAGCTTATTTATTATTATTATTTTCATCAATTTGACACGTGTTGTTAATTTTCAATGCTAGTTTCACTCAAATGATATATCAAATCAATATCAATAAAAGTCACAAGAGAAAAGAAGTAATCTCAAAATAATTGAGATTATCACTACTCATCAATCAATATTACTTGTAATGGCGAAGGGGGATCGCATACAACGGGGTGTAACAAAGCAAATACTATTGTTCAATTTCCCCTTGAAATTAATAATTTAAAACTCCATATAATATTTATTTTCATCTAGTGAATTTAACACATTCCATTACTTTATTTTTCAAAAACCAGGAGAGTGTAAGTACATCCTCAAATAACAGGGGCGCAGCCAGGAAGGTGCTAAGGATTGCACTTCTAAACCCTGGTTTTAACAATTAAAAATAATGTGGAGAAAAGTGGTGAAATTAAATGGAATAGAAGTAGGATATAGATTCAAATATATTCAATGGATAAGAAATTTAATATACAACGATTAATTAAAATGTCATGAAAATACATATTTAAAAAATTCAGATTTATTCAAAAAATTAACTGCTTTGTACCTCCATGTGCGTTATCAGCGCCCCCTTGAAAATAATTGTACCGACGCCCATGCAAATAACTTAAATTTCCCATAACGAGAATTGCAGAATTCAGGATATGATGATCGGTCCGACTATGAATTTTCATATATAGGATCTGTTAATAACACTTTCATCTGAAAACATTTGCTAAAAAATTTGGTTATGCTTATTTCCTATGTGAGGGAATGGGATATGTTTTGCATGCTTAATGTTGAATCAAGGGTCAGTTCTCTATTCTCAATTTTTTATCATATTAAGAAATATTTTGTAAGAAACTTGTATTATGGACACTATATTGATACACTTTTCTCAATTTCTTATTGTATTAAGAAATATTTTATAAAAAACGAGTATTATATTGTGTATATTGATACACTTTTTTAACTTCTTATTATAGTAAGAAATATTTTATAAAAAACGTGTGTTGTGGATTCTATATTGATATACTTTTTCCCAATTTCTTATTTAACAAATGGCAGAGAAATAAATTTCCATTTTGGTCCAAGATGAAGTTCAAGTTGATCGTGAAATGTCCGATAACATGAGAGATAAAGATCCAAAACTTCTCATGTAATAATTGAAAGCTACTTTTAACAAGTTATTTTTCTATACCTTTTCACAGAATCTTATATAAAAAATTAAATGCGTTTTGTTATAATGAGGAGGAAAATCCACAAACCGCATCACCGTTTGTGTGCAGGTTCCCGAATACTACTACCTCACTATTTATTCGTAGATCAAAACACGACAAGAAAACTACCAAAATTGATATTAATCTCTACTCGGAAGGTATTTAATAATTGACTGTTTCATTACTATCACAAGTTTAAGAAAAAGGATTTTATTCAAATTCTGAGTTAATTTTCATCATATAACACTGTGAGAATTTTTTTTAAATGTAACTTACTCAGTTAAATTAATTGCCAATTGATGTTGGGATATTTTTAAGTGGTGCGTCTTATTACGGAAATTTCGTGTGTTCCGTTATATGAGAGGCGACTGCAATTTTTGGACCCCATCGAACATCATTCTGAATTTCTTTTAGAAATTAGAGAAAAGTGAGTAGATTACGAATCCACTGGTCTGCCTTGGCAAAAATGGCCGAAACTGGTAAAAAAATCGATTTTTAATAAGTTGAACTAAATCCAATTGCCAAATGCGCCATAACTTGCCAAATAATGAGCACGTCACTTATGACGTAACTGATGTCGCCAATTTGGCTTACTTTTAAAAGATATAAGTTTTCCGAGCCAAAGATCAGAAACCGTTTGCGCTTTTTCTCATTGAAAATCAAAATGCAGTGGGTTGCCATAAGAAAAAGTTTGTTCTATTTTTGGGAAGTTATGACATATTTGTCAATCGGATTTTAGTTCAACTCATTCCAAGTCGATTATTGATCAGTTTCGGACATTTTTTCCACGGCAGACCAATGGATTCCTAATCTACTCACTTTTCTCCAATTTCTATAAAAAATTCAGAATGATGTTCGATGGGGTCCAAAAATTGCAATTGCCTCTCGGACTATTAATAAAATGAGGTTTGTGAAACTCTATTTAAAATAATAATAATAATAATAAATTCAAAAAAAAAAAAAATCAAATAAAATCCCTCGCCATTAAATAACGTTAAATAACTATCAATATTTGTGACAATGCTCCACAAGGTTTAATTTCGCCACATACACAATTTAGTTTAATATTACTTCTTTGTTACACTCATCGGATAAATGTAAATACGCGCAATTGTTTAAGTGTAGAACTAATCGAAAAATATTTACTTCGAAAAAAAAACTAGAGTAAGTGCACAGTTTAATAAGAATGAGAGCATTTTCTCATAGGTGACTTCGGAAAAAAATATTGTCTGTAATAAATTGTATGGCCACGGAAAGCACTAGAAACAAAATTTTAACGGCATGTTGTCAGACATTTTTCTTTCTTTAATCTCCAGCAGCATTTTAATTCTTCTTGTATTTTTGATGTTGAGACATTTAACCAGGTTAACAAACAACGTTATGCAATAGTTTTTAAAGTATATAAGTGTAAATATAAAAATATGTTGAATATGGAAATTGAGAACAATACCATGAAATTAAGATACCTCAGAATATAAGTTTCGTGATACTAGAAGGCGCGTGCGAAATCTACGTATTTTAAGGATTGACTTTTTTGGAAATATAATCCCTTAGGTGTCTTCAGTCAAGATTTTCCACTTTTTACGGCGCTGTCATTTTTTGTATACTATCACAACTTTCAAATATTTATAGATTATTTTGATACTTTAAACTCCGATTTTCAATCAAATAAAACAATGTGAAAATGGAAAAAAGATATCTGTCAAAAGTGTAAGTCTTAGCCTTTATATTGATAAAAAGTTTATTAATTTCGATTTTTTATAAAGGGAGAAAAAGGGACAAACATAAAAGAACATCATCCAGAAATAATACAGATCTTTAATGGTGATCACTCCTTTCAAAATATAAAATTAATATCTGTCAAAAGTGTAAGTCTTAGCAGTGATATTGGTAAAAAGTTTATTAATTTCGATTTTTTATAAAGGGAGAAAAAGGGACAAACATAAAAGAACATCATCCAGAAATAATACAGATCTTTAATGGTGATCACTCCTTTCAAAATATAAAATTAATATCTGTCAAAAGTGTAAGTCTTAGCAGTGATATTGGTAAAAAGTTTATTAATTTCGATTTTTTATAAAGGGAGAAAAAGAGACAAACATAAAAGAACAAAAAAAAAAAAAAAAAAAAAAAAATCACATTTATTTTTATTGTTAAAAAATTGCATGGCATTTATTTTACTACATTACATTTCTTTATTTTTTATTTTGAATTGACAGAATTCCATTGAAATAATTGCTCATGGTCTTATGCAAAGTAATATCGATCTACTGAACTCTTTATGGAAGTGCATTTTAATGAGGGTAACAAAAAACAGACAATTTTTCTCCTACTTTTTTCTATTTTTAAAAATATTATATAAAATTTGGGTGAAATAAACGGTACTCCAGGAATACTTTTTGAGTTATAAACGCAGTAAAAATATTGGAATGAGTTTATAAAAAATTACTGTTTGAGATTAATGTATTTTTGTGGGTCTGGAATTATCAATAAACCTTCTCTTTTTCGAAGAGGTATATATGTTTTATGTATTAGATGAGAATTTGAAAGTACTTTCCTTTAAATATGATTTGGATAGTTTAAATGTTCGTCGATTTATATTGCGCTTTTAATTTAATTTTTTGTGTAAATTAATTACCCATAATACACATGTCAAGTTAATTAAAATATTAAAATATTCTTATTAGAAAAAGAAAGCAACGGGATATATTTAATAATAATTTGAAAATTCTCAAAGTAATTTATTAACTGCACACAAGGGCTAAAATTTACTGATAAAATTAAGCTAAATTATGTAACTTAGAAATGTATTGAACAAACTAATGAATATTTAATTTTTTATACTTCAAAACATTAAAATTCCGTTATTATTTATTGTTTTTCCTTAAATTAGCCTTTAAATACAGTTTTCACCAGTTTACTTTATCAAAAACTTTTTATATAAAACGCAACATAAGTAGTGCTTTAGGGTTCATTGTTATCAAAAAAACTAATGTTGCCTTAATAAATAGTTTTACGAAAAATAAACTTAATAATTTAAGTTTTAATTTACACGTACCAGAGATTGCAATTTTCCCAAAATACTTTTAACAAAATTTCGAAAATAAAGTTACTTTTTCGTAAACTGTAGCATCTGTAAATTACTGCTATTTAAGAAGACTGGGTAGCATATACTTGTGAATATTTTTATGTAGAGTGTCTTTTAGTAATAAAACAACTATTTATTATTTCACTTCGTAGAGCATTTCAGTTTTCACAATCCAATTTTTACAAATATAATTATTAAAATATCCTGATGCTTAAAAACTAACAGATTTCTAATTTAAAAAAATAAAAAAAATAAATAAACATTGAATTATTAACATCGTTTCACGTTTAGTCTTAATTCAAAAGCAATAAAAGCTATTTCTACAACTTAATATTAAATTCCTAGGAAACCAAGAAAACAATCATGTGGTTCAATAATTAAAGTGCTTATGAAGTCAATTTAGTTTCTTGTAACTTTGCACCAAAAAATTACATGGTGTTAAGAAATAATGCTTTAATTGTATACAAAAATGGTCTTCACGCGTTCAAAGGATTTTTTTTTCAATATGAAAAGAATTCCTTGTCCTTTTTTTATCATCGGCAGCTAAAAGAGCATCTGGCTTTGAATATAACACATTATATCGTCCTAGAAGAACATTGAAACATAAAAGACATATGACGGGACTGTATACAAAAGAAACTTCTTTAAGATAAAATATTTAATTCATGTTTCTGACATAGGATATTGCATTACACTCATAAAATGTGTGCCACCCTCTTTGGCATTGATAAACATTATCTATTGGCTATTGAAATAGTTATCCAATAGAACATTATCTATTGGATAACTATTGGCTGTAAACATTAAAAATGGTATGCTGAAAAAGTTTCAAACGTGCTTTATTTCTTCTCTTTGGAGTTATGATAAATTTTTTAACTGAAAGAATTCTAGAATTTTTTTTAAAAAAGTAAAAACTAGTCTCATAAAAAATTATAAATAAATGTATTAAAGAAGTGTTAATGTCAGGGGTGCCGAATTCGATTCCCGGGTTAGCCATGGATGTTCGTTGTGGCTCAGAATCCCCGTTAGGCTATGGGTACCGGCCTGATTAGCCGACGTTTGGAATAAAAATTGGTAATTGAACCTTCAGGCGAAACCAAAGATTTGAACGTTAATATTGGAAACAACACATATCCATTACTAGTCATTTTCGAATGTAAACATGCGTTTTTTTTTTTGTTTTTTTTTTTCTTTCCAATATTGGAGGCGTCCATAAATAAAAATCACATAAAATAATGATGTATATTAAACAACAGCATTTGAAAGATGCATCCTAATAAAACACATAACTTTTAACAGAATATGATATATATAATATTTAGAAGTTTAGATACCTTACTTATACCTCTCGGGATAAAAATCGATATCCACAGCAGGAAAAGAAACAATAAACATAAACATAAATGATGAAATTTGATAGTTTTCAAACTCTCTGAAAGATTGCAATTCAAAATTAAGGGAAATATACGTATGACATGACATATCAAATAAGCCCAAGTGCATGAGGGTAAACGTGATATCTATTGTTATAGTGTACTGGTCTCGCGATATCAGAAGTCCGTTATCGTAAAAATACTCATACGATTATTTGTATTATTATTATAACTTATTATTTGTATTGTTATAATAATTTATATTATAACAGATGTATTTTTAAATAATGAATTTTTATAATAATTCTTTGATGTTTGATGTAACTATGTATTACGTGTTTAATTATATATTGTTATGACATTTTCCCACTGGAAATGATAAAGCAGTTTTTACCAAATAAAAACCATAATTTATTCTTCTTTCGAAGGTTTACAAAACTTTTCTGAATAACAGTATATTCACTATCCAGCTTCAACACAAGCTTCGCTGCATACGACTTTGGATACAGCGATAATGCAGCTACAACGAAAGTAAACAAAAACTCCGATCCTTTCAAAGCAGCGTCTAAAATTCAACTGTTCCATGAATTCACGCCGCGGTCTTATCGAACCACGTGAGAACTTTCTCGAAAAATCCAGTCAACCGATCACTTGATAGAAACACCTCGAAATTTCCCGATTGATTTAGATGTTGCCACCTTTTTTCTTAACTGTATTATAGCTGTTAACAAGTAAAATAAAATAGAACTTTAAAAGAAATATGTCACTATTTACAAATATACACAGAATATTTGTGTTACATTTCCCCCTTTATACAGACTGCACGTCCCGGCCAGTGGAGTCATTAAGGAGAAATGCCATCTATTAACTTCTGCCATAATATGGCGATAGCTGATTACAATGTACAACTTTAGGTTTACAGGAGAGTGTCCGTTGGATCCTTAGCACTACATCGTTGATCTTCTTAAGAACATCATACGACCTTTCCCAGTTCGTCTGAAGCTTAGCCGTTTGAGTCCAAGTGGGTATTTAAAATACACTATCGAAGAATCCCTAACAACGCAATCGCGCTTTCCCTAAAGGAGAAGACCCAAGCAGCGCGATATCGCTTCCTTTATTTTGTTTTGCAAATCTAAGATGTGGGTACTCTTCCGATTTCCGGGCGCAAGCGATAAATCGCCAAAGAATGTAGATTTTCGCCAAATTTCTTCTTACAGCCATAAGGGGAAAGTTCGTTTGGGTCCAGATGCTCTATTCTTTTATTTCATTTTCAACAAAGCACTTTTTCCTTCCTTTCTTCCATCTTAATTTTTGTTTTAAAAAATTATGAAAATTTGGGATTTACCCAGAACTGAAGAAGATGCAGTCTCTTTTTTTCAAGAGAAAGGCATATTGGCAAAGAATGCAACATGCGAACACTTTCGACTTTTATTCTTTTGACTGCTTTGTCATTCGCTTCGCTTGGCGAAGCATCGCGTTTGGTTGGCGACATTTGCGCCCGGATAACGGAAGAGTACCAAGATGTGTTATATAACGTGATTCTCATAGTTTTCAGATCCTTCGCTAGATTTGATGAAGTCAGCTAAGAGATCTTTGAGGTTAGTTAATAATGATAACAACCATAATGATAACAAGTAAATACACAAAAATCAGTAAAACATTCGTCTCTTTAAGTACTAACGTGAAAGTTAACTTTACAGACTAAATATTTGGGAAAGAACAGTTGAACCAAATATATAACAATCCCCTGAAATTTTCGGTAACTGGTTAAATAGTCTCCTTGAAGAGTCTTCTGTGAAAACATGTATTGCTTATATAAAAAAGAATTTCCTTTGTACTTTACTTATATTTAATATTTCCAATATCTTTTTATTTCTTATGATCTCATTTTTCCATTGTTTCAGTAGAAAGTGCACAAAATATCAAAATATCTATTGATTTCTACGCGATCCAGTCTGTAATAATCAGCGTCAATTTTCTTATGGCCATCATGTTTAATTTTTGAGATGAAAAATATATCTAGACAAAAATAGCGAATTCCCACCTATACTTATTATATTTCAATTTACTACTTGACTCGCTTTAATAGAAAAAGAATCACTTCTCCGTGTTAACCTGCTCATGTATCTCGACAAAGATAAGGTCGAAGAGCGAAGAAAAGTAGAGAAAGGATATGAATTTTAAAAAAAAAAGGCTTGTGGTGTTATCTTAGCAAAACAAAAACAAAAAAAAAAGGAAAGTTTTCCAGAAACGTTTCGTGTACACAGAAATAAAGAAATTGCCACGTATAAAAACTCTTAAGATTTAGTCGACGTTTATTTGCTGTTCTTCTTGAAACTCTTTTCTTGAAGAGTTGTGCTGTACGGTTGGTTCTTGAAACTTTTTGTTATAAAGGAGATAGTTTGTACTTCAAGATTCTAAAGAAAGTGAAATTCTTGCGGACAATACTTGTTTTTTATTTAGAAAGTATTCGAAAACAATTATTTGGACTATTATTTTCGGAATTGCAGTGTTGATCCAATTATACGAAAAATGATCCTCTAAGATGATAACATTTATTATTAATGTGCATAGATATGTTGACGAAAAATGGAACAAAAACTTTAAAAATCGCATTTTTATTAATACATTTCCTTTATTTATTATTATTATTCGTGATAATTGGAATAAAAAAACTTTTTAAGTCAAATCGTATTTAGGCTAGAATAAAACTTAAAAAAAAAGAAGAGATACAGTTATTGAACTTTTCTCTACTGCCTATTGACTTAATATTAAAATAGTTAACCGTAATGGTTTAGTTGTTTTAGTTTTCTGACTTTAATTATTAAAAGTTTTAGAATAAATTATCTATAGATAGAGTGTCACCACTTTTACATCAAAATTCAAATTAAATAAGTATTTTAGGATGATGCTATCTAATACAATTGAATATTAAAAAAATATGAAGAAATTATACATTTGAATTACAAATATAATTAAAAAATTATCACTGGGAAAACAACTAGAATTTCGCCCATTCCCTGAATCGTCAGTGGGTAATACGATATGCATTTCTCACTCTTTACTCATATTTTCAACAACCTGGCTGGAATTCAGCACCTTATTCTATTTTATGTTCTTATTCTCATCTTGGAAGTTGTTAGTACCTTATTCTTTTAATGTTCTTTTTCTTCTCTTTGTTGTGATGAAGTAGTAATGACCAAAACTAAAAGCGAGTGTTACATAGTCTAATTATTTCTTAACTTGAAATATTAATTAGGCACAGAGCAAGAGTGTGTGGAGGGGCTTTTGATAATAATTTGGTAACAACATAAACATTTAGTTTCTTACAGAACAAAAGCAACACATTGTCGTGTAAAGTAATTGCTTTTATTTTTGCGTTTGTTCAACTTCTGGATCATCAATTGAGGCGTTGAGCTCCAGAGCGGACCATCTCACAATTTTATATTTGTTGTTTCTACCTGATTTTTCAAACCCATTCATGTTTTAATGGACCTAATATTGTTTATTTAATGGCTAACACATAGGGTGTCCCACAAATGACCGACGATTTGAAAAATCAATAAAAAAAAAACTAAAGTAAAAACGGAACGTGATAGAAATATGCGGTTTGCTGCATTATGCTTAAATTACCAGGGAATTTATTCTCACCAATTTTCAAAATTAGTTACAAAAGTTGCCAACAGATGGCGCTGATGATTAGGGAAAAACTACAAAACAATGTTTTCAAAGCAACCACCGTTTGCAGCAACAACGTGGCGCATTCTGAGGACAGGTGATGGAACTCCAAAGCAATAAAAATACGTTGTTCCAGCGAATAAACCGTTTTCGAAGCATATGCTAGGATGTAAAAATAATATCAGTATGAAAGGTCGGAATGCGTAGAAAATAGCAGCGCCATCTGTTGGCAACTTTTGTAACTAATTTTGAAAATTGGTGAGTATAAATTCCATGGTAATTTAAGTATAATGCAGCAAACCGCATATTTCTATCGCCTTCCGGGTTTTTTTAATTGATTTTTCAAATCGTCGGCCATTTGTGTTACACCATGTAGTTGTCCATTAGATGAACCACATTGCGTCCGTTCAGGAATGAATGGTTGTGAAAAAACGGGATAGAAACAAAAAAAATAAAATTATTGAATGGTTCGTTATGGTGCTCAATTCCGTTTCCTACCCTACATAACTGCCTCTACTCGCACGTGAGTAGATAGTCAAGAAGCACATGCAAAGTGCTGTCAAATTTCAGCAAATATATATAACTGCACTCAATGAATAAAGAATTAGAAACTGATAAATATTTATACGCATTAGAGTTAAGGAATTAAAAACTGAAAAAAAAATATATATATTCTTTCCATAAACTACAAGGGCAGATAAATTCTAACTCCTCTTATCTTTGGAAAATACAACAATCAAAGTTAGTGATCTCTAGAGAACGGCCTTTCCATGAATTTCAGAAGTTCTGCCGCTCAAGGAAATCTGGAGAACACTGATATCTTATATGTTCCGTAAGTGATAAGCTCCGAGTTATAGTTTAAATTATATGTAACAAATCTTGGGTTATATATAACATAAACGTTTTCTTTTGGGAGGGGGGGGAGGGAGGGGAGTTACTGACTTGTGTTGTACTCCTTTGAGAAAACTGTATGGACATCCGTTTTAGATATGATAATAGTCAGTGCAGTGTGTCCAATAAATGATTGACAAATGTTGAACTGAAATATATTGTTACGTGGACGGGTTCGAAAGATTTGAAGCCAAAGCAGATCAAAACTTGCAGAAATTTATTCCAATATAACTCTTCACAGATTCCTTTACAACTCCAGAATTTCTCGTTCTAGTAGACAGAATACAGCTCTTTTCACAACAATAGAGCACAAAACAGCAGTTATAAACTGGACAACACAACTGCTAAATCGCCGCAAAAGACAATGCAATACAGTTCGCTTTAGAACTAGTTTAGAATGTTCACTGAGACTCAATAATTCCAGTCAACTAATTCAGTGACTCAAAATCCAAGAACAACAACTAACTCCCCGCTCACTTGGCCGTTAATATATAGGGAAGGAGAAATTCTTGAAATTTCTAGAGGTAGATATTTGGAGAATTTTCCAGATCGTAGTCAAAAAGTTCTATACATGTACGTGGGGACCGAAAATTTCGCCAAATGGTCGCTAAGTTTGGCGACAAAAACTAGTCTCCAAAACCGTCGCCAACTTGGCTCTATCTTGCCAATTTGGCGAGATTCCCATTACCATAATGTTAAACACCCTGCTCCTTGTAAAACTCGCTTCCCAGCGTTACCTCTGTAAAACTCGTTATCAAGCATTGAGACACACTTTGCGGAGAAGAAAACTAACGAAGAACTATTGCACTGCCTTATGCGAAATGTACATAAATTTTACTATTTACAAAATTAACACTACGAAATATTTACAGATATACAAAAATTCGTAACATTGCCCCCCTCCCAAGGACTGCACGTCCGGGCAGTACAGTTCCCGGAAAGGAAGGCTTACTTTCAAAGCAATCGCAAACACTCTGTGTACATTATTGAACTATAAAACATACTAAACTTACTAATTTATATACAGAAAGACAGAAACATTACTGAATAAATAAATAAATAAATAATTAAATTAACAATTAAATAAACAATAAACTTTAAAAAAATTATATAGACATGTGACCATGGTCTTACTAACTATATACACTTTATACATTAGTGGGATTGCAAATTATGGGGATAACAAACTATGGGGATTACAAACTATGGGATTACAAACTATGGGATTACAAACTATGGCCATAGTAGGGGGCTAACCTGTCATAATGAACGACTCTATTTTTGGAATTTGGTGACTTACGTATTCGGACTACGACATCATTCAGATTGTTGAGGACTTAGTAAGGACCATCCCAATAAGACTGAAGTTTGGGAGAAAGTCCTTTTTGTCGTTTCGGGTTCAGAACCAAACCTTGTCACCTTCGTGGAATTGATGTTCTGTACCTTTCGTGTCGTATCTGGTCTTCATCTTATCCGACACCACGTGGATCCGCTCTCGGGCAAAATTGTGCACATCTTCAAACCGTGCCTGAAGATCCACGACGTACTCCTCTGGCGATGAAGGTGCATCCGGGGGGCGGCCAAACAACAGATCGCAAGACAGACGAAGGCTACGACCGAAGAGCATCTGGGATGGGGAATAGCCGGTAGTCTCGTGGATAGCGCTGCGATAGGCCAGAAGAAGCAAAGGTAACTTCTGATCCCAGTCCTGTTGGTTTCTTGAAACCATCAGTGAGAGGTTATTGAGGATGGTTCTGTTAAACCTCTACACCATGCCATCCGACTGTGGGTGTAAAGGCGTCGTTTGTGTTTTGTCAATGCCTAGTAGATCACAAAGTCCTTTCATTACAGCAGAGGTAAAATTTATTCCTTGATCAGAGTGTAACTGAAGAGGCACTCCAAATCTGGAAATCCAGCTCTGAATCATTACCTCTGCAACGGTCGTAGCCTCTTGATCAGGGATAGGATACGCTTCGGGCCACTTCGTAAAATAACCCATGGCAACAAGGAGGTATCTTTTGCCGTCAGCAAATCGTGACAGTGGTCCCAAGATGTCAAACTCAATCCGTTCAAAAGGAGCTCTCACGTTGTAACGTTGCAGTTTTCCTCGACTGCGTTTCTTTGGTCCTTTCCGGGCTGCACAGGCATCACATGATCGGCACCATTTCTCCACGTCAACCCTCTCTTTACTCCAGCAGAACCGCTCTCGAACTCTTTGCAACGTCTTCATTACTCCGAAGTGGCCTCCAGTTGGACTACTATGAAGTTCTTTAAGAACGTCAGGGACTCGGGATCTTGGAAGAAATAGCTGCAAATCGGGATGTCTTTCCATCATCAGATTCGAACTTCCGGTACAGCACGCCGTTTCGAATATGGAGAGAGTCCCAGAGGGTCCAGTATTGCTTTGTCGTAGGACTAAAGGTGGAAATGTCCTGCCAAGTAGGTGTCGCATTCAAAGACTCCTTTAAATCGATTAAAGGCTTGATGTCAGGATCTCCCAATTGGTCTTTTCTGACTTCTCCGTCACTCCACGGGTCTGGATCCGATGAAGTTGAAGATGTAACTTGGCGTATTACCGGATTGATCAGTCCGTAACTCGCCTCAACCCTGGAACAATATCAGCAGCTCTCTGAGCAGGGTCTCCTAGATAGGGCATCTGCATTTCCATGTGATGATCCTTTCCGATGACGGATATCGATGTCATACTCTTGGAGTCTCTCTATCCATCTGACTATCTGACCTTCGGGATTCTTGAAATTTAGAAGCCAGGTCAACGTTGTATGATCCGTACGGAGCAGGAATTTCCTGCCGTAGACGTAATGATGGAAATGCTCTACGGCTTTAATTATGGCGAGCAACTCTTTCCTGGTGACACAGTAATTCCTCTCCGGTTTAGATAGGCACTTACTCCAATATGCTACGACTCGTTCTTGGCCGTCTATTTCTTGGGACAAAACAGCACCGACACTCTCGTTGCTCGCATCCGTGTCAAGAATGACTTGTTTATCGGGCTGAGGGTACGTCAGGATAGGTGCAGATGTTAAAGCCTCCTTCAGTTGGTCAAATGCATCCTCACAGTCTTTCGTCCACAAGAATTTTTGCTTGCTCTCTGTCAGTCTGTGAACGGGTCTTGCGATGTAAGAAAAGTCTATCACGAATCGTCTATAGTAGGTGCAAAGCCCCAGGAAACTCCTTAATTGATGTACATCTTTGGGGCGTCTCCACTCTTTAACTGCCGACACTTTTTCTGGTTCTGTGCGTACACCCTCGGCAGAGATGACATGTCCGAGGTAGGTCACTTCATGTAGGAATAACTTACATTTGACCGGACTTAACTTCAGGTTGGCGTCTTTTAATTTCCGCAGCACCTTCCTAAAATTTTCAAGATGTTCCTCGAAACTTCGCCCCACGATAATGATATCATCGAGGTAAACGAGACAGGCTTCGTAGGATAGACCTCTTAGCACTGTTTCCATGAGGCGTTCGAATGTTGCTGGAGCATTGCATAATCTAAATGGCATCACCTTGAACTGCCAAAGTCCTTGTCCGGTCGTGAATGCTGTCTTCTCTTTGTCATCAGGGTGTATCTCAGCCTGCCAATATCCACTCTTTAAGTAGTGTTGAAAACCACTTGTTTCCAGAAAGAATGTCCAGAGTGTCATCAATTCTGGGAAGAGGGTAGTTGTCCTTCTTCGTGACATCGTTCAACCTCCGATAATCGACGTAAAATCTAGTTGAACCACCCTTCTTCCGAACCAGGACGATGGGAGAGGCCCAAGGGCTGGCTGAAGGTTCAATCCCGTCGCTATCTTGCATTTCTTTTAGAAGACTTCCTACCTCTTCCTGTTTGGCAAACGGTAGTCGTCTTGGGTGTTGCTTGATAGGTGGGTGGTCTCCTGTATCAATTCTATGCTGCGTCAAACTTGTTCGTCCGACATCCGAGGATGTGCGGGAAAAGACATCTTGGAATTCTTGGATGACCAGTTGTGCAGCACTTCTTTCTTTGTTGTTTAACGGTGCATTCTGCAGAAGCTCTGATGTTAAGTTCTCTGAAGACACAGTGACTGGAGGATTGGTAATTCGATTTATGCAAGTTACTGGAGTACAGGTGACTAACACTTCACCTTTCTTTATGACTTTCGCTTTATCACTCACATTGGCAACCCTCACAGGTATGGCAGGCCTTGAAAGGTCGACGAGAGTTGAAGTTACCAGTACTCCTTTGGGGCTGTTGTGGTTTTCAGGGTACTCCATTATGCCATATCGGAAACTTTTATCTTCAGCTACGTATCCAGGAAGTAATAATTTTGTTCTTGCGGGTAATGTGATGTCATTTTGAGCTATTATTTGATGTATGGATTTAACTTCACTATCTTGGATTCCAAATAACGCTATGTCTTCAGAAACTGAATGCAGTTCATTGTTTTTAAAGTCTAAGGAAAAATTATATCGCCTTAAAAAGTCCAGTCCGAGTATACAAGTGTCCGTAATGTCCGCCACATATGCCGTGTGATGATAAGAAGCACTCCCGAACGTGATGTTGATGTTCAATTTACCATGGATGTTGATTTTATCGCCGGATACAGTTTGGAGGGTAACGCAAGGCGGTGTCCAGATGAGACTTCCATCCAGTTGTTGAGCCAAATCTTTCCGGATGATGGTCACATTGGCTCCAGTATCGATAATCATATTGCAGGGAACTCCATTTACGTGTCCCATGATGAAGAGTCCATTACTGCCGCCACTCATTGCAGAAATTTGCAGAGCTCTAAAATGGGGCTTCTCAACAACTGGTAACCTCCGCCTGGCGAGATGGCTTCCATCCTCCCTTCTGGGAGCGGTCTTAGCTCCAGTGTCTTGGCGGGATCGGCAGTTTCTCCATATGTGGCCCTCGCCTCCACAGTTCCAGCACTTCAGGCTCTGCTTCTTTTCCGGAGTATTTCTCCTCAAGTTACTGACTTGTCTTTGCAATTCATCCAGACTAGCAGCAATTAGGTGTTCTGGCTCCTGTATAGTAGCAATCCTGAGAGGATGGCGTTCTCTACGAGTTGCTTGCTGGGCTGCTTCTTACTTCATGGCATATACTAAAGCACTTTTTAAATCCTTGACATCTGCCATTTGTAGGGCCTTCTGTATCTCTACATCCCTGATGCCATCTACGAAGTACTGTAGAGACAGGATTTCTCTCGTTTCAGCGGGGCAGTCCGAAAAATCGAGATGGGAGAGCCTTTCATCCGTGGCGAGCTCCTGGAGTGTTTCGGTAGGCTTCTGTTGGCAAGATTTCAACTGCAGCCTGCTGTAGTCTTTCACACATTTCCCACCAAACCGCAGTTCTAATGCACTTGAGAGTGCGTTGAAGTCCAAGCGTTGCTCTTCGGAATGAGTTTATAGTATATATGCAGCTTCAGCTCGCAGAGATGCGGCTAACTGGTAGGCTTTTGTCACGGAGTCCCATCCGTTGACGTTGGCGACAATTGTGAATTGAGTTTTATACACTTGCCAGGAAGATTTCCCATCGTAAGTCGAAAGCTTGATTGAAGATCGGGTTGTAATTGGTACACATTTCAAATCTTCCGAAATAGTTCTGCTCGACAGTCTCTTCTCTAACATTTGGTCTATCTTTTCTTCTATCTCACCCAAATTTTCTTCTAAATTCTTCTTTTCTAGAATCTCTATCTTTCTCTTCAAATCATTAAACTTGACTTCTACATTCTCGACTTTCCCTTCTAAACTATTGCATTTCTTTTCGACATTCTCGAATTTCTCTTCAAATTTGTCTTCTATTTGTTTCACGCTTTCTTCCATAGTTGCTAAAAGATTATTCTTTAATTCCTCCTGTCCGGCAGAGATCGCAGAAATATTCTTTTGCATTTCCTCTTGGCCCGCTTTCATTTCGTCTTAGCTTTTCTTCATCTCTTCTTGCCCTTTGGACATTTTCTTCTCCATCTCTTCTTGGCCTTTGGATAATTTCTTCTCCATTTCTTGCATGAAAGCAAAAAGCTGTTGAAATTTTTCCTCTTGTTCCGCCATTGCTCTGGTAATCGGCATCAAATCCCACTTCTGACACCAGTTGTTGCGTTGTACGGGTTCGAAAGATTTGACGCCAAAGCAGATCAAAACATGCAGAAATTTATTCCAAAATAACTCTTCACAGTTCTCTTACAGCTCCAGAACTTCTCGTTCTAGTAGACACAATACAGCTCTTTTCACCTCAATAGAGCACAAAACAGCAGTTAAAAACTTGACAAACAAATGCTAAATCGCCGAAAAAGACAATGCAAAACAGTTCGCTTTAGAATGCTCAGTATCTCAAGTCAGGAATACAGCTCTCACAATGAACGTTGAGAGACAACTAACTACTAACCAACTCAGATCGCTCTTATATAGGAGTGGCTGCGAACATACTTGAACCTTCCAGAGATGGACATTTGGAGAACTTTCCAGACAGTAGTCGAAAAATCCTATACATGTACATACATGGGATACATGTACCGAAAATATCGCCAAATGGTCGCCAAGTTTGGCGACAAAAATTAGTCGCCAAAACCATCACCAACTTGGCTCTATCTCGCCAATTTGGCGAGATTCCCATTACCATAATGTTAAATGACATGCCCCTTGAAACTCGCTTTCCAGAGTTACCTCTGTAAAACTCGTTATCAAGCATTGAGTTATTCATTGCTGGGAAACAAACCAAGACGAACCATTGCACTGCCTTACGCGAGATGAACATAAATTTTACTATTTACAAAATTAACACTAAGAAATATTTCCAAATATAAAAAAATTCATATATATATATATATATATATATATATATATATATATATATATATATATATATATATATATATATATATATATATATATATATATGGGAGTAGACGCTCAGAGAAGGGATACTTGCTGAGTGTAGAATCCAGCTTTAATAACTCCTTATTGATCACACTTCATGCTACATTTGGCACAAGCGCCATTCTTACGTATGGTCACATCGAGAATGTTCAGTGATCTGTCTCTCTCATCAGAATGCGGAATACCTCCCTCTGCCGCTAGGAGTCGCCACGAGGGGTTCTCTATTGGTGCGCCCCCTATCTCCACACTCGGTCATCTTGGCGAACTATGTCCTCATAGTTTATGTCTGAAGTTATCTGAAATAGAAAAACACAAGGAAAGCAATCTGTACAGATACTATGATTGTCACATCTATGATTGTTTTTGATTGTTGTCTCTTTGTAATGGCCAAAAAATTTAGCTCGCTGAGTGTAAACTTTAAATGTTCTGGGTTTTTTGCGTCTTTTCTTAAACTGTTTGTGGTTCTCCTTATTCACTAAGGTTTCTTCAGTATTCTTACTTGCATCTGATAATGATCTCTTCTTTTTATGTTTTTCCTTCACATCCTTCTGTTCTTCTTTTTTTGGTTTCATCTTGTTGAAGGTTTATCTTCATCTTTGAAATTTCTGCATTTTGAAGTTTCTTTCCATGCTGAAGAGGTTCAACGAGAGTAGAATCTTTCTTTCCTGCTCTAACTTGTTTAGTTATCTTCACATCCATTTCCTTTACTTCTTTTTGTCTGGAACATAACTCTCTCTCCAATTCAATGCTGTGATTTTTCTCCTTCAGCTGTCTTTTTGAGTTTGCTCCTTCTTCTAAACTTGTGACTGAGGGTTGCAAGAGCTTGACTTTATTAGAGGCAATCAACTCACGTTTTACACAAGTTTGGCATCGTTGATCTAACTGTTCTTGTATTAACTTGGCTATTTTCAATTCATTTTTAAGATTGACAATCTCTTCTTTAGCAGATTCAATTTCCATTTCACAACCTGCAATGTCTTTGTATTTTTCAAGAATTTCAGTGGTTTCTGCCAGTTCCTTTAAATTTTCCGATTCTATTTCTTCAAGTTTAGCTTGTAATGCTTCATTCGCAGCTTCCAGTTTAGAGCACTGTACTTTGAAAGTAGCACCTTCTGTATGCAACTGTAAGATTTCATCTTCACATTCTTTTATCTTACTTTAAGCTTCGTTCAGTTTTCAATTAAGTTCTTCCATTTCTCTCTTGAAATCTTCATCTCCTCTTGGTACAGCTTTTTTCGCTTCTACTTCAGGAAGTTTTTCTTTAAAAGGCGTACGTTCTGTAAGTAAACATGCCGCAATCCTACGCTTTTCACCAAATGATTTCGCATCTGCTACGGAATCTTCTTTCTTCTTTTCGCCGTCAAGGTCTAATCTTTCTCCCGTCACACTAGTAAGATGACTAGCGCTTCTGCATTCGGAAGGCGGAGCTACAAATTTCTCCTCTGTTCTGCTTCCTGATTGGCTGCCGCGGCTGTCGATCTTCTTCTCAACTGTCAGAATTGATTTGATTGACATCTTGCGGAGCGCTTCTCTCTTATTTTCTCCTTTGGCCCTAACCAGACTGGCGCCTGATAACTTGTAAATAAAAAACACGTGGATTCTCTTGTAGCTCTCTGTAAAAGGATGGGTTTTCGAATTTTCCTATAACGTCCATTCCAATTATTAACTCATTTGTGTGGTCTTTGATGACGTATATTTTTGCATTGACTGAATGAGTGTCGATTTTAATGTCAGTATAGAAATATCCTAATAGTTTAACTTCTATATTACCTAACCCTTTTAGTAATATGTCATTTGTCATTAATTGGGATGATCCTATTTTTATATACAAGTCCTCAGAAATGAAGGTGACTTGGCACATCATTCAGAGCAACTATTTCATGATCAAATATTATTACCTTTGTGGTGCTTTTATTGTCAGTGACTACACTAATTTTATTGATTGGACTATTATAACTTTCATTGTTGACATACACATTACTCTTATAATTAGGATAATTACTAATTACATCTCTATTTGCCTTCTTTTTTGGACAATAGGCATGGCGGTGTCCGATTTCAGCACAATTAAAGCATTTAATACCTTGATTTTTAACTTCAAACTGACTATATTCATTAGGCCACTCTGTATTATCAACAATACCATTATTTCTTACCTTATAAAAGTGGTTAGTATTGGTTTGAGCAAGAACGAATGGACGTTCCTGTATATTTTCTCTAGACTGCCAGTGCTTCCTGTTTTTTTCTTCATATTTATTTTCGCGAAATACCGTATTCTTTTTTAAATTATTTCTAGTTGAATCAAAGTCATCGAGTTTGTTGACCAAGATTTCTCTGTTTTTTATTTTTGGAAGTTCGTCGATGAAGTGTTCTCGAATTTCTTTGGGAAATTTTCTTTTTATTTGATCTACTAGCATTAATTCTTTTAAATCTTCAAATGTTGTGACATCAAGTCCGCTCAACCATTCGGTTAGATAATTGTTTAGTTCAAAAGCAAAGTCTCTCCATGTCTGACATTGTTCTTTTTTATGGAAGGAGAATTG
Source organism: Linyphia triangularis (assembly GCA_963978545.1). Lineage (NCBI taxonomy): Eukaryota > Metazoa > Arthropoda > Arachnida > Araneae > Linyphiidae > Linyphia > Linyphia triangularis. The sequence continues at coordinate 13,512,208 of OZ021731.1, forward strand.
TATTCTGAACTGTTCTGGACTAAGTCGGTATCGTCTCAGCAAAATGCTCTTAATGTGGTCGTAATTATTCGCTAGTGTTTCCGGCTCACGTGTTATCAAGTTTGCTATTTCAAGTGGAAGCAATGTAATTAAATAATTCACCCAAGTATCTTTCGATATTTCTAGACGACTAATTTGTCTCTCAAATAGTGTCAAGTAGATGCTTATGTCACTACCGTCAAACGGTTTCATATACTGTAATATGTTTGGGCTTCTGCTTACTTCGTTTTCCCGTGCGTTTGTTACAGTAGCGCCAAGTTGGCGAACTTCTGCTTCTATGTGTAGTTTCGCTAACTCGAATTCTTTCGCTTCCCTATCTTTTGCTAACTCAAACTCTTTCGTTTCCTTTTCTTCACGATCATTTACAATTGTGTTTAACATATTTTTAACAAGGTTTTCATCATAATCGGCGTGTTCTGTTAATAATTTACATAATTGAGCGATTTTTGGATTAATGGGTTGTTCCAATCCCAGTTCATCTATTACAGCGAGTAAGTCATTTTTTCGTGCTCTGGCAAGAAACGCCATGTTAGTATAATCGAAAATTGTACTCACAGTTTTTCTGTTGACTTGTTACCTCGACTTGTGACAGTCAGTGCCTATGTTTCGTTATGGTCTCCCAGGGCTTGCTGGTCCCCTTCTTAATGATGTTGACCTCTTGTATTTGACACGAAGTTTCTTGGCTTCGACGGCGGTGTTCCAATGCTTGTTGTTTCCGCTAAACAACCCTCTTCGTCGGCGCTGACTTCGCTTTTCCGACGTGGTGGTTTCGCTTTCCGATGAGACGTGATTTCACTTTCCGGTCACTGTGCTAGCTGCTCCACTTCTCAGTGATGTCGACTTCTTTTATTCGATAATCAGTTTCTTGGCTTCGTTAGCGGTGTTCCAATGCTTGTTGTTTCCGCTAGGCAATCCTCTTCGTCGGCGCTGACTTCGCTTTTCCGACGTGGTGGTTTCGCTTTCCGATGAGACGTGGTTTCCCTTTCCGGTCACTGTGCTGTTTTTTCGTTTACACTGCTAGGTGATACGACGGCTTATACTCCGATCCCCGGTTTACTGCTGGGTGACTACGGTGCTGTTCGTTTTCATTTGTACTCGTCGCTCGTACTTCTGGTTTGCCCTTACACGTTCTGCCGTTTGGTTCTTAACGTAACGTTCTGACGCCTACTCAGTTCGTGATGCCGAGCCCCCATGTGGGAGTAGACGCTCAGAGAAGGGACACTTGCTGAGTGTAGAATCCAGCTTTAATAACTTCTTATTGATCACACTTCATGCTACATTTGGCACAAGCGCCATTCTTACGTATGGTCACATCGAGAATGTTCAGTGATCTGTCTCTCTCATCAGAATGAGGAATACCTCCCTCTGCCGCTAGGAGTCGCCACGAGGGGTTCTCTAGTGGTGCGCCCCCTATCTCCACATATATATACAGAGATAGAGAGAGAGAGGATTATCGAATTGCAATTCATGTTAATTTCTGTACATTAATTTACATATTCCATATTACTCGTTATTATTTCCTATATATATGAGCCTTCGAGCTGAAGGGATTGTTGTTGGTTTGGTGAATAAATATTCGTCACCGCATTACATTTAGTGAATCATTTACATGATATTCTTTGGTGGAGACGTCGGGTATTAGTGTTCGCGGTGGAAACCGCAAGACGCAGCTGGCGTTTAAAAGATCTGAATCCAGTATACGGACCATTCGGTAAAATGAAGACTAGAACTAAAATGGTGAACTAAGAGCCTGAAATTAAAGCAGCTTCCCCCCCCCCCCCACGCCAACATATTCTCCTGTGCCCGGTTCCTTCCTGCCGTATCGGCTCCTGAGGAGTCCAGCCATCTTCTCGGGATGTCTACAAGATAATAATTGGTTGATTGTATTCAGATTATCTGGCGCCGTCAGCAACACGAGGGCTATAATGCACCGAAACATTCGTCATTAGACAAGCCAACATACATTTACAAACACCCATGCCTAATACGGGACTCGAACCCGCAACCTCGCGGTTTAGAAGCTAGCACGCTAACCACTATACCGCAAGATAATAATTCAACTTCTAATTCAAAACGGACTTACGTTTAGTCTGAAAGTTAATTTTAATTGTTACAGTAAAAGGTATGATGGGAACAAAAAATCGGATTTCTAGAGTTGTTCCTCTTACCCGATATTAGGGGATATTTAAAACATATAAAGAGGGTAAAAAATGTCTCCGTACGGAATCTAAAGTTACAAATAAATTAGCATAATTTCTAATCATTCGCTTCGTATCTTCAGTAACTATTGAAATATATTTAATATGATTCTTTAAAACAAGTTTATATTAAATGACTGTTTTTACAAAACGCAGCAAGTACTTAAATTGAAATATTTAGGAGATGTTGCGAAGTGCCATGCAAAAAAAGTTTCTGTACACAATATGAAAATTAATTCTGACGCCTTCTACAACAGACTTGTTCAATATGATCAAAACTGAAGTGTCATGAAGACATGATAGCAGCAATGGACAATTCTCACATTTTTTTAAATATTTTTTTATTGAATTCTAAATGTATCGAAAAGACCATAAAACACAAAAATTTCTGTTCAATACACTTTTTTTCATACTTTTTTTTTTTTTAAATTTGCAATTGAAGTTCCTCTCTTAGACTTTGGAGAGAAAACGATTCATTCGATTCGAATTGAATATGAAGTCAAGATATCCCAAACATTTTGACTTGAAATGCAGCAGCGGAAACCAGTTTTGCAAGTTTCTTGCAAATCGCACCAACCTGTACGGGATATGGCAATGGTCAACCAAATCAACGCCAACTATTTGGCTGAAACCTCACGATAACCATAGAAACGAAAGGATCTCTTGACGTCACAGATTTTTTTTAGTGTTTTGATCGGACTGGTTTTGAGGTATTTTCTTTTTATAATATTTAAATAACTAATTTTTTTCAAAAAACTTTTGTTTAAATATTTGGAATCAAAAGAAATTCTTCATAAATATAAACTAATTTCACTCGTTTTTAAAAAATGCAGGAATTGACCATTGCAGCACTTTTTAAATTTTATAAGCAACTTTTCATTCCTTTAATTCTTTACTACACACTTTGAAACATGCAATTTTTTTTTTTTCTTTTTAAGTGGTATTGGAAAAAATGTCTGTGTATGTTGAAGTCGTTGGCATAGCTCTAAAACGATTCTCACTGTTCAAATTTTGTGTACGAGATAGTGATCGAAATTGCGCATGTGCATAAGGTAGCTGCCATGACATGGTTATGTTCATGACAAAAGATTTTTTGACAGGAGTGGAAAAGTTATTTAATCTGTAGAGACACTATGCTACCAGTTTCGTTGGCGCTTTTTCAGAGATCAAGAAGCTGTTAAAGTCGTCTAAGGAATACAGTAATAAGTTATCTTGTTATTTGGTTTCAGGGGTTTAAATTGGAAACTTTTCCCAAGCCGTGGACCGAATTTTGGGGTCTATGGGTGCAATCCGTTCCAATTTCATTAAAAAAAACCTAACTATTAAGACTCGCACATTAATCTTTGAAGAATTTCTTACGGTCATGACAAAAATGGTAGGTATTCTAAATTCACGCCCGCTAACACCGTTATATTCGGATTTTGAAGACCTTAAAGTTTTAAATCCTAGGCATTTTTCAATCGGTCAACAATTGCGGCCATTTCTGAGATTAATTTAGTTGACAAATAAGATAATTTACTAAACAAGTGCAAACTGAACACATAGATCCACTAATATATCTAGAAAAAGTGACAAAACAATTACTTAAGCCATTTGCAGAAACATTCAAAGTGTCTTTTTTTAAGAAAACAATGCTAAATCTGGTATGATGGTGCTTAGTAATTGGATAATTGGTAGAATTGTAAATGTTATGTCTAGAGCTGATGGTAAAGTACGAGTGGTTTCAGTGCCTACTTCTGGGGTATTTAAAAGAACCATTTCTAAAATTTGTGTTCTTCCAATTGAAAACAATCACCAACTGTCGAAGTGAACTAAATGAAACATTAAATTGTTGTACTCATTAACTATAATTATTAGTTTTGTTAGTATCAACATGACTATTATATACATTTAATAAAATATTTGTATTCAAGTTTTTTTAGTGATACAATTTATGGTAACTTTGCTGTATACATTATCATAGTAATTATTTCAGTGCATTCTAAATATTATTCTTGAATAAATATTTTTTTTTTCTTAAGATGTAATATTTCAAGCTGTGCCGGAATGTCGTCGCCTATTGAATCTTTTGGTTGTAACTCCCTTAATAGGCGACAAGCTGAGGAGAAAAATTCAAATTTCTGTACAGTTTACTTCCCTCGCGTCAAGCGCACGTATATAAAAAGTATTACTCCATTCAATTATTCCTTCTTGGATCCCCACACCATCGTAATTTATTAACAATAGTAGCTCTATGAATAAATGTTGTCTTTTTGTATTGATAATCAAAGGAATTTCAGCGAAATAGAAATATTTTGGTGGATGTCACTTCTAAACACCTTTAATCTACTTTATTTGAAGGTTTAGATTCAAAGAATCCATTTTTAAATTTTGACCAGGATTGCACGTGTCTCACTCATCGATATAGACAAACAACTGGATAGACTGCTCCGATGGCAACGCAGGGCGAAAATCGCGCCGGCAGAAATATTTTTTTTCCTGTCACTATTGGGAAGATTTCCTGAATCATGGTTAACTACTGTGTTGCATATAATTGCAACAACAGCGCAAATCGAAAAAATATCAACTAGAGTTTTCACCGGTAATTAAAAAATAGTTATTCAAATAAGCAAGTGTATTTTTTTTTTTTTTTTTATTATTATTTGTTATTGAAAAATATCTAAAATTACCTTTTTAACACTGATCGCTCGTGGTTAATGGTTGATCTCTTATGTGGCAATTCATATCATAAATAATCTATTTTAAATTCAGAACAAATAGTATTATGATCTAGAATAAAACACTTGATTTATATTTATTTAATCCTTGTTTTAATGCGTTTTCAAGGGCATTTGGCAAAGAAATGGAAAATGAAAGCGAAACTAACACTCGCACATTGACAGATTTAGGGTGTAATTTTGAAATAGAGAAACGATTTCAAAACTTCTTTTAAACATCCTGCTTCTGAGTTAGAAGTCTTTGCATTTTTTTTTATCTCTGTCACATGTTGAAATTAGCCAGAAATACTTTAGCCGAAATGGGTTTTATAATGTCAATATAGGCGTTGTAAAATGGGATTATATTACAAAACTAAATGATTTGCAAAGAAAAGAACAACTTACATTTGCTAATTCTCTTTCTGGGGTTCACATATTGTACACAAATAAGAAAATAAATGTACGATTAGTTGCACAAACCTTAAATGGTAGTGTACCTGATGCAATCGAGCATTTGTCGAAAAGCGATCCCAATTTTAATGGGTGCAAAGCCACTGTTCATTTCATAAGAGTAATTAACAGACTCTTTGATTGTTTAAACAGTCACATCCCGTTTAGCTCAGGTTTTAAACAACCTTTAAGGCTTGCAAATAAGTCAAGCTGGGAAACTTTTTTAAACGAAACCTTGAGCTATATTTCTTCATTAAAAATAGCGATCACTTCTGTCTTAAAACATCCACGTAAAACCTTTGCATTTGGTTTTGTAATATACATAAACAGCATTCAAAAGCTGGCCATGCATTTGATGATAGAAATTGAGAACCCTAGTAAATATTTCCTAACGTACAAGATATCTCAGGATCATGTGGAATTGCTATTTTCATGTATAAGATCAAGAGGAGGATGCAATAACAACCCTAACGTAAACCAATTTAAATATGCCCTTAGAAAACTTATGTTTAGAAACACTGTGCCCCCAAGTTCCATTGCAAATTGTTTGAACTTAGATTACAGTTCACAATGTTCAATATTTGAATTTCGTTCCAGTAAGCGTACTTTAATTGATGGCACTGAAGACAGTAGCGAATTAGATACTAACATTCAAGAGTTATCACTTCTAATAGAGTCCAGTACTTTGTCAAATGTTGCTGACAATATTCTTTATTATATTTCAGGTTATGTAGTGAAACAGCTTAGCACAAACCTAATCTGCAAAGAATGTATAAGTTTGTTAACAACAAAAGCAAAATTAAAAATTGGTCATTGCAATAGCCATACTATGGTATGTAATACCATCAAAATGCAAAATCGTTTACATGCAATGTAACTAAAGGTGGATTAAAATTTGTTTCTGATGGAGTATTGTTTGTTGTGCAACAAACAGAAAAATTATTTCGTCATTATGTGTCAAATTTAAAAAAAAAAAAAAAAAAAAAAAAAACATTTAGATTACATTCTTTTTTCTGTTTTAAGTATTTGGCACAGGGTAACATTGTCAAAAAATTAAATACTTTGGGTTTTATACATTCAACTGAAGGTGAATTTGTTGTAGAGAGTCTTCACCAAACGCAATTAATAAAACTAATTTGCCAGGACTTATGACAACATTATATTTTTTTCGAATGCCAAGAGAGTAACACTTGATCATCAAAGAAGCAAAACTACCATCATTCATAAATTGAATAAGTTGGTCATTTTTAACAATGTTTAGATCTGGATTAACTGCAAAACATTTTTTTTTCTTGGGAAAACTCCCCGACTACTTTTTAAATTTTTTCTCCATTTAAATTTTTTTATTAAACTATGTAATTTATTTGATTTTTAACTTGAAATCCTCAAAAACAATTTTCTGTAATATTATTATGAACAATGCCTGAACTTATTTAGTTTTGGTAAAGTTTTCTAAATTTTTCTCATTTCAGAATTATAGGACCAAATAAATATTTGTGTTTGACTTGCAATAAACAAGTTTCAAAACTTATATATTTAAAATCATAAGTTATATAATAATATTGAGTATAAAAATCAGTATAATAGTTTGCCATTAAAACTTAAATTGTTCTTTGAATTGGTGTATTGAGTGTATGAATTTGTATTTTGCAATCTTATTATTACATATTTTCAACTGGTTTACTGTATTTCTTCAATTATTTTTAATTTCTACTTCTAAATTAAATCTAGTTTAAAAGTCAACTTTCATTTGTTTACTGTATTCTCATAACTTGTACATAGTAATTTATTTTTAAAACATTTAATTCATGTAACTTAAAATTTAAAGAATTAAATTCTGATCAATAAAAATTAAACACGTTTACAGATATCAACAGTAACTTATCTCAAATATTTGTTCTAAATATACAAATCCTATACTTATAATTATTTTGATCAGTTATATTTATTGGTTAAACCATTTTCTTCAAATATATTTTAATCTTAATTTATTTTTTGCTTGCCAAATATCAAAAGTAACGCGAATACCCCATAAAGATCGAAGAAAATTCACATCGGTAATACAAATTCCTCCAGCCAAACATCTCGCTTCCGCGGAGGCAACGGCTCGTTTCTCCACCGTTAAGCAGTCTATCCAATTGTTTATCTATATCGATGGTCCCACTTTACGAAGCGGAACTAAAACTGTAAGCGGCTACCAGAGAATATTGTAATACGTCCCACCTTCGTTTAATAACTTTCCGATTAGCCTGATTGCTAGAATATTGACAAAGTTGAATTTCAAGACGGATATTTAATAGAAAATTATTAAACAAATTTAGTGGTAAAAATGACATACATTGAATTAATGTACTTATTACTATTTGGAATCTCCTAAAATTAAAAACATAGACTAGGTGTGTGAAACATAGCACATCTCTTAATTACATTATAATATGGGTCATTGCAATACAATTTGTTATGGTGTTAATTACCTTTTTTCACTCATTTAAATAAAAATTAAGAATTTGGTGATACTTTTGGCAATAATTTTAATATGGGAAGGGAAAAAAAACAAAAAAAAACGCCAAAACTGCGAAATTGACAATATTATTAGAAAAACATTAGATTTTCCTTTTTTGGGCGTGAAATAAATGGAAATAAATCGTTGATGGGCGGTGCTCAACGACAGAGATAACTCGTTTTTTAACTTTTAAGCATTTATCGCATTTCCTAAAAAAAATTTTAATCAACCTTACGCGCATGCGCAATTTTGACAAAAACTATATTTGCAGATCCCATGACCACCACTAATCCGCACAAAAAATTTGAAGATCGTAAGTCAATTTGTTTCGTGAGTTATGCTGACCCCATACACACAGACACGTAATCACCTTTTTGAATTCAGAATGTTCCAAAACAAAGAGAAATGAGTAAAAAAAAAAAAATACCGAGAGCCTATTTTGACCTATGTTAACATGTGGGAAATTGAAAGTATAAAACTATAAAAGAGTTAAAAAGAGTCGCAGATGTATCAGAATTTTCAGTCGCGCGAATTTTCCTGTCATTAACAGCAAAAACTCTTAGTTTTTAAAGAAGAACCCTTTTGTAAAGCTAATAAAACGAAAATGGGGATGATACCATCTGGCCTAAATGGTCTCAAAAAGGTCTCTATAATGTAAATTAAGGAGACATGAGCCACTGAAATCACGAAAAATTACGTTTTTTGTTTCCGTTCTATAAAAATTGCTAACATCACTAAGTTTAATTTCGAGATTTTTTTTCGAATTCGAATTTCGAATATTTTTTAAATTTTCTTACTGTTTTTCTTTTATTTGAGTTATCCGCTTAAATAACACAAATGTTTGCTCTCTCAAATTTTTTCAATTTAGAGTCAATGAATTAGTTGACTGGAATTACTGAGTTGAGATACTGAGTCTCAGTGAGCATTCAGAGTAGTTCTAAAGCGAACTGTATAACATTGTCTTTTGCAGCGATTTAAGCAGTTGTGTTGTCAAGTTTTTAACTGCAGTTTTGTGCTCTATTGTTGTGAAAAGAACTGTATTCTGTCTACTAGAACGAGAAGTTCTGGAGTTGTTAAGGAATCTGAGAAGAGTTATATTGGAATAAATTTCTGCAAGTTTTGATCTGCTTTGGCTTCAAATCTTCCGTCCACGCAACAGTAAGTTTTGTGACTTGAAATATTACGCCGACATTTAAATGGATTTTAATATCGTATTGTAAATAAGGCTTTTGATATTATTGTTTTTTGCAAAGCGGTAGTTATTCAAAATTATATAGTTATAATAAATCCTACTTTATAATATTAAAAATGATTAACACAGTTTAAAAAAAAAAAAAAAAAAAAAATTAAAAATTTTATTAAGAATAAAAGATATATTTCGAATTTACCTAATATTAATGATTCAAGTTAAAGTTAATTTCTATGGAAAACTAAATTTTATTTTGGAAGCATTTCAGATGAATTTACTTTAGTATGTAATGGGATTAGAAACATATTCTTTTAAATCAGAAATTTGGAACCCTCTATTTATGAACTGGCATTTAAAACTCCCAGCTATCGATTCTACTTTCACCATCTTTTTGATGAAAAACAGTCACCAGAGTAAAATAACATTTAACGCTTGTATGAAAATCAGAAATCGGTGCCAAGTTCCTAAATATAGGATTTGGTTCAAATCTTTTAGAAGATGAACTTTGCTAGAGAGAAATCTACCAAATATTTGTAGAATATACAAAATTTCTTGCTTTAATTGCAAGTTTTAACTCTGCGTTTTTTATGTTTAAATCGTAATGTTTGTTTCAAATACTATTTATTGACGATTTATTTCACGACAAATCCTTACATTTCTGCCCCCCTTTTTTTTTTTTCATAAACGTATTCTGAGAAATAATTTTAATTGGGAAAAATGTTTTAATGAAATTTTATTTAGTGAATTGTTATTAAGTATTATAATTCTATAAAGCTTTTCAAGTATTACGGCGACTTTTTTTTGCTGAGATATCTAAAATATTGGTTGATGTTAAAATCTGCAAACCTTACTTCTCAGTTGCCGATAGCTATAGACAACTCGCGTAGTTTTCTTGATGATTGATTGTTGTTTATTATAGACGTGTGTTACTGGTTCTGAATTCAAAATATACCAGTACGTGACTACTTCTTTTAAACTATGGCTTAAGGGCAGTACTCTTTTGATGTTAATTTAAAAACTAATCACACGTTAATTATTAAAAAAAAGTGCTCCATTGAGCGTCAAATGTGAAATATTTTATGTTTTCACAAAAAATTAAATGTATTTTAACAGATAAGACCTTGAACTCTTAGGAACTTATAAGCTTTTTTTCAAATACGTTAGCGACAATAACAATAGGTGAATTAAAAGATCGTTTCAAACTATTTCTACCGCACCTATTAGAATTTTAAGCTTATTTTTTAGTATACTAAGCTTGTAAGTGTGTCTATATTCATGATAGATACCTACGAATAAATAATTGATTCATTAAAAGTAATGAATGAAAACTGAATTAATTATCACAGAATGTTTAGCAAAGAAGAGCAACTAATTAATGAAAAGCTATATATTTTAAAACTACAAGGTGAGACCGAAAAGTAAGGTGACTGATGTCAAAATAATCGCTGTATTATATATTTCCAGATAAATACATCACTGTCCTTCAAAGTAGTTCCCGCCGTCTACAATAAACATCTGACAACGTTCATACAAGTTCTTGAAACTTCTGAAAATATCCTCCTTTGAGACTGTCTTAAGTTCCTTGGTAACAGCTGCTTGAATGTCTGAGATGTTTGAAAATCGGTTTCCCTTCAGTGCCAATTTCAGTTGTGGAAATAAAGAGGGTGTAATACTATAATACTAGTATTACACCCTCCTTATTCCCCATATCTAGCGCCAACAGATTTTTTTCCTCTTTTCGCGACTGAAATTGGCACTGAAGGGAAACCAATTTTCAAACATCTCAGACATTCAAGCTGTTGTTACCAAGGAACTTAAGACAGTCTCAAAGGAGGATTTTTTCAGAAGTTTCAAGAACTTGTATGAACGTTGTCAGAAGTGTATTGTAGACGGCGGGAACTACTTTGAAGGACAGTGATGTATTTATCAGCAAATATATAATACAGTGATTAGTATGACATCAGTCACCTTACTTTTCGGTCTCATCTTGTATTTTTCTTATTCTGCCTTGAAAGACCTCCGGGAAAGTATCTTATCTCCACTTAGATCGTTTCCCAAACCATTTTCAGGAGCACTCCAATACGATCAACAAAGATCGAAAATGCTGGCAAGAAAAAGTCTTCATTGAACTTATTAGGAGCTTCAATAACTACTAATATTATAAAATTAATTTTAAAAGTAATGAATAAATATAATTAAGCCCTATTAATTATTTTGTATTAAATTACAATTTATTTACAAAATAATTAATAGGGCTTAATAATAATTATTCATTAAAATTAAATTAAATTTGTTGTTATGCTAATACATGTTGTATTTTTGCATTGATAATATGAGGAATTTCAACTAAAAAGACAAGTCCATACACTTCTGAAAACCTTTAATTTATGTTCTTAAGAAGGTTTCCATTTAATAAATACATTTTTGGCAAGTTTACCTTCAACCCTTTGTCCCGATGTTCGTTGCAGGTATAGTAGACGGCAGCTTACCTATCGTCAGGAGTAAAATCTGCCTTCTCTATTACTAGCCATCCGTTAAAGAGCGAACGATTATGAATTATGAGAGATAGAGAATGCCAATTGCTCTTTCAAATTGTGAAAATTATATAAAATATTAGAAAATAACTATAGTGGTAAAAATTACTCGTATGTTTTTTTTTGTTTTTTTTTGTTAAAATAATAAATAAGATGCAATAATATTTTACAATAAATAATTTCAATCCCTCAAAAATTAAAAAAAAAAAAAAAAAAAACTATACGTGTGTAAAACATCGCACAACTTTCATTCACATTATAATATAGGTCATTGTAATAAAAGTTGATATGGTGTTATTTACCATTTGCATATTTTCATCAATTTGGTGATATTTTTGGCGATAATTTTTATCTGGGCCAAAACATAAACACACTAAAACGGTGATTTTGGTGATATTATTCGATAAACAATACTTTGTCCTTTCTTGTGCGTGAAACAGATGGAAATCAATCGTTGAAGGACGATGCTCAAGGGCAGAGAACTTACCTCGTTTTACAAATTTTTTACGCTTTTATCGCATTTTTACGAGAATTTCAGAGGTGGGTACGCTTAAACATTTTAAGAAACATTCGCACAAAGATTTTAATCAAAATCGTTAGAGCTTATTATTAGCAATTTCTGAAAATCATTATTTTTTAATGATTTCAACCTTATGCTCATGCACTATTTGCCATAAACCTTATTTGTAGGTCACATGGCCACCAATAATCCTCACACCAAATTTGAATATCGTAAGTTAATTTTTAATTTGTTCGGAAGTTATACTGACCACGTACACACAGGTACACATCCACTTTTTTGAGATCAGAATGTTCCAAAATGTGGAGAATTGATTAAAAAAAAAAAAAAAAAAAAGGGGGGGGGGGGAAAGAAGGGGGGAAAAAATCGAATTTTTTTCTACCTAAAACTTATTTTGACCTATGTTAACATATGGGTAATTGAAAGTAAACAATAATATTTAAAGAGTTCAAAAGTGTCGTAGATGTTTCAAAATTTTCAGTCGCTCAAATTTTTCTGTCTCTCACAGGAAAAACTGTTGGATTTTAACGCGGAGCCATTTAGTAAAGTTTAAAAAAAAAAATTAATGTGGGAAGTTGGGAATGTGGATGATGCTATTTGGTGTTGGACCTGAAATGGTTTCTACTATGTAAATTAACTATTGAAAATATATATGAATTCATTTCTATAATTCGATAAATAATTATTACTAAACTTCCTACTCTTCAGAAAACACCTTTCACCTTAATACCACTTTTTTTAAATGACTCTCCTCCCCAACAAGTGTAAGAGCGCTTAGTAACTAACGGTTTACAACTAAGACCATTACATTTTCGTTATGTATGGAGTGAACCAATTTTTTTCTCCACCGAATGGAAACGGTTAGAAGGAAGTTCGTTCGAATATCGCCCATCAGAATGAATTAGGAAAGAATGAAATGGTTCCTATTAATATTTCATTCAAATGATTTTGAACAGAAAGAAAATGGTCAGATGATTTTTATTTCGAATTTGTTTCTTTCAAAATCTATTCGTCAGAAGCTTGTGAATTTGGCTAAACTTTACTGCTTATCGGATATTTGGCATTGCATATGTACTGTTAGTGATTAAATTCGCAGTCATTCACGCCGACCAAACGGTATAGTGGTTAGAGTGCTGGCTTCTAGACCGCGAGGTTGCGGGTTCGAGTCCCGTGTTTGCGTGTTGGCATGGATGTTTATAAATGTATGTTGGTTTGTTAAATGACGAAATGTTTCGGCGCATTATAGCCCTCGTGTTGCTGACGCCGCCAGATAATCTGAATACAACCAACCAGCCAACGCAGTCATTCGTTAATGCAATATTATTTTAAACTCAGTTTTAAATATGTCTTTTTTTTTTACATTTCATTGTCTTTTTCTTTAATTATAATATAAAGGACCTCTAAGAATTTCCAAAGACTTTTAAGAACCTTTAAGCATTTTCAACTACTTTCAAGGCCTTGAAAACAAATTCAAAAATAGTAAGCACTTTTAATGACTTTTCAATGACGGTGGGAACACTGATTATGCCCCTAAGGTGTACGTATACCCTACAATTCACGAAAATCGACAAGAATATTCATTTTTTTGTTATTATATTATAATATTCTCTGATACTTTAGCTTTCAAACAAAACTAAACGTTTGAAAATATCCTTAATAGTTTTTAAATTACAATCAATTATAGGTAGGTACTTCCCTTGTTAGATACCACGTTTTTAAAATTTTAAACCTGTTTTCTGACGAACTGTATTTTGATTATGTAACGCTTTATTCAAACAACGATAATTCAACAACAAAATGTTCAATTATAATTTTTTTTCTATCATAGTAATCTACATAATAGGCTAGATGTTTTGAAACTCAATTATATAATATTGGTTGAGAAATTGATTTTTTAGGGATTTTTAAAACTTAGAATTCTTTGAAAATGTGGATTTTTTTCATGTTTTCACACAAAATAAATTGTAAAACAAAAACTCTTCTATATAAGAAACCTAATTGAGTTTCAAAACATTAAGAATAATATTTCGAATGGTTTCCAAGTAGAATTCCGTTTCTAAGTAAATTAGAATTTGATATATCATTGTTTTAAAAAGGTACTAATTATCCAATTAAAGCTTAATTAACAAATTAATAATTGCGAAATTTGAAAAAAAAAATTATGGAATTATTTTAATCATATACTTTCTAACTAATTTAAAAAAGAATTGGATTTTTAAACTCAGAATTTAAAAAAAAAATGTTCTAGGGTATACATACACCTTTTAAGAAATCTGTCGGAGGAATGACGCAAAAGGCAAAGAGCTTTCCTTCACAAAGAGCTGTGATGAAGGCACGCTTAACGCTTGCCGACTGTACGTGTTCCAACCTCTTCCTCTTTCCCCTCCTCCAACAGCAAAATCATATATATCCTTTTAAAGTTTGAAAACTGCTATACAACTTTTACTTTATTTTTTTTGTGATATTATGTCAAATAAAAATGCTGCGCCACTAAGACATTAAAATGAAATCGAAAATGTTGCCTATTTTAGCAAATTCACGAAAAAGTATTATTTTGACAGTAAGATGCTAAAAGCTTTTTTAAAGAATAGATAACAAGGAATAAAATGAGAAAAAAAAATATGAAGATGCAATGATTAGTAATGGAGATACGAGTGATAACAAAAGGGCTGGTATTTACATCAAATTGCAGAGCTATGACCTTAGAAAACAGAGGAGAAATCCCGACTACTGCTCAGTCTTTCGCAGTGAACTGATAGCCATCCATAAAGCCCTTAGCCTTCTTACGTCTCTTCCCCATTGAAATGAGACTTGGATTTTGTCTGACAGCAGAAGCGCACTACAACCATCGATATAGATAAACAACTGGATAGACTGCTTAACGGTGGAGAAACAAGCCGTTGCCACCGCGGAAGCGAGATGTTTGGATGGAGGAATTTGTATTGCCGATGTGGATTTTCTTCGATCTTTATGGTGTATTCGTGTTAGTTTTGATATTTGGCAAGCAAAAAATAAATTGAGAATAAAACAAATTTGAAGAAAATAGTTTAACCAATAAATATAACTGATCAAAATAATTCTAAGTATAGGATTTGTATATTTAGAACAAACATTTGAGATTAGTTACTGTCGATATCTGTAAACGTGTTTCATCTTTATTGATCAAAATTTAATTCTTTAAATTTTAAATTACATGAACTAAATGTTTTAAAAATAAATTATTATGTACAAATTATGAGAATACAGTAAACAAATGAAAGTAGACTTTTAAACTACATTTATTTTAGAAGTAGAAATTAAAAATAATTGAAGAAATACAGTAAACCAGTTGAAAATATGTAATAATAAGATTGCAAAATACAAATTTATACATTCAATACACCAATTCAAAGAACAATTTAAGTTTCAAAGGCAAACTAGTATACTAATTTTTTATACTCAATATTATTATATAACTTATGATTTTAAATATATAAGTTTTGAAACTTATTTATTGCAAGTCAAACACATATATTTATGTGGTCCTATAATTCTGAAATGAGAAAAATGTAGAAAACCTTAACAAAACTAAATAAGGTCAGGCATTGTCCATAATAATATTACAGAAAATTGTTTTTGAGGATTTCAAGTTAAAAATCAAATAAATTACATAGTTTAATAAAAAAAAAATTAAATGGAGAAAAAATTTAAAAAGTAGTCGGGGAGTTTTTCCCCAAGAAAAAAAATGTTTTGTAGTTAATCCAGATCTAAACATTGTTAAAAAGGACCAACTTATTCAATTTATGAATGATGGTAGTTTTGTTTCTTTGATGATCAAGTGTTACTCTCTTGGCATTCGAAAAAAATCTAATGTTGTCATAAGTTCTGGCAAATTAGTTTTATTAATTGCGTTTGGTGGAGACTCTCCACAACAAATTCCCCTTCAGTTGAATGTATAAAACCCAAAGTATTTAATTTTTTGACAATGTTACCCTGCGACAAATACTTAAAACAGAATAAACAATGTAATCTAAAGGTTTTTAATTTTTTTTTTATTTTTTTTTTTATTTTTTTTAATTTTACACATAATGACGAAATAATTTTTCTGTTTGTTGCACAACAAACAATACTCCATCAGAAGCAAATTTTAATCCACCTTTAGTTACATTGCATGTAAAGGATTTGGCATTATGATGGTATTGCATACTCATACCATAAGTATGGCTATTGCAATGACCAATTTTTAATTTTGCTTTTGTTGTTAACAAACTTATACATTCTTTGCAGATTAGGTTTGTGCTAAGCTGTTTCACTACATAACCTGAAATATAATAAAGAATATTGTCAGCAACATATGACAAAGTGTTTGACTCTATTAGAAGTGATAACTCTTGAATGTTAGTATCTAATTCGCTACTGTCTTCAGTACCATCAATTAAAGTACGCTTACTGGAACGAATTTCAAATATTGAACTTTGTGAACTGTAATCTAAGTTCAAACAATTTGCAGTGGAACTTGGGGACACAGTATTTTCTAAGGGCATATTTAAATCGAAGTTTTCTAAGGGCATATTTAAATTGGTTTACGTTAGGGTTGTTATTGCATCCTAATCTTGATCTTATACATGAAAATTGCAATTCCACATGATCCTGAGATATCTTGTACGTTAGGAAATATTTACTAGGGTTCTCAATTTCTATCACCAAATGCATGGCCAGCTTTTGAATGCTGTTTATGCATATTACAAAACCAAGTGCAAAGTTTTACGAGGATGTTTGAAGACAGAAGTGATCGCTATCTTCATTGAAGAAATATAGCTCAAGGTTTCGTTTAAAAAAGTTTCCCAGCTTGACTTATTTGCAAGCCTTAAAGGTTGTTTAAAACCTGAGCTAAACGGGTTGCGACTGTTTAAACAATCAAAGAATCTGTCAATTACTCTTATGAAATGAACATTGGCTTCTGAACCATTAAAATTGTGATCGCTTTTCGACAAATGCTCGATTGCATCAGGTACACTACCACTTAAGGTTTGTGCAACTAATCGTACATTTATTTTCTTATTTGTGTACATTATGTGAACCCCAGAAAGAGAATTAGCAAATGTAAGTTGTTCTTTTCTTTGCAAATCATTTAGTTTTGTAATATAATCCCATTTTACAACGCCTATATTGACATTATAAAACCCATTTCGGCTAAAGTATTTCTGGCTAATTTCAACACGTGACAGAGATAAAAAAAAATGCAAAGACTTCTAACTCAGAAGCAGGATGTTTAAAAGAAGTTTTGAAATCGTTTCCCTATTTCAAAATTACACCCTAAATCTGTCAATGTGTGAGTGTTAGGGCCTTATTATACAGAGCCACTCGAGTGGCCAACGCGCGCGTTAGCTTCTAACGCGCACGCATGCCACTCTTCGCGGACCATTATATCCTATGGAGCTTATTATACAGAACCACAGCAGTGGCTAGGGGTCGCGTCTGTGGTTAGTGGCGAACGCGCGCGTCAGCTTCTAACGCGCACTCACGCCACTCTTCGCGGACCATTATATCCTATGGAGCTTATTATACTGAACCACAGCAGTGGCTAATGGTCGCGTCTGTGGCATGAGCTGACCACTGCAGTCGCCTACCCTCGCTACTTGTGGCGTGCGTGCGCGACTGTGGTAGAGGACTATTGTTTGTTTTGAAGCGTATTAAGTTTGTTTACAGACTTGCCTTGACCCAGTTATCTAGTCAGGCCCTGATCATCGACAAAGCCCACAAGATCTGGCCCTTGGGCCCAATATATGAGGGGGCCTCGAAATTAAGTGTAAACCTCTATCTTTTGTTTCACAGAAGTTATGTGAATATATTTATAATCTGTATAAAATAATTTTTTATATAAAAATCATTTTGAATTAATCTTGAACCGTCTTTAGTATCCCAGAGTGTATTTAATCAAATAAATTAAACCATCATTTAAAATCTTAAATAATATAACCCATAAAAATAGAGTTTTAAAAAAATCCGATATGCATTGTCAATTTTTGTATTCATTAACACAGGGTCGATATCAAAAACATTTGTATCAGCAAAATGAGTGGCAAACTACGTTTCAATTTTTTTTTTATTAAAAATGGACGTGAAGTTGTGCTCTCACATAGAAATATAATTTATTTATACTGATTAAAGTAATGTTATTATTTATTTATTAAAAAAAATAATTTACCAACAAGAAAGAGTTTCAACAATGAACGATTCAATGTTATTTTAATGCGATTGGATGACTCCAAGTTGGTTAATTAATATTTCGTAAAAGCGACATTTGAGTGACAGTAACAACCCCAAAATTTGATAAAATGCATTGTCATCGACATCGAACCTATCTGCCAAGTTTAAACCTCATTGGATGGGAGTAAGAGGATGATTAAGCAGCCGCAAATTCCGCTTTCATTGGCAAACAAACTAACACACAAAGTCGAAGTTAATATAAAGGATTTAAAAACAAGACTTCTTGAAAGATAGAGAAAAAAAATTTAAAGAAAGTCTTGACGAATTTATTGTGAGATCAGCTTTTCGAATATTCACACTGAAATTGTGAATAAAGCTGCAGATATTGTTGTCATGGATATTACTATACATTGTGATAGTGAAATGCAATGCTATATATAACAAAGTTTTTCCTCTTTTGATCTATAAATTTGATTGTTTGAAATTTGTTTCTTTATTTGTGATAAAAAAAACTTTAGAATACAATATTAACCTTACTTTATCAACTTTGTCTATTTTGACTTTTTGTCAAGCAAATTTCCAACAAATCTCGCTTTTGAAAAAGAGGCCCCTGAAAGTGTCCCTGCCTTGGGTCCCAACTTGTCATGGTCAGGCCCTGTGTCAAGTGTTCCTTGAACATCGATTATTTTAATATCTATAGTTCAAACGATTGTTCAGATGAACAATCGAGTGAAAAATCGATAGTACTGAAAAAGGGCAAACTATCGATTGTTTCATGGTAAATAAGACAATCGATTGTTGAAATTTAGTGAGAAACAATTGTATGCGACGATTAGTTTTCCTTTGACAATATTATTGGGCTGTGTAGCTGTTCAGGATATAAATTGAAATGTTGCATTACGTTGTAGAATAAAGCTTTTACAGAGGCTATATTATTTTTATATAATATTGCATGCATTTGCACTTGCGTATTGCACATTTGTATAACATGATGTATTGCAAATAGGTAATACCTGGATGTATTGCAAATAGGTTTCGCACATGTGCATTGCATATAAGTATTGCACATGTGCAGGACAGACGCTAGCGGGGTGGGGGGGGGGAGGAGAAGCGTCTAGGTCTTTAAGTTTTAGAAAGTTGAAGAGTCGAAATTTTATTGCATTCTAGTTTTATTCCGATTCAGAAGGAAACCGAATTGAATGAAAAAACTAAAAATGGGGCATAAAAAAATGTGTAGAACAACTGTATTGAAAATATTGGAAGGCTGTTCAAACTGGGTTTGACGAATCGGAAATTCTATACTAGAAGTCTGCAGTTCATCAATGTAGGGGGAGAGAAAGAATCTTCACCTACACTTTCTCTCTACCTACTTTGATGGCCTGCGAACATAATTATAACGATAACTTCAAGATAATTGAAATCGTCAAATAGTATTAAAAAATCTTGTTTGTAAGCAAGTCGGTGACAGCTGCTAAATGAAATTAAATATAAAAATGCGTGGCACATTGATAGCATATTTTTGTTTGAAGGAAACGGAAAATCATTCGGTACCACATATTTTTATTTTGTGGGATCAACTTATGCTTCTGCTTGAGTCAGAAATGTATCATTGTGACTTTTTGTTTTAATATGGAATGATGAGTTTTTAAAACAGGCCAATTATCAAGTATAATTTTTCCCGTTTGTGCGTCACACATACCACGTTTTCGAATAATCATGTTTCATTTTTACTAAACGTGCAAATGACTAATTGAAGTTTAGTTTCGTAATAAAAAAACCCATTTATTTTTGTTTAGTATAAGCTATTTGACGAAAAATGCAACAAGTTGAGGAAAAAATGTTTTACATTTCATATTGACATAATAAAAGGGGAATGTAATGCGAAAATATAAAGATAATTAAAATAATATAAGGCATAATAAGCAATTTGCAGGGAAAGGAAGGGAGAGGGTAAAAACCGCATTCATGGGCGTCGCCAAGGAGGTACAAAAGAGTGCACCCCCCCCCCTCCCCCCTGGTTTTCGAAATTTTAAAATGATGTGGAGAAAAGTGGTACGATTAACTGAAAATAAAAGTATGCTATAGGTTTTAAAATATTCAATGGAACAGAAATTTAATACAAAACGATTAATTAAAATTTCATTCAGACATCCAACTGAAAAATCAAAGTTAAAGCAAAAAACTAGGGTTGTGGCACATCGTACAACTTTCAATTACACTATATTACTGATGTGGATTTGTGTCATTTATCATTTATTGAGAAAATATGGCCAGTTTGGTGATATTTTTTTGTTGCGATAATTCTTATACGCATCTTTAAAAAAAAAAAAAAATACCCATTCTGGTAATATTTATTTCTATAATTCTTATGTTATCCTTTCATATAAGTGAAACTGCTCAGAGGAGAAACAACGATCGTCGATGAGCTATGCTCAAGGAAAGAGAATTTTATGTTGAAGGTATTCGTTTTTCAACTTTTTACGCCATTAAAGCATTTTTAGTGAAATTTTGGATATGGAAAGGTTTAGAACACATTAAGAGGCATTACCACTGAGATTTTGAACAAAATCGTTAGAGCGGCTCTTTAGCAATCATTGAAAACATGATTTTTTTTCAATGGCAGCTACCTTATGCGCATGCGCAATTTTTTCGAAAACCTTAATGGTAGGTCTTTGGACCATCACCAACCCTCACACCAAATTTGAACACCGTAAGCCAATTTGTCGAGAGTTTATGCAGACTACGTACACACAGACAGACATTTTTTCCAGATCACTTTTTTGAGATCAAGATGTTCCAAAACGTGTTGAAATACAAAAAAAAAAATCGATATATTTTATTTTTTTTAGCGAACTCTACACTTTTATTACCCTATGTATTACATATGGGTAATTGAAAGTAAAAAAATAACTCCCTTGCATTCCCTGTAGAGGTCATTAACAATCTCGTGAAAATAATTCAGCCGGCACTCATGGCCGCGTGTCGCTAATGCATGTGCATGTATGTTGTGCAGTTCCAATAAGTGCTTCTACTACATAAATAGTGTGGTGCGGTGATCAATTTCCTTGAATTTTCTACAAAATGGATAAATTTCGTTTAATTTCAAATCAGTGAATATTAATTATATAAGTTTGACAAAAGACTGTCGTAAGTTTTTTTTAATTAATTTACTCAACTGCTAAGTACACCAATACTCTTAGAAAAAAATAACTGACAATATTAACTTATTATTCCAACTAATGGACAACTTTGACGCGTTACAGTTACAGTAAGTAATGTGCTTGTAGTAAGTCAAGTAACATCTAAAAAATTATAACATACAAATTAAAATCATTTACACAAAAAAAAACTTGTTGTCGCCTTCTCTTAAATCATCATGCAGAGTATGAAATAAACCTATTGAGGGCCTTCTTGATAAGAAGGGACGCACTCCTAAAGTTCTATTCTTTCTTCGTTTCTTAATGATAAGCATGCGCAATTCATCATCCTCAATTGACCAAAACATTTTGAATACAGAAAGGGGAACGAAATCATAACAAACACGGACGCTAGGCCTGGCCACTGCAAACGCGTGGATGCGCCACTGCAGTCACTAGCCCGGGCGTCTGACTCGAACGCGCGCGTTAGCCACTCGAGTGGCTCTGTATAATAAGGCCCTTAGTTTCGCTTTCATTTTCCATTTCTTTGCCAAATGCCCTTGAAAACGCATAAAAACAAGGATTAAATAAATATAAACCAAGTGTTTTATTCTAGATCATAATACTATTTGTTCTGAATTTAAAATATATTATTTATGATATGAATTGCCACATAAGAGATCAACCATTAACCACGAGCGGTCGATGTTAAAAGGGTCATTTTGTATATATTTTTCAATAATAAATAATAAAAAAAAATACATTTGCATATTTGAATAACTATTTTTTATTTACCGATGGAAACTCTTGTTGATATTTTTTCGATTTGCGCTGTTGTTGCAATTATATGCAACACAGTAGTTAACCATGATTCAGGAAATCTTCCCACCAGTGACAGGAAAACAAATATTACTGCCGGCGAGTTTTTCGCCCAGCGTTGCCATCGGAGCAGTCTATCCAGTTGTTTATCTATATCGATGACTACAACACCTGAGTGATTGGCGGGGTGTTAGAGACCATGTCGGAGTGGCAATACTTAATAAGTTAAAACGACTTTCCGCATCGCATCAGATTCATCTGCAGTGGATCCCCTCCCACGTTGATCTTGAAGGGAACGAGAATGCGGACATGTTGGCAAAGGCTGGTGCTGGTGAGGCCTTTGTTCCTTCAATGCCTCTCACCTTTACGGAGATTCATTCTCAGATTAAACACAGGAACAGGACTACTTGGATTGTCCCCCCAGCGCACAACCATTGGTATCAGTATCCCCGTCCTGGGTGCTCCCTTGCTCAGGGTTTTAATAGACAGGAACAAACTACTCTTGCCCGCTTTCGAAGTGGCCCCCTTCAGACATTGAAATTTATTGAGGGATCCAGGAGCTTCGAAATCTGCAAACACTGCTCTACTGAACAGGCTTCGTCTGATCACATCCTCACGTGCCTGGGACTATCTAAGAAGGATTTGGCCGACGACCCTGTTTTGGTGTTGGATTTTTTTGAGGGTGTGCGACATCATGGACCTGATCTAGCTCTGCTGGCCTCCGGGGGCATGCAACAACAACAAAAGGGCTTGCAAAATGAAGTTTAAGGGGTGAGAGGGGAAGTAAGCAGAAGGGGGAGGAACGGGGACTTTTGAGGAAATTCTCATCTAATTAGCTCCTAACAACTTGGAAAAATTCAGCATGTTTCTAATTTCTTCCGACATAAAACCTTCATTGCTTGAGCTGCACAAACAATACGTCAGTCCCACCAAAATTGATGAAGCAATCTTTGATTATAATCAAAACATTCATGCCTCTTACATTGCACCGAAATAAGCTAAGGCAAAAGTGGGAAAGAAAATCTACTTAAGATTCTAGGCCTTATAAACCATTATTTTCCCCCAATTAATTTATGTTCACCATGTCATTCGATATGCAAAAAATATTGTTTATTAAGCCTTGTTATTAAGAGTTATGCAGATCTATTTGAACTCCTTTGGCCAACTAATTTGTGGACACCCTGTATTTTACACTCCGTGCTTATATAAAAAACAATAATTTATTACTTACCTTTGAACATTGGTTCTTAATATAGTATAGATTATTGTTTGTACTGTTATGTATAATGTTTTTAATGAGTTATGTATTAATTATTAGAAAGTTTGCTCAGAATTTAAATTGGGGATAATTTATAATCCTTCTTTAATTTTACATCTTTGATTCAAAGGAAATTTATTGTCATTTTTCTTTTCTTTTAAAGGGATTCAGCAATAACTTAGGATATAAAATAAATCAAGTAGAAAGTTTAGTAATTGCATCACGAAAAATATAAAAATGCAGTATTTTGGTGCCAATAAAGTAAACTTATAAAAACGGTCAAGTATAAGTAAGTATTGATCTGCGCAAAGTAACTAAACATTCACATTCATACACACATACATAGAGTACTTGCTCTGAAATGCTTTTCAATATGAATATAGATTATATTTAGTACAAAACGTCCAATTCCTTCCTTGAGTCTAATCTGCATACACAATAAACCAGCACCCAAACAATTGAATAATTCTAACCCTGAAATTGGTAATCGCTTTTATGTATTCTCAACCGCAACACGATCAATAAGATCTTTTCTACGACCAAATGTACTGAACTGACATCGCTAGCTATTTTTCCTCTGTGCGAAATCCTGTAACTCTCAGTCTCCCAAAAGGCGACGAAGGTATCATGAAAGTCCTCCCTTTCGGCCAGGATAGGGGTCATTCAATTTGCTCGAAGAGGCCTCCTTATTCAGGGAGTCAAGCGCCATCTCAAAAGAAGAAGTAGATAACAGAGGTGTGCTGACGTGTTTGCCGTCGTCCTATTCTTGTGTACTATCGATTGATAGGATTTGGATGATGTTGGGATGAAGGAATTCTCGGTTCTGTGATTCCGAATAAAATGGGGAAGGATTCACTGATTACATAGTTATATACTAGAGGTCGGAAATATCGATCAAAATAAATATCGATACTATATCGTTGCATAGAAAAAAATATCGATATGATACATGATTTTTTTTTTTTTTTTTTTTTTTTTAATTTTTTTTTTTTTTTATTTGATTTACAATTTTGCCAAAAACGAAGTTTTCTTAGGCAAATTTCTACTTTTCATGAATTCATGCCAAAATTGTTTTAATAAATAAATTATAAAAATTGTTTTTATAAATAAATTATACTATCAATCAGAATAAATAAAATAAATTTGGATGTCAATGCGTAAATTCACATTTATTTTTAAAGAAGAAATTTTGAAAAGTAGTTTACCGCATATTTTGCTGATAGATGTTTTTAATATTTAAAATTAGATGCAAATTTCAGGCACACGTTGGCAACAGAAACGGCGCTTTGTTAATGACTACTAATAAATGATCTTTTCTTTCCATTACATTATGTTATCTTTTTGATTAGGGTGCCATTTTAACTGTCTCACAGTCAAGTTGAAACTTTTGATTTGAAGATTTTGAAAAGGGAATAAAGAAAATCGAGAAAAAAAAAACGCATGGAACTAAAGAACGATCATCAAAAAACTAAACATGTTTGAAAATATCGATATATCGATGACTTGTATCGATATTTTTAGTATCGATATTTTATTAAAAAAATACATCGATAAAACTATCGTCGTATCGATACATCACCGACCTCTATTTTATACTGCACGCTCTAGTGGGTTGTTATTGAATGAGTAAAGTGTCTGCTAATCCAAATGAACTCGATGGATGTCTGAATGCAGGAATTCTTGTATTTATACATATATGTATTGCTCTTACATATATTGTATTTATGATCCTGCAACTATTGTATATTGTATGTACAATCCTCTAACTATTGTATTTTGTAGGTATGATCCTGTAATTCTTGTATGCAAATTCTATTTCTATATACGTGTATATATATATATATATATATATATATATATATATATATATATATATATATATATATATATATATATATATATATATATATATATATATATATATATATATATATATATATATATATATATATATATATATATATATATATATATATATATATATATATATATATATATATATATATATATATATTTTTTTTTTTTTTTTACTCAACCAACCCTGTTGTTGGTCTTAAAATTTATATTTGTAAAAAGAACTAAAGAACTGACACATTTGAAAAAAGAAATAAAAGATAAAAACTACGGGTGTGGAACATCGCACAACTTGCGATTACACTATATTACTAATGTGGATTTGTGTCATTTACTGTTTTTATATTTACCTCAATCATTGAGAAAAAATGGCCAGTTTGGTGATATTTTTTGTGGTAGTTTTTATATGCACCTTAAAAAGAAAAAAGAAAAAAACTTCGCCAAAATGAGTATTTTGGCGATATACTTTTCGATAATCCTTATATTATCCTTTATTATAAGTGATACTAAGAGGAGAAGAAGAAACGATTGTGGATGAAGTATGCTCAAGGAAAGAAAACTCTGTGTTGAAGGCATTCTTTTTCATCTTTTTAAGCTATTAAAGCATTTTTAAGGAAATTTCGGAGGTGGGGTTGTTTAGAACACCTTAAGAGGCGTTAGTACAGCGATTAAAAAAAATCGTTGGAGCCGTTTTTAAGCAATCATTGAAAAACATTATTTGGTTCAAGAAAACTCGGAAATCATGAGAATTATATATGTACAAAAAAAGTTTGACGCTAACTGGCATGGAATACAACAAAGAAGTTTTCAAAATAATGTCAAGTCTTAAATTGTTTAAAGTATTCTTAAATAAGAAAACCCCAAAATTGCAACGAAAATATGTTTTTACAATTTTATTTGGTCACGTCTCCAAATGGCATTGTTAATCAGTATTTGCACGAATAAAATTGTTCAAATGAGAGTGTATGATGCAGTAGATAATTGCAACCGAGAAAATATTGTTGCGTGGATGGGTTCGAAGGACTTGAAGCCAGAGCAGATCAAAACTTGCAGAAATTTATTCCTATAAAACTCTTAGCAGATTCTTGTACAACTCCAGAACTTCTCGTTCTAATAGACTCAATACCGCTCTTTACACAGCAATAGAGCAAAAACAGCAGTTAAAAACTTAATACACAACTGCTAAAATAGCCGCAAAAGACAATGCAATACAGTTCGCTCTTGGAACTACTCTGAACGTTCGCTGAGAGGCAACTAACCAGAAAAGTCACTAACTCAACTCACTGCAGGCCTTATATAAGAAAGTCAACCCTTCGCGAATCTTCTAGAGATAGAAATTTGGAGGATTTTCCAGATCGTAGTCGAAAAGCCCAACACATGTACATGATGGGGACCGAAAATGTAGCTAAATGGTCGCCAAGTTTGGCGACATTTGGCAATTTCTCGCTAAATTTGGCGACCAAAATTAGTCGCCAAAACCGTCGCCAATTTGGCAAGATTGCTATTAACCATAATTTTAAATAGCCTGCCCCTTGTAAAACTCGTTTCCCAGCATGATCCCTGTAGAACTCGTTTTCAAGCATTAAGAGACGCATTGCAGGAAAGCGAAGTAAAGTGAACTCTTGCACTGCCTTATGCGAAATGTACATAAATTTTCCTTTTTACATAATTAATACTACGAAATATTTACAAATATACAGATATTAGTAACAATATAATTAAATGCAAAGGTCTTTCAAAATGACTATTACGTCTGGACTTTACTCCTATCGAA
Source organism: Linyphia triangularis (assembly GCA_963978545.1). Classification (NCBI taxonomy): domain Eukaryota; kingdom Metazoa; phylum Arthropoda; class Arachnida; order Araneae; family Linyphiidae; genus Linyphia; species Linyphia triangularis. Next base: position 13,539,368 of record OZ021731.1, read on the forward strand.
CATTGCAAATGACTGGAAGGATCGGGATAATGTAATCAAGATTATGTAGTTAAAATGTGCATAAAAGTAGCTAAAGTAGTAATTATTAAAAAAAAAAAATTAAAAAAAAAAAAAAACAGAAAGTGTAAATGTAGGTTGGAAAACTATCTAACTGAATACTCAGATAAACTATCATGTGTTGAGAACTACAACTATGCACTTGAAACAATTTTTTTTTCTCGAAACTAGGATTTTTACGACGTAAGACCTGATTTACACGCTACCAGTCGAGGTTCCAGTTTAGATAGCCTGCCAGTGACGTCATGTGACGTCATCAGGCTACTGGTTTCAGTAAACCAAAATTTTCTATTTAATGGCGCCGGCGACTCCGATCAACCAATCACGTGCGTTCTCCCGTTATAACCGATAGACGGCGCAACGGTCGCTTAGCTGACGTCACAGAACTGGCGATCTAAACTGGAGGCCTGACTGGTAGCGGGTATATCCGGCTTAAGTATTTTATAATAAACCACTTTTCCAATTATATCTGCAACTTTTTTATATGTACTTAAATTTTAATCTGTAGTACGATGGTTTACATGAGCTTTTCTTATATAATTGATTTTAAATTTACAGACTAAAAATGCGCAAAAGTTATTCTGCAATTATCAAAAATGCTAAATAGAAGTATATACAATTATATATGGATGAAAGCAAAACATAACAATGAATGTACAAAAACTCTTGCGAAAACATTTAAAGTAATGTGGGTGCAGTGCGATTAGGAACATCGCAAAACTTAAAATTACACTTAATAATGGTTACTGCATTTAAATTTGCAACTGATTGTAACCAGTTTTACTTTCATAAGTTTCCAAATTTGAAAAAGGGCTAGTTTGGCAATGTTTATTGCAATTAATACTTCCACACACACACACAAAAAAAAAAAAAAAAAAAAAAATGCATAACCGCAACATTGTGAAATTCACGATTTTGTTTCCGATTAATATTACATTACCCTTTCTTCCAAGTGAAATTAAGCGAAAATAATTTTTTTTTCTGTAATAGATTCATTTCAGTAGAAAAAGTAGTGACCTTACAAAAAAGCAATCATGAAAAGTAAAAATTTTCCCCGAAAAACTTTGTTCCTGGAAAAATTGAAAATCAAATAAAAAAAGAATCACATATCGATATTTTTTTCTATGCAACGATGTAGTATCGATATTTATTTTAATCGATATTTCCGACTTCTAATCCACTCACAAACACGCATTTTTTCTAGTCCACTTTTTACTTTCATATTACTCGTATATTAACATGGAATAATAAAAGTGTTGCATACGTTTTTTTTTTTTTTTTTTTTTTTTTTTTTTTTTTTTTTGTGATGACTTAAAAAGGTGGTCGAGAAGAAATACTTATGCCTCTGCGTGTTCGTAGTTAACATAGCTCCTGAAATAATTGCCTTATTGTGTTCAACTTTTGTTCAAGGGTTAATAGAGGCCATTAGACCTGCCATTAAGGTTTCCATCAAAATTGTGTATGCACAGAGGTAGATGCCATGGGAAATGTTGTTACTGCAACTGTGATATAAGAGTCTAACGATTTCATTTAAAATTGCTGTATCTGCCTTTTTACCCTCTATGTGTCATTGACGCATACACACGTCTTTCAATCCAAAGTATTTCCAGCAATAAACAACATTTTTAAATTTATAAATAAAATATTTTTTTAAATATTTTTATTAAGATAATAGTTTAAAACCCATTTGAAACAAAATAAATAAATAATAATTGAAAAAAATAATAATAATAATTATATACTGAATCAGGAATATAATTTAAAAATTTTCGCAGGGAAAACAATTGTACAATTTCGCCCATTCCTTGGACACTCGCCGACCAAACGGTATAGTGGTTAGCATACTAGCTTCTAGACCGCGAGGTTGCGAGTTCGAGTTCCGTGTAAGGCATGGATGTATATAAATGTATGTTGGCTTGTCAAATGAAGAATGTTTCTGTGCATTATAGCCCTCGTGTTGCTGACGGCGCCAGATAATCTGAAAACAACCCACAACCTTGGACACTCAGAGGGCGGTGCTCTAAAAATCACTACCTATGAAATTTCCATGGGAACGCGATAAGGCGTAACAAGTTGAAAAACACGTCCTTAATGCTGCGTTCTCTCTTCATTAGAGTTTCGTCTAACAACAACATTTTCTCCTCTATTTCACTTATAACAAAGGATAATGCAATGTTTATCGAACAACATAAGGACAAATTCGCCATTTTGGCAGTGTTTTTTTTTCTTCTTCTTTTTTTTTTTTTTTTTTTTTCCTTCTGCCAATCTAATAATTATCACCAAAATTGAAAACTGAATTACATCAAGCCACTGCGTGTATAAATGCATTGGCCAGTATTAGGTGTATTAGAAAGTTGTTCTATGCTCCACATCCCTAGTTTAATTTCAAACGTGTAAAAATCCAAAAATAAAATCGATTTTGAAATTTGTTTTTGAGTTGATGCAAAATATTCATTGCTTTATATTTGTCATTTGAGTAATTAATTGCAAGTAAAATTGGAGACTTTTTGTTGAATAGCCTTTTTAAAAATGTTTCTTATATACTTGCTATTTTAACATTACCGAAATAGAGAAATAAAAAACATAAGTGAACTATCATAAAATAAAATGGTCCATATACCTATTTAGAAAGTAAATTCTCACGTAACTGTATCCGTAAAGTGCTCCACAAAACTATATAACTATAAACGAAAATCATGTCCTGAAATTATTTATAGGTAACTATATACCAAAACCACACAAAATCAAATGAAATGAAGATAAAATGCCAAATACATATTTCATTTGCAATCAAATAATAAAAAATAAAAATAAAAAATAACTTCCCCTTCCACATAATTATAGGTCCATGTAATTTTATTAATTAATTGGGCCACCATTTTTTCGAATTACAGCAAAAATTCGGTCGTTCATGCTATTCTGCAACTTAGTTTTTTTTACTTGAAAGTAAGAGATAAAGTGAAGTAATAATTCAACATTAACCCTGATTTACACGCTACCTGTCGGGCCTCCAGTTTAGATCACCAGTTCTGTGACGTCAGCGAGGCGAACGTTGCGCAGTCTATCGGTGATGACGGGAGAGCGCACGTGATTGGTTGATCAGAGTCGCCGGCGCCAGTAAATAGAAAATGTTTGGAACCAGTAGCCTGGTGACGTCACATGACGTCACTGACTGGAGATCTAAACTGGAACCTCGACTGGTAACGTGTAAATCCGGCATTATACACATACCTGTTTATTTTAGAAGTCGGAAATATCGATCAAAACAAATATCGATATAATATAGTTGCATAAAAAAAAATCGAAAAAATATCAATATATCGATACATGATTTTTTTTTAAATTTATTCATTTGATTTTCAATTTTGCGAGATACGAAGTTTTTCGGGGCAAATTTTTACTTTTCATGAATTCATGACCAAATAGTTGTAATAAATAAATTATAAAAATTGTTTTTATAATAATTATATTAATTGTATTTAAAGTAAATAAATTTGGATATCAATGCATAAATTCACATTTATTTTTAAAGAAGAAATTTTGAAAAGTAGTTTACCGCATATTTTGCTGATAGAGATGTTTTTAATATTTAAAAATAGATACAAATTCCAGGCTCACGTTGGAAACATCTTATCTTTCCATTACATTGTGTTTTCTTTTTGGTTAGGGTGCCATTTTAACTGTCTCTCAGCCAAGTCCAAACTTTAGTTTTGAAGTTTTTGAAAAGGGAATAAAGAAAATCGAAAAAACACATGGAACTACAAAATGATCATTAAAAAACTAAAAAGGTTTGAAAATATCGATATATTGGTGATTTTTTTTTTATCGATATTTTTTTTTAAACATCGATAAAAATAACATCGTATCGATGTATCGCCGAACTCTAGTTTATTTAGATTTAAATAGTGCGTCCAAATGTGTATATTTCCATGGAAATTAATTGATAAATAACTCTGAAATACGTATTATTATTATTATTATTATTATTTTTTTTTTAATAGCGTGTTTTTTTATGAAACAAGAATATAAATTTAATTTAAAAGGAAATTCCTCCAAAGTTAAAAGTTGATCAAATGTACCAGCATTTGTTAATAAAAATACTTATATCTTTATGCAAAGAAGTATAATACATTCTTTTAAAAGTATAATACATACCATATTTCTTTCTTTTTCTTTTTTTTTAAGTTTGAAAGTTTTAAATGACTTTCTCTTTCTTTCACTACATTTAAAGTTTAAGGTTATTTTTCTTTATAAGTTTTTAGACGGATTGTGTGTGTGAATGATTTTGAAAGTAGGGGGATGGATTTCAGTGGTTTTAGAAGTGAGGAGGGAGGGGGGGGGGTGGACACGAGTATTCTCTTGAAAAGTGGGAGGAGCGTCACCCCGCGTCTACCCACACTTCTAGCACTGAACACAACCAAAATATTAATATTTAATTTCAGTGATAATAAATGAACTCTGAAATAGACCAATTCTCTATTTTAGAGTTTTTAGAGATTGCTCTCCCGAACGTTTGAAGAATGACTTCGCATATTTCATTCACTTCAGAGAAGCGTTGAGACTATTTCCCCCAGCAATAAAAAAAGAAATCGCGATTTATATTTTTCCGGGGCATTTTATTCCGATCCCCTATTGTTTTCACTGTTTTTAAATTTAAATGAGATGGAACTTTACTGTTTTACTTTCTTGTTTTTGAATGAGCTTGGATAAAACTTTTTAAATATCCATCAATCCGAGCAGGAGATGTATTGCTTCTTTTATCCGTGTCTTTTATGCGACCTACAAAAGGGGGTCATAAATATGCTTTAAAATTCTCTGTGTTTGGGACCTCAGTATCACTTTGTCTGATTCTTGACCTGTGTCGAAGATTGCTTTCTTTAGAAGGGACCCATTTGGATTTGTAACTTTTCGTTTTGTTTCGTATAGTTGGTAAATATTAAATTTTGTTTATCCGAAATAAGACATTTGAATTTTTCGAAGGTTTGAAAAATTAGTACAACCTTAGTACTCTGAAACCTGATAATTAAAAATGCAGATTTTTACAATTTAGTTTGCCATCTATTGAAAATGTCAAAGTTCTCTTACTACTTTAATATTTATTGCACTGGGTGTCTGTCCAAGGACACTATATCCATTCAAATGATTGAATTACTTTTAAGATTAATTAGCATCTAATTAGGCACAAAAATACAAAATAAAAAACTATATAAGAAAATAAGAACTTAAAAACTAACAGTAAAATACATTGAAGAGTTCTATGGCCGATGAGGATTTAGTTTCTTTAAGGAGATCGATGAAAGATGAGTCCTTGGCCCATATGATGCGATCAGAGGGTTCTTTAATGATCTGTCTACCGTCTTGAATTGTTGAATGAAGTTCAGTCACTGATTCCTTTGATGTGGCAGTGAAGAAATTATTATGGTAGAGGTGGAAAATTGGAGATTGGATGCAGCGGAATTCCTGGTGGTCTAGTAGTTAGGAATGAATAGACCATTTTATTTTGTGAAACTCTGGTTTGTCTGGTTAGGGCTGGCAAAGATCGATGTTCTCTGAAGTAGGCTAGAGTGTGTCTTTCTGGGGAAGTGGGTCTTTTGGGACGTCATGTCCAATTTGTAGTATGATCGCTACCACAATTGACTCGTGTGACAGGGGTTTCTTTTAATTTAATACACTCATAGTTAAGTGGTTACCAGCGCATTTGACTCATCTAGATGCTCTTTTGCAACTGGCTCAGGCATGGGAAAGGACATGGCATCGGGGACATTGCTCTCTCACGACCTTTGTATGATTACAGGCTACATTTTAAATTTAGAATGTTGGTTGTATTATGAATTTCTCTTCTTTCATTGGTCTATTGGGGGAGGGTTGACGAAAAATAGTGACATGGGAAAGATATCACCATCCCTTGTCTTTTTTTAGCTTTGACACACTTTCTGCGTAATAACCTTCTTCAATTAGAGCATTGGTTAGGTCTGCAACTGCTGTGTCCATGAGAAGTGATCGAATTAATACCTTGATCGTCTTATCAGCAGCCAGAGTAAAATAGTAATAATAGATGTCTTTCTTGTTGAAGAGTGCGGTGATTTTTCGGTATTTCTTGTAATTTACAGCTCTGTTGTTTATAGCAGTAGAACCGGTGTTCTTAGCGAAATATCCTTAGAACCGGTTGTCTAGTATAAGCTTTTGAATCTGTTTCCAGGGCCACCTGCTGTCGTTAATGATAACAAGCTTTTTACCACGTGCTGAAGTTTCTTTCTGCTCATCATTGATGTTGGCAAAGGAAGTAGATGGAAATTGAAGATCAAAGTTGAAATACAAGATTGAACATTCAAGGGGAACTGGAGAAGTGGCCGAATAGGCTATCTTCTAGACTGTGCGCTTGTTATTGTTTGATCAGTCTTTAAGTTGCTGGCTCCAATTAGAACATGATATTTGGTTTGGAACGATGCAATTACAAATACTTTCTGTAGCATATTGGTACACGTACAGAAGTAATTGATGGTCGACTTACAGAAGGGTAGGTGGTCAGCAACAGTAGAAGCAGGGGCAGTACGGGCAAGGATTTGACGATTCAGTAACAATCGTTCGGTTGACCGTAGAAGAGGTTGCTGTTTGGGACACAACGTCAGTAAACGTTTTGAAAACCTTCTCGACAGCCATGGATCTTGTCTGGAATCTGGTAAAATCATACATGATAGTGGGAGGGAGGTGGTAACGATCGCCTTCTTAACCGTCGGACCATTAATAGGATTAGACAATAAGTTCCTACCGAGAGAGATGAGTTGGAATGAGGTTGTCCATAGTTGCAACACAGTCAGTTTCCGTTGGGAAGTCACGACTGAGATGACTTTGGTTGCAGTGGCGACATCTGGTGGGGAAATTGCTGACAGCAGCAAAGTGAGCAGCGTTGTGGTTCTCTCGCTTTTCTGCCTCTGAGCTGCCGTTTGCATAGCGACTTAAATGAATAGCATCGTCTGCCATTAAAGAATACCCACTCGATTCAGGGAGAGTGGGAAATCCAATATGAAGAGCGGCATCTTTTGCCCTGTTTTTTCCTTCATCTGGGTGTTATGGTGGGGGGGGGGGGAGGGAATCAGTCTTCTTCCTGGAAAGTCAGTCAGCAATATCCGCAATTGAAGTATACTTAGCCAGGCCTCTAACAGCTACTTTAAAAGAGCTGGAAGAGCGAGGCTACTGGAAAGAAGGAATGGGAGGATCAAAAACAGAGGAGGATCCAGGCATTTTGGAGTTGTTCACCTCTCCTAATCGCAATTCCTCCGGAGGGAGAGTAAGAACGAATTTGTCATGAAACGCCAAGAGTCGTTTTGGAAAAGTTCTAATGATTTCAATAAAATCGCCTTCGGCGGAAGAAATATCGGGACCAGCAGCAATGTTATCTGTGACATCTAAATCAGGTACTGCTCTACTGCTTAGCGCCCTTGCGCTTACGTTTAGGTGGCATATCAGAAAGAGCTGGAACTCGTCCGTGAAATACATTTCAAGCAGTCCAGTTAGGAACTTGCACAAAGAAAAACCTAGCTATTCACCAGGGCAGAGTAGCCTCTGCATCTTGCTTTTTTTTTATCCGAAATAGAAAAACTACTACTACTACTATTTGATTTAACTACTACTATTTGAGAATTAAGTGAAATTCCTACACCCCAAAGCAACTATAACTCTGCTAGGATTTTCTTAATTCATTAAGTCAACATGTCGTCCAAATACTTGTAAAAAATGTATTAAAAATATAAGTTTTGAAATTGGTGATTATAGCATTTAATTATATGTTTCCTTAAATATTTAAAATTTATAAACTTTGGGTAACCAGACAAAAAAAAAGTATTAATTACACGACAAGTAATGACATAGTTAGTTATCAATTGAAAGTTAACTCATTCGAAGTCGATGAAATTAACAGAATGATGTTCGATAAAATACCAAAAATTGCGTATCGGTCTTTAAAAAAAGTATTGTGAAAAAGGTCAAGATTCCCTAAGATGGTTTGTTAAAAAGTCTATAATTAAAACAGTATGAAATTACTTTTGATTTTATAAAAACATTTTTTCAAAACTAAACTTTTTACTACTTAAAAGTTATTTATTGATTTATCATTAAAATAATACATTGCAAGAAGAGAATTAGAGATTAGTTTGAAACATAATAGAAATGAAACAAAAATGGGCCTTACTACTGATAGATTTTTGACAAATGGAAACACTGGGCAAAGTGCTTTTTAATTTATTAAAATATCCAGTCTGTATTTTAATTTTAATACATTCCATTTCAGAAATTGTACTTTGATAACACTTTTCTGACACAATAAATCGTACATTTCAAATCTCTTCCTTTTGAACAATTCATGTCAAACACTTTAAACTGTATTAGTCATTAAAAGGTATCCACTTAAAAAACTTATACTCCAAGATAAACTTATCTTCAGATCCAATATTCTTTATTGAATTACAAATTTTATCAAAGTTAAATTAAATTTAGTTTACTCACAAAGCACTTCTCTAAGTCATAAATGATAAATTCGCCTTTGTGCTTTTTTTTTACGAGAAGGACAATGCAAAAAGCTGTTCAATCGTTCTCGTAGCTTAAGTAGAAAAGCAAAACATAGTATAAAGGCTTTTGATCTCAGCCCATCAGCCCATAAGGAATACCTATTCTTCAACTACACATTCATCGAATTTAGTTCCTTTGTTGTTTCAATTGACCAATCAACTTTCAACAATGGAATCACGTGGTCTTCCTTGATTAAATTACGTTAGACATCGGGACAGCCAATCAATTTGCTGGATCCGTTAGACTTTTGTTATCTTTGAAATAATTCGCATTGTTGAATTACTTCAGGGAATTTTTTTTAATTTTTTTTAATGGAGAGGGGGAAAGAGGGGTGTGGGGTGATACTTTAAAAACTTTTTTTCACAGAACAGTTTCGTTTACAATTTTTTTGATTTCAATAATAACAAATTTCTAATTCAATATTTCAAATATGTCATTTAATTTTGGAAAAATAATAAAGTATTGATAATTATCAGTTAACTTAAATTCTAGTATTCTAAAAATAAATCCTTTTTTTTTTTTTTTTTTGTAATTAAGAAAATTAAATTTTAATTTCGCGGCTCGTTTAACAGATGTTCCAAATAATTCTCTATATTTCCCAGAACATATTAATTGATTTTTAATAGTAAGTTTGAATAAAATCTAACATTATTGACTATGTTAGTGGTAAAAAAAAAATATTTTTCTAAAAAAAAAAAATGTTTCTTTTTTATCTTCATTCAAACACGTTCTTCACAGATTCTTTTTTTTTTCTTCTTTTTTTTTATTTAAGTAGAAATTAATTCGTAAAGCTAATAAGGGGGGGAGGTTCTTAAAAATTTAAATTTTATATTTAATATTTATGTATTGAATAACAGCTACACTCAATCACGTTCTTTACAGTTCACTTACACAACTGCTGCAATTCCTTAAAAACCCGGAATCGGTTAGTTGACGCTACATGCCAATAATTTTAATAGTTTCAAGATTGAAATGGATTTTCTAGAAATAAAAATGTAAAGGTGTTTTTTTTTTTTTTTTTTTTTTTTTTATTATTTAAATTTTATTTTATCCATGATTTATGCAATCGATAGATTTACATTGACACAAATAAAATAAGGTCGTTTAAGTAAACATTTGAATTTGCAAATATAAATAAACACGAAATACCATACGCATTACTATCAGCATAAAGTAAGTGGAGTTGGCGCATCGGTCTAATGATTCTCTAGAAATAATCACATTTCTGTGCCGATAAAACATTGCAGGACCCATCAATCATTATAGCTGCCCCAATCTATATATTTAATAGGCAATACGTTTTTTGGGGTTAGTCCGTCCGCCTAAACCGCTCAACCAATTGAAATGATCAAGGTGTCATTTTAAAGGAAATAAGCTGTAGATTTGCCAAAACGTACCAAAATAATTTATTAACACTTTATTAATTAGTTAAATTTCAATATTTTTCATCATTAAGCTACTACAAAGCCTCAATGATTTTGAATATATGATTGGCAACATCCTTATGTATGTAAACAACAAACCGGCTGCTCGGGGGTTCAACCAACCAACCAATCGTTGCTAATTTTAAAGCTATCCTTATATGTAAACAACAAACCCGTTGCTAATTTTAAAGCTCTTTTTAAACTCTTCGTTTCAAAGTTGATTTTTTCTGTTTTTCTGAAGCATTTTTGTATTAGAGTAATTATTATTTTGAAATATTTCTATCCAGAAAATGCCTCGCGTTGGACGTCGTTCTCCCTTACGTATGTAAACAACAAACCCGTTGCTAATTTTAAAGCTATCCTTACGTATGTAAACAACTGACCGCTGCTAATTTTAAAGCTCTTTTTAAACTCTTCGTTTCAAAGTTGATTTTTTCTGTTTTTCTGAAGCATTTTTGTATTAGAGTAATTATTATTTTGAAGTATTTCTATCCAGAAAATGCTTCGCGTTGGACGTCGTTCTCTAACGGGGCGACTTATCAGAATAAATAAAAGATATTGGGACTTCAATGTTAGGGCATAGCTAATGAAGTTTTAAGTCAGAATGTTGGCGGATAGTATATTTAACTTTCTATTATGAAACTTGCAATTTAGGTGTTTTCTCTATTAGGCCTTACATTAAATTTTTTATGGCTGGCAAACCTATTCGTGCGCAGCAGGATGTTTTAACCACAAATTCGAGCGGCAAAGCCGCTCAATCCGAGCGCAGCGAGGCGTTTGGGGGTTGGCGAGCGTTAGCGAGCAGGGGGCGAAGCCCCCTAGTATCATTTAATCACCGAATTTCTTCATAGAAACATGCACCCTTCATTTTGACTGGTACTGGTATAAGTGTCAACAACAAAAAATATATTTGTTACGAATATATAAAGTAACATTAAGTTCATAAAATGTATTATTGCGGGGATGGGTTCGAAAGATTTGAAGCCAAAGCAGATCAAAACTTGCAGAAATTTATTCCAATATAACTCTTCGCAGATTCTCTTACAACTCCAAAACTTCTCTCTCTAGTAGACTCAATACAGATCTTTTAACAACAATAGAGCACAAAACAGCAGTTAAAAACTTGACAACACAACTGTTAAAATCGCTGCAAAAGACAATGTAATACAGTTCACTTTCTGAATGCTCGCTGAGAGACAGCTAACTCAGTAACTCCACTCAGTCAGTCACTCAACTAACTCTTGGCCGGACTTATATAGGAAAGGCGAATCTTCTCGAAACTTCCAGAGATAGAAATTTAGAGAACTTTCCAGATCGTAGTCGAAAAGCCCTATACATGTACATTGTACATGGGGACCGAAAATGTCGGCAAATGGTAGCCAAGTTTGGAGACATTTTGGTGATTTCTCGCCAAATTTGGCGACAAAAATTAGTCGCCAAAACCGTCGCCAACTTGGCTCTTTCTCACCAATTTGGCTAGATTGCCATTGCCATAATGTTAAATGGCCTTCTCTTTGTAAAACTCGCTTCTCAACATTATCTCTGTAAAACTCGTTTTCAAGCATTAGACACACATTGCAGGAAAGCGAACTCTTGCACTGCCTTGTGCGAAATGTACATAAATATTCCTATTTACATAATCAATATTATGGAATATTTACAAATATGCAGAAATTCGTAACAGTATTCTCTACTTATAGCTACAAAAGTCATAACATCATTTCAGAAAGCAAATGTTACATGCAGTAGGAACTTTGAACTGAAATTGCACGACCAGTCAAAATGATTGGTCTGTTATATCTAATGTTAATAATAAAATAATTCTAATAATTAAATATTTTTAATAATTTATAGAATTGTTTAGTAATATATGTAATAATTAAATCATTTTACACTTAGTTTAATTAAATCGAACTTTCTCCGTCTCTACCATTTAAACCTCCTTCGAATGAACTTGGTTTCCATAAACCATTTATATATTTAACCTTTAAAAGTTATCAAAAAAGTAAAACGTCATAATTATGTAATGTAATTAAAAGACGTAATTTTATTAGCAGTCATAATTGTTAATATAATTCTTAGTGCATTCATAGGCGTCAACAATTCAGTTTTACCACGGGGGTGTATCTCAATGGGAAGGGAAGGGGGGGGGGGATTAGCCCAATACCTACATTTCAATACATTTACCTACCGAATGTATTGAACTTACCTCCCTGCTACGCAATAATTTTTACTTAAACTGTTGGATTTATTAAGAAAATTATTTGTATAAAACAAGTTCAGAAGTATTTTACGGAAAAAGTACTAGCACTAACTATTTAACTCATTATTATAAATTCATTTGTTTCAATATATCGATGGTTTCAATTTCATACATTATTTTAAAAGATATACTTTTATGTTATAGCATTGATTGAATAGGGTAGAAATTCTAACGAAGTTTTGTGTTTTTGCATCAATCAACGTCGTCGTAATTAATACATTCAGAAGAATATATTAAAAATAAATAATCCTTTTCTAGGTGTAATATATATTTTTTCAAGACTGTCAAACTAACGCGATAAAAAAAAATATATTACCTCCATGGTTTTAAATAAATTAAGGTACATAAAGAAAAATGCACCCAACCTGGTTGAGGAATTTCTGATATAGATCATTAAAATCCGTTTTTTTTTATATATAAATATAAATTACTAATTTTAAGTCATTAAATTTAAATTTGTTTAGGTTACATTTTCTTTAGTTCACTGAAATATTAGTTTTTATCAGCGGTTTCCTATCATTCAGATTAATTTATAACTTCGATATTTGCTTCATAATGATCTTTTCTATTAAATTCTCAAAAGTAAAATCTCCATAGCTAAAATTAAGAAGCAATTAGTTCTATTACGAAAATAAGTTTCTCCAAGAACATAATCAACCGTTCTTGACAACGATGGACGATTTTATACTAATTATTTTAACGTGAAATAAATTTTTAAAATATTAGTATCTACACACATAAATAATAAAATAAAAGCTACAAACTTCTTACGTTATTAATAAATATTTTAGTAATATTGAAACATATCTACACTACTAGAAGAATTAATTTATCAGGAGACCTCATTCGAATTTCAAACTTTCCATCAATTTTCGCTTTTGATATTTGTTTATTGACACTTTTAAGAATATAAATTAAATAAAAAAAAAATCAATGATTTGCCGGGGTTTTACGTGTTGGTAATGTAAGGGATACTTAACAAGATCCCCGGTAAAATGACTATCAGAAGGTTGTTTTCTTGTTATGAAATATTGGTTAAATCATGGGATGGATCTTGATAACAAAACAATTTAATTACACTATTTACCTGGCTACATTCTATTTCAAAACTAATGAACTTAATCATATTGAATACAAGTGCTAAGAAACTTTGCGGAGGAGCACTGAGGCAGCATGTCTGGTGCTCATGAATTTTCGTCGCCGAGGGTAAAACAGAGATGTTACTTTAACAAGAATCAATTTAGAATGAGGAAAAGGCTGTACACTATTGGTTGGTTTGGTACCACGTGGGGGTACGGATCTTTTACAATAGGATGGGAAAAATCTCAAGTTGGGTGGTATGGATGATCTGGAACGGAATGTCTTCTGATAAAAGAACTCAAGAAAACACCATATGCTGATGATTGAAATTTCCCATTGCTATTGCCTTTGTGTAAATGTGCCAGAACATGTCCACCACAGATTCCTATTAATAGATATTTGATAAGTTTATATGCACAGTGATGTATGTAGATTTAACCTGCATCCCGATTTAAGAGTTAAATGTTGAAGAAAGGATGAAAAAATAGCTTATTTTCAAAGAAATAAGAGGATCGATATTTTTTTAAACCCACTGACGGTCCAGGGAATGGGTGAAATTCTACAGTTGTTTTCCCTGCAATAATATTTTTAATTATATTTCCAATCCAAATATACAAGTTTTTAAATTATTTTTTATTCGCTTGTTTTAGATAGGTTATAAACTATCATCCTAATAAAAATATTTGATTTTAAATTGTATTTATAAATTTTAAAATGCTGTGTATTGCTGGAAAAACTGATGATCAAATGACGCATAAATACGTGCATGACCGCCAGTGAGTTTAAAGAAATTCAAATGATAATAATATTGAAAGCGAACAATAAATGCAACACAGGATGAATTTGTTTTAAGCAATGCTAAATTTTTGCTTATATACTTTAATAGAAAATTATGGAAATGGTATATTATAATTAGAAAAATCTTTTAAAACTTTCATACGTGTTACTGGTGGCCATGGACATTTGTACAATTAGTAACGTTAATTTTATATTTGAGCTTTCAAATTTAATTATAAAAGCTTACTAGCATTAATTTAAACAATTATTATATTTCACTTCGATATCGTGCAAATACATGATATAAAATAACTTTTGTGACAAATAATTTATTTACGATAATTTTTAATTAATCTGGTTTACAAAAATTGCCAAACATAAAATGGTTTACACCTAAGGATGTGGAACATCGCATAACTTTCATTTACATTTGTTGTTGTTGCTAATCCTCATTGTCTGACGGAGTCAGACAAGATCCACGAGTTCGTTGACTAAAAGAAAGTCGAAGACTAGGAGAGGATTGCTAAAGAGATCCTCCTTAGAGAGTCCCATGCAATCCAAGAGGTGCTCAGGAGAGGCCTGATGATTTTGGCACTTGGTGCAGGTGGCGAAGGTTTTCCTGCCCTCGTTGAAAGTGAGGCACTTGATGTGACCGCTAGCAAGCCTTGATAGAACAGTCCGGGTACGTCTGTCATACGGGAGGTCAAGGGACAAACCCGGTTTTGAGCCCTTGTACCAATTATGGATTGGGGTGTTTTCCACTGCTCCGAGATCTTTGATTTTTCCAGAGAGTACAATTCCAAAAAAGTAAGTGTGAAAGAGGAAGATGTTGAAATCCTGCAACCCTCCTTAGCAAGGATATCGGCCATTTCGTTCCCGTGGAGATTCACATGGGAAGGTACCCATTGCAAATGAACATCATGATTGAGAGAAATGAGCTTTAATTTAAGTAGGATAGAGGTGCTGATCCTGTCGCCCACAAGGTGCCAATTACAAAGATGGTGGAGAGAGCTACTGCTGTCAGACAAGATCCATAGGTCACCATAATCCTCTTCGGTTAGAATAGCTTCTAGTCCCAGGTATATTGCAATCAATTCACTTCTGAAGACAGAGCAGTGATTAGGATTACGATGAGAAAGAGTCAGATTAGCTTGAGGGGTTTCGATATATATGTCACTGCCAGCAAGATTGTCAATTTTACTACCATCAGTAAATATTTTAATGGCATTGTTAGGAATGTGGCTCAAGTTTTCTAAGGTCAGTTGTCTAAGATGTTCTGGGGTGTAGTCTTTCTTGTTAACATGAGAACTTAAGTTAAAGTGAAAGTGAACCCTGGGGAGTCCTTCAGCTGGATTTAAGCAGCATTGTAGTGAGTTGGGTTCAACATTACTATTGGGTAGATGAAGAGAGGCGGCCAGACTGAAAGGGCTGTTCCTCTTTAATATTTGATGATTTCTCCAGCTATTAAGATGCATGGAGGTCTTGTTGCAGAGGCCATAACTAGAGAGTTTATTATAGTATTTAACAAGACCAGCTTGTCTTCTGGTATGGAGCGGCTGCAAGTCGGCTTCATATAGAACGATTTCAGAAGGACAGCTATGTCTTAAACCGGTGATAATCCGGGCAGCACTTAACTGAACTTGTTCTAACTTCTTAAGGTTAGTTTTGGAAGGGCAACTATAAATTGGGAAACCATACTCAAGTATAGGTCGAATAAAGGTCATATATGTTGTTCTAAGTGTTGTTGCGTCGGCTCCCCAGTCTCTACCCGCAATATAATTAAGAATTTACATTTAATACTTGTCACTGAATTTAAATTTAACGTGGATTGTTGTAATTTACAGTTTTATATTTTTATTTACTTAAAAATGGTCGGTTTGGGGACATTTTTGGTGCTAATTGTTACATTGATAAAATGAATGATAGTAAAAAAATACTGCCAAAATGGCGAAATTAGTTATATTTTTTCTTGATAAATATTCCTCTATCCCTTTTTACTTTCAATTACCCATATGTATACATAGGGTAATGAAAGTATAGTATACAATAAAAAAAAAATTTAAAAAAAAAAAAGAAACACGTTTTTCCACGTTTTAGAACACCTTGATTTCAAAAAAGTGATCTAGAAAAAATGTCTGTCTGTCTGTGTGTCTTCTGGTCAGCATAACTCCCGAACAAATTTATCTACGATGTTCAAATTTGGTGTGGGGGGGAGGGGGTTGAGATGGGACCAACCATTGTCATTTTCATCAAAATCGCGCATGCGCATAAGGTAGCTGCCATTGAAAAAACCATGCTTTTAATGATTGCTAAAAAACGGCTCCACCAATTTTGATCAAAATCGCCGTGTTAATGCCTCTTAAGGTGTTCTAAACATCACCACCTTCAAAATTTCCATAAAAAAAGCTTTAACGGCGTAAAAAGTTGAAAAACGAATGCCTTCAACACAGACCTCCTTTGCTTGAACATAGCTCACCAACAATCGTCTTTCCTCCTCTCCTCAGTTTCACTTTAAAGAATGGAAATGGAATTATCGAAAAGTATATCGCCAAAAGCACCATTTCGGAATTTATTTTTTTTTTTTTTTTTTTTTTTTTAAAGAAAAAAAAAAAAGACCCATATAAGAATTATAGCAAAAAATATCTATGCCAAAGTTGAACATTTATTTGAACTCACTTATGGCGTGTAGGAAAAATTAATTTATAATAGACACATGCTGGTATTTTCTCTGTACGATTTTAAGAGCATTGATTAGAGAAAATTTACAATGCGTAAATTGTATAAATTTATCGCCTTCAAATTAGTATGAATGTTTTGTTTAAGAGAAAAATAATTAGTTCTACAGAAATTCAATTAAATAAGAACACAAAAGAAAATAATAACAATCCACTCGAATTATTATTAGTATATACAAAAGGTTTCTATAAACCATGTCGTTTTATGTAAATGAAAGAATACTTGCATAACACAATAATCTTGCATCATGCATATTCACAAAGCAAAGTGTAGAAAATTTTAACATACCGTTTCTAAATAAAATTTCGATGTTTTTTTTAAGTAGTTGATATTTATTTGATTAATTATAATTTATTGTAATATACGTTAACAGAAAGGCATTCTTTTTATTCAGAATTTAGGGAGGAATTAGAGAGACGGTCGAGTATACTTTTAGACGAACTATGAATGTGTCAATCTTTTTGGGTAAAGGAGTAAAATTCAAGGAATCCAATTTTCGATACAACCATCAATAAATGTTTAAATAAAAATCTACTTAAATAATTTTTTTAATTGTCACCCGATTGATTAATCAATGAGTGTTACCAAGGCCGAACTGGATTGTAACGAGCGCTAAGGCACTCTCCAGGCCGTGACAATTTTCAAAAGTCTATGGGTGTGAAGGAAACAAGTTGTTAGTTCCATTTTCTCCCACTAAACAAAGGTGGCGCTGCAATCCAACCAGATTTGAAACTGCAATATAGTGATATTAACACACTTGACATAAATCAATCGGGCTGAAATTTGGCAGATACATTTGATGTCAATGACAATGCATTCTATCAAATTTTGGGAGCATTCTATCAAATTTCACTGTCACTAAAAGGTCGCTTTTACTTACGCTTGTATCTTCAGATACTAAAAAAAACATCTTGCCGTCATCCAATCACCCTGAAATTTAACAGGTAGATTCGTTGTCGTTGAAGTTGCATTATATCATGTTTCAGGAGGTGTCACTGTCACTGTCACTAAAAGGTCGTTTTTACACACGCTTCTATCTTCAGTACACTAAAAAACCAACTTGCAGTCATCCAATCACGCTGAAATTTGACAGGCAGATTCGTTGTCGATAAGGCAGATTCGTTGTCGATAAGGCAGATTCGTTGTCGTAGATCCGGATCCAAGGGGAATTCGTGAAATTTAACATCGGCTCTCTTTCCAGAATATGAAGTACAGTGTGGTACGCAACAATTCACCATGTTTGGTTTTAAATGATAATGAAATTAATTAATAAATGTAAATCTATGAGGATGACTTCAATTCTATTTGCAAAAAATATTAGAAATTAAAAAAATTAAATCAAAAACTGTGATGAAATTTTTTTTAGAACGCCAGCTAAAATAAAAATATCCATGGCTGACAACTCTGAAATCACGAGAATTGCCAACGACGACTTTTTAATTTAATTTTTATAATTTCGAATATTTTTTAAAAATACGACAAAGAATTCCAAACTCTGTTTCCATAAAGAGTAATGAAAATAAATTTCAAAAATAGGCCTTATTTTAAATAAACAACTTAATTCTAAAAATAGATATCAAAGTCTCATATTTGATGAGTAATAATCTACAAAAAGCAAAAATTTTTTAAATAAACGATAGTGTAGTGGGGCTTCTGACATCATATTTGCATGAAATATGAATAATAAATTGTCGCGAGTGAACTGTGTATAAATTTATTTCATTCGTTAATATTATCGTTTGGCAATATTCGCGGTGTTCTTTTTGCATTTTAAAAATAAAGTAATTTTGTCCTCTTAGTAACGTACTGGTTTTCGTATTTGACCAAACGAAGAAAACACATGCTACTGTTTTGGTTGGAATGCAGCGCCACTAATCCACTGTGGCTGGTGTACTGTGGTTCAATCCAGTTCGGCCTTGACCCTATTATCAAAGATTCGCAAAATGATATCAAAATTGAATTCACAATTTTTGTCACTGCATTTATTAATTACACTGATCCTATATATGGT
The DNA here is from genome assembly GCA_963978545.1 of Linyphia triangularis. Classification (NCBI taxonomy): domain Eukaryota; kingdom Metazoa; phylum Arthropoda; class Arachnida; order Araneae; family Linyphiidae; genus Linyphia; species Linyphia triangularis. The sequence continues at coordinate 13,558,281 of OZ021731.1, forward strand.
TTTAAGCTATTTACTGAAACATTACTTTCAAGTCATCCAATCTAAGTTTAACGTATTTTAGATAACGAACAAAAAATTAAGGAATTGACCGTAATACGGAAATTCGAAGTATAGGCGGTTTTCGAGTAAGCAAACACAAGATGGAGCAGAGAATTTTCGTGTATGACAGCATATATTAAATATGAAGTATTATGGCCATTTGACTGTCAAGGGGCATATGCCTATTGAAACAACTCACACGTTTCCTATAAAAATGCAATACTATCAGAATCATAGAAGCTGTAAATCATTTTACTTGAGTATGTTCAATATAACAAAAAAACAGTGAAAAAATTAGTTCAAGCGTTTAAAAAAATTATATTTTTTAATAGTTTACTTTTTTAAACAAGACGTTTTATCACTACTTCTACGTCCACGTTTTATATTAACATTATAATTTCTTTTTTTAAAAATTATCTATTATCAGCAGTCAATATACAATCAGAAAGTTAACTAAATTTTTTTGCAGATAGCTTTTGAAAACTTTTACGAATTTCTTTTTCTACTCTTATAATACTGTAAATGCAGATTTTCGACCATAGGTTACAAATTCTTTAAACATGGAAACTATTTTGTGTTTTGTAAATAAAGAATTATATTGTATATATAAAGTTAAATAGTATTTACAATTGAAAACTATTATAATTATATTGATATACATTTATTTAAGGTTTACCTCTCTAAAAATAAATATAGGAATAATAAAATATACACTAATATATAATTTACTCACACTTTAACAAAACATTTCCTTTCAACAACCATTATTAAATAAAATAGTATTTGTATCGTATGGTATCGATTCCAGCACTACAATCCAATACCTGGTTTCGAATCCAAAATAATCGATACCGAAACAAAATATCGATGTCATACTTAGATTGATAAATATTATTTGTTTATTCGTAAATATTTATGCAAAAAACTATACTTTTAAAACATACTGGTTCGACTCAAAGCTTTAATTTTCAGGCTATTTTATTCTAAATCGGTATTTTGCTTGCCATTAACGCGCATTTTTATACAAAAGTATTACCCTGACCATATCTAAATTACATTAAACAGAAACATTACATTACAGAAATATATGTCTATATTTTTTCCCGATCACGTTCGAATTAGTGTGCAATTGTAAATTTTTGTCCTCTCATTTTAAAGTGTTTTATTTCTCTATTTGAATCAGTATTTGAACAATATCATTCAAATTACCTGATATCAGAATCACAACAGCTCAACTCCACATTTTCCCTTTGAATCGTTTGGTTAATAATTTCCTCCGGCTGTCGGCCAAAGATACTATAATAACCCTTCGGGTTAAAGATGGCAAGCTTCCATAGAGATAATGTAAAATAGTTGAGAGCACATGACGTCATTGCAGGGTTTCTACATTGGCAAGCTTATCGCTCTTTTTGGTTTCACTTGGCGATAAAATTTTATGGTTTCCCAGAAATCTTTTATCCAAAAAAAGAACAAATCCGTTTTGCTCATTAAACTTTTACTTGACATATTTACACATTCAACCAAATTTACGTTAATTATATTTTTAGCTAAGATAATTGAATACTTTTTTAAACAATATTAATATTATATTGAACCACTACAGCAAGTTCTATCTTGTAATGCAATACGAATCCTAATATTAGATTTGGGGTTTTTACAGCATATTCCAATATTGGTGAACTTTTAGTAAGTTTTCGTAATAAATATGAACATCAAGAATTAACAAAATTACTAATTACAAAATTATTGAAACACATTCTAGAAGAAAATTATTTCGATAAAGTTTCCATACATTCTTCGAAGCAGTACATTAGGAAACTAAAAAATATCTAGTTATTGAGTGCAAGAATTTAAAAATGACTTGCAACTACAAAAACCAATATCATTTAGCATGTACTAGTTTAGAAGAATTTACTAACAGTTGACAATAATCATTTAGCTTTATTAATTCATAAAATAAAAAACAGCAATGGTAATTGAGATTTGCGTCAAATTTCAAAAAATCATAATAAACACATAATAATTGCGTGCCTTTATGCAACTAACAAATGATAAACATTCTTTCAAGCGATGTCAAAGTAATACAAAGAGAAAAGTTCATAAAAAAACAACTATATTTAACATAAAAACTAGCCTGCTGAATGAGACGAAAAAATAAAAACAAACGATTAAGAACACTAACCATCAAGTTTCATCACAACCATCAACACTGCAAAAAATGTCCTGTTAAAATTCTCTTGCGAAAATTCTATGATCTTCAGAACATTACCGAAATTTATTGTGCACCAAAGCGAACAATTTGAACAAACTTGAATAAATAATATGTTACTTTGCAAAGTAGAATCCTCCAATTTTGTTCTGCTATTTAAATCTCCCACGAATTCGACGAAATAAATCTGATGTTCTTATTTGTTTGTTTAAAATGCACGATCGCCAAAGTAAGAACAAAGCTCTGCGCATGTCTGGAATTTGGAGCAATTTGGCGAAAGTTTTGTGCTCTCAACTCTGAAAATCCGCGAGATGGCAGCACTTACGTATCGGCGAAGCTTGCCTTCTTATAGTTTTAAGTTCTTTGTGTCGGCTCCTGCAAATAAAAGATTACATCAGTCGAATAATAAATTCTTCACTGGTCGTAAATTTCCCAACGGGCGATATTAGATCGTTGCTACTCGGATATTTGACAATTTGATTTCAAAAAGAATTTTGTTTTATCTCGCTTTGAGTTCCACACCAGATATAAATTAAACCCTAAAGAAGAATAAGTAGAATAAGAATTGCATTGAATCAGAGTTCGGGAAATCTGCGTGAAAACACGCATTGAAAATCAATTTCACCCCATAGAATTAACCTCATGCGTGAATTCACGCATCCACATATCCTTATTCCTCCATTTTATAAAATCATATATTATCCTAACTGTTTTTCGAAGGGCGTCGTTAGATCACGGCCTTTTTTCTTTGAAAATAACGTCCTTTTCTAAAAAAAAAAAAAAAAATGCTAAATATTCGTTTATTTTCCAAAGGAATGCAATATGAAATTCACCCCCTCCGAAATCGCCTGTCATGCATGCTCATTCATGTTCAAACGTGTCTCGTATAAACCTCATGATTGAATTCATGAAAAAAGTAGATTAACATTATCGTCTTCACGTCTAATCGGATTTCTTTTTTATTTATTTATATATGCTGGCAGGAATGTTTCAAAAATTCAGATCATTTTGCCTATTGCCGGCGTTTTTTCGAGGTTTTACGGATATCATAAATCGTCCAGTTTTACTTCTCCGTTATTTGCGAGATAGTTTTCGTAGTGTTGCCAGCATTTTCCCGATAGTACGGCATAGTGTTAATGCATACGAACCTCGCTATAATGAACATAGGATATAGTGAACACTCTGTTATAGTGAATTTTTTTAGTGGTCTCAACCGAATTTAACTTATGTTATTTTAATATGCTTATAGTGGACAACTGGGGAAATGGTTGTTCGTTAATAGTGGACTCAAATTTAATTTCCACAGATTTTTTTTTCAGTTTTCCAACTTTAAACAGGCACGAGTTAGGAGTTCAAATAACATCATTCCTTTACATTGTGTCAAATTTCACTCTGTCATGCTCATCTTCAGAATAACTGGCTGAGCTGCATTTCTCTTCTCCCCGATTGAAGGAACAAACCTCCCTTTTTGGACTCCCCTTCCCACAAATCTTGGATGAAGCCTCTGTCCACCATTGTTACCCCTCCCCCCCCCCATTTCAAGTTCCTATTCTTTACAATCGGTAAGTGGTAAAGTCCAAAAGTCTCCAATTGTCCCTCGTTTTCCTGTCGTTCTCTTCATAGTCTTATGAACGATTTGAGATAAGCAGACGTTTTTTTAAGAGCAGCTAAAAATTCCGTAAAAATGGCGAATTCCGTAAAAAGAAAAACATTTTCATTTGAGGATAAAGTAAAAATTGAAGATGGCACCAATCATTCGGCAATATGCAAAGAATTTCCCTTATCAAAATCTACAGTTTCAAGCATTTGGAAAAATCGCAGTGCGATTCTTGCTGCAGACGAAAAAAGTATGGACACATCGAAGAAACTACGTCGGACTGAAAGAGAAAATGTGGAAGAAGCTCTGTTAATTGTTGATAAGAAAATTGATGAGCTCTACTTAAAATCGAACTGTATTAGAGGTCGGAAATATCGATCAAAATAAATATCAATACTATATCGTTGCATAGAAGAAAATATCGATAAAATATCGATAAATCAATATTTTTTTATTTTTTTTTTTTAATTTTGCCAGAAACGAAGTTTCGTAGGGTAAATTTCTACTTTTCATGAATTTATGTCAAAATTGTTTTAATAAATGAATTATAAAAATTGTTTTAATAAATAAATTATAAAAATTGTTTTAATAAATAAATTATATTATCAATCAGAATAAATTGGATTGATGGGGATTGGATGTTGATGCATAAATTCCCATTTTTTTTTTTGGAAGAAGAAATTTCGAAAAGTAGTTTACCTCATATTTTGCTGATAATGATGATTTTAATATTGAAAATTAGAAGCAAATTCCATTCACACGTTGGTAACAGAAACAGAGCTTTGTTAATGACTACTAATAAATGATCTTATCTTTTCATTACATTATGTTTTCTTTTTGGTTAGGGTGTCATTTTAACTGTCGCTTAATCAAGTCCAAACTTCAGTTTTGAAGTTTTTGAAAAGGGAATGAGAAAATCGAAAAGCACATGTAACTACAAAACGATCATCAAAAAACTATAAAAGTTTGAAAATATCGATAGATCGGTAACTTGTATCGATATTTTTACTATCGATATATATTTTTTAAATATCGATAAAAATAGCGTCGTATCGTTATATCGCCGACCTCTAAATTGTATTCAATCTAAAATAACTGATTTCTTCCAAAGAATGTACAGGTAATATCAAATTTCTTTTATTATGTAATTATTTTTCTTTTTAATATTTTATTAATTTTCTATGTACTTAAGTAATAATTTATAAGCAAATTATCACAATCACTATTTCCAGTAATACTACTATCATATTTAAAAATATATTTTTTTAAAGAATAAGGATACAGTGAACCATCAGTTATAGTGGACTTATTGTTGGGTCCTCAGACGGTTCACTATAGCAGGTTTTGACAGTTGTTAGTTTAAGGTTTACAACCATCAAGTTGTTTTAGAAAGCATTTAAAAAGCTTATTTCCTCTAAGATACGCGAAATCGCGATTGTGCATCCTAGCAATTTTTGTAGTAATTAAATTTTGTCAGAAAACTTAATTTGCCTTGGTTTTAAAAATTTTAGTTTAAAAAAATACTCTTTGAATTTTAAAAATACCTCTTAAAATTTAGAAAGGGAGGGAAAATACCCTATGGAAATATTTAACTGGCAATCACTGGATCAAATATTACATCCGTGGCTCTTATTCAAGCGCATGAAGTTTCAATTTTCACCGAACTCTTCATGATAATCATCAATAAGGATGCTGTTGACACATATTAACTTGGGTGGTTCTTGTAGCCGATGTCATGTGAAGAAAGAAAATATAAATCTATTTTGAACTGTGATGTTATCGGTGATTGGTTGGTTGGTTGTATTCAGATTATCTGGCGCCGCCAGTAACACGAGGGCTATAATGCGCCGTAACATTCGTCATTAGACAAGCCAACATACATTTACAAACACCCATGACAACACGGGACTCGAACCCGCAACCTCGCGGTCTAGAAGCTAGCATGCTAACCACTATACCGTTATGTTATCGGTGAAATTCCGATCGATCAGCGTAACGATGTATTTATTGTTTTTTTTTTTATGGGTGTCTAGCAATGATGAAATACTTAAGACGTTGAGCAGCATGCGAATTCTTAAGGAAATCTCGGTCAGGCCACGCGCGCTGCTTGGATGCGCTGGTATTGCGGTATAGCAATGTGAAGTGCACTAGTAACAGATTGAAATGTACTCGATACAGCTGTGTAAATATATTAGGATTATCGTTTCTTATCGCGGTAGAAGATATTTACTATTAGAATTAAAATCTTATAGACATTCATTCAATACGTTATGCCTCAAGTCTATTTTGTTTTGTTTATAGTTCGGCTCGGGGCATGAGTTCATTTTACGACAAAGCAGTATGTTATGAAACAAACAAAAAATGTGACACAATATGGTAGAACAATGACCAGAAAAATGACTGAACGAATTGTAACATTTAGAGATACCTGCGAAGGACAATCTTTCCTATGTTAACCGTGTTTCAATAAAATCCATTAAACTGCCTTAATAATATAATCCTGTAATAAATAAAAATTAAGTGAATTTTAAATAAGTTTTCAGTAATTACTTAAAGCAATGTAAATTTTTAGTTTGGTATATTTTACACTGTCAGCCACCGATGGCTGACAGGGCACTCAACATATTAAGGATGTTTCACTATAAAAAGAAATAAAAACGGTTCGGTATATCTAGTACATAGGTTGGCAGACTTTTCTGCTCTTATAGCCAAACATTCAATTATGATAATCGCAAAGTTTTTAAAGAGCAGCCAAAAAAATATAAGCATTATCAATATGAGCTTTTAACTACACACAATTTTACACCATTTTAATGAAATAAAAATAATTGCAGAGCAAACACGTCGACAAACCATTTTTGTCTGAATGAACGCATATATTCAAAATTTAAAATTTTTCACTTCCTTTCGAACCAAGTTGAGGCCACGTTTTCCAATATAGTTTATCAAAAGCACAAGTAAAAGGCGTTTTAACAGCGCGCGCAAAAGCGAAAATTTTACATTGAAAGGTAATATCTACTATAGTCGCCCTAATCACCTACAATTAAGTCACCATTATTCAACATGCAAGAAAATTTTACGGCTCTCTGGCTTGAATTCACGATCTACTGGCCGGCGGGACTATCGCCTGAGCTGACCGTATTATTCGGCACTATTTACATATAAGAATTTAAACTATTTATAACTAATAGAAGTTAAACTAAAGCTGAATGCCAAAGTGTTACTAATATTATTTGCACTATCCAGTTTTTTTTGTGGCTTGTAAATAGGTTGTTTCCACCACTTAATTTATTTAATTTTAGTTTATATATATATATCCATTTGTCGGTTGTTAGCTGCTTGTACTTTCTCTGATTCTTTCAATGCATTTACTTACCATTACATATTAAAAAGTTATAATTAGAAAGAAGTTTGTGATTTTTAATTGAAAAAGGATAAAACGCTGGCGTTTTATAGAATACCTAGGTATTTTATTGGATGCTGAGCGTTGTAAGGCTAAATAAGAAGCAGATCATTAATTACATACCTTCACTAAACATAGTAATGTATGAAATACTATTTCGATAAAGTATGAAAAAGATATATACAGGGTGGTTATAATTAAGTTACCCTGTTTAGAGCCACGTAGACTCCGTTCTAATGAGCAGATTTTGATGAAACTTGGTATATATACTATATGGACCATGGGAAAAGTAATCTGCAATAAAAAATTGTAGTTCAAATTTTTACCACCAGGAGAAAAAGTGGCGTATAAAGAACAAACACCACAAATTAAAACTACAAATTTTTATTTAATTACAGCATATGTTCAATGTGCATTCCATTTACGTCAACCACATGCTCGAAGCGTGTTATAGCATGTTCAACAGTAGCGCGAAGAGTTTCTCGATCAATTGCAGCAACATGACGTGTTATGCTTGCTTTCATTTCAGGAAGAGTCCGTATGCTCCCTCCATACACACGATCTTTCAGAAATCCCCACAACCAGAAATCATAGGGATTTAAGTCCGGAGAACGAGGAGACCAGGCAATCAAAAAACTTATCGAAATTACCCGATAATCCCCAAAGTGGGAAAGAAGATGTGCTGTCAGTGGTCGTGCAATGTGAGGTGGTGCACCACCTTGCAGAAAGACAGTAGTCTCTAAACATTATCGTTCTTGTAGGGCAGGAAGGACTTGCTGCCGAAGAAGCTCGCAGTAGCGGGTCCCCGTAATCGAACACCTTCGAGGGCCACGAAGCGTACTCCCCTCAAAGAAAAAGGGACCAAGAGTAAATTCAGCCGTAAAACCACACCATACAGTAATGCAATCAGGATGCAGAGACTGTTAATTCACAACATTCAGTTTTGCCGCACCCCATATTCGACAGTCTGAGTATTCACGGCTCCATATAGTGTAAAATGCACCTCACCCGACCATAAAATGTTCCAAAGCCATGCATTATCAACGATTATTCTGGCCGAAAAAATTCTTCAAAATTGAGTGCGCTTACCAGAGTTAGCAGGTTCCAGTTGTTGTACAACATGGATCTTATATGGATACCATTTTACAATGGATCGAAGAATCTTTCTAACTGTATACCAAGGTATAAACAAATCACGAGACACCGCTCGAGCACTTGTAGAAGAACTTGAACACGCTATAACACGCTTCGAGCATGTGGTTGATATAAATGGAATGCACATTGAACGTATGCTGTAATTAAATAAAAATTTGTGTTTTCAATTTGTTGTGTTTGTTCTTTATGCGCCACTTTTTCACCTGGTGGTCAAAATTTGAACTACAATTTTTTATTGCAGGTTTCTTTTCCCCATTGTCCATAGAGTGTATATACCAAGTTTCATCAAAATCTGCTCATTAGAACGGAGTCTACGTGGCTCTAAACAGGGTAACTTTAATTATAACCACCTTGTATATCAAATGACTTATATTGTGTTTCCTATAAATTTCTAAATTCTTTCTATTTATTTTGGCAAACCAAGTTTTTAACGATTCCACGTGATATGCATATGAACAATAATGTTTACTCAGTTCGCAGTGATTTTCTATATATTTATAAAAGAAATATATATATATATATATATATATATATATATATATATATATATATATATATGTAGGATTTTTATTATCCCATATCAATTGTTTACCGTACATTTCAATTTCCTCTTGTAAAGACAGATGGCACTGCAAGACGATGTTTCTTCTTTTTTTTTTTTTTTTTTTGTTATTACGAATAAGTATTCGTACTCCGCGATTTTATTTTTTTAAGCAAGAAGCACACCGGATTCCATTCGGGAACAAACACGCTGAACTCTGTCCGCCAATTTTGGGTGCACTCAACTCACTTCGCTAATTGGGTAATGTACTAATTAAACACTTAGTTTTCGTCGACTTGTGCTGCCATTTGGCTAGTAGTACTTAATACTTTTCCCCCCTTTGTTTTGTTTAAAAGTGATTGTGATGTTTCGTCTAATAAATTTAACTGTACTTTCCGTTTCTGATTTGGAAGTTTATTTCTCTTTTATTTCATTTTTGCTTCCCTAAATAAATCCCCTAGACATTTAAAAAACCGAACCACTAACTCCCACATATTTTTGGGGTCCTCGGCCGTGATTAGAGAAAAGGAATTTTTAAAGGGGAATTGCTTCTAAATTTTTTTTAATTTCGAGTAATTTTTGGTTTTTGAATAAACCACGTCCCTGTAGCGATTCATTTTTTTTTTTTTTTGTTTTCAAAATTATTTGGTATAATAACAAGTGTATGCCTAGTAACCTGTTTCGTTTTGGTAACATAAGTTCAGTAATATTTTTCATGAGTGCACCCGTTTTAATCGAAAATCACCCTTATTCCTTCGAACCCCTCGAAGATGAAATTTACAATTAAATTAATTTAAACCCGTCGTAAAGAAATTCTCAAAGTTCCAGTCGTCGTTCTTAGCCAGAAAGCATCCAGCTTCAAACGAAATTCTCCGCCAACGAGTCTTCAACAAGCAGCGTGCCACTTCCAACTGGTGTCTCAACGTCTCATGAGTGTTCGTCTTCATCAGTGTTCGTCTAAAATTTTCGAATCTTCAAACCCGAAGTGCTGAAATTTTATCCGAGGCCCTTACCGGATAATTTGCCAAGATTAGTGCTGTGTGTTCCGAAACTATCTACTACATTAATTTTGTGTTCTAAGCAGTGACAACCGACGTCTTCAAAGCCAGCAGTTTATTCCTTCAGATAAGTTCTGAATCATTGATACTTTCTTTTTCTAAGAATTGCATACTAGTTTTTTTTTATTTACTTTTTTTTTAAAAACCTCTTGTTTGGGTAAACTCTTCGCAACACAAATAAAGAGAAAGAATAAAAAAAAAAAAAAGGTCTTATCTATAACCGGAAGTGATACCTTGAAGGATTTGATGTTGCAGTCTTTTATTTATATTTTCATTATTGTTCTAAGAATAGCTTACATTTAAATTGTTTTTATATTCCTTTTTATTCTTTTTGTCTGAATTAATACAAAGAATATTATTCAATATACATTATTTTGACGGATAACTTTGGGTAATAATTCATTGTTTACTTTTCCAAATGCAGCTGTTATTTTGAGAAGTTAGGTGATTTAAGTGAGGTTAACTTATCGTGTTAAAGTGTTCTTTTTATAAAGTATCCTTGGGTAATATTTTGTTTTGAATACTTAATATATTATTCGCATCCTTTTTCATAGTTTACTTTTCCAAATGCTGCTGTTATAATTTCTTATGCAATTAATTTTCTATGCAATACAAAGCATAACTTATGCATTATTATGTTTTAAAATATTATGCAATACAAAGTAAGTACATTATTATAAGTTGGTATGTTTATCGTGTTCTTGTCCAAGTGGAAAAAAAAAATATATTTTCAGTAAAAAATTTCTGACGACTTGTTCTCATACAAAAGTTCATGAAATTCTAAAACCTTTTTCATACGGTAGTACTCTTTTACTTTTTTGTGAATTATCTGATTGACCGAGAGTTGATTAACTTCTGCAAAAATATATTTCTTCATTTTTAAAATGTATCTTCGTTAATTTCGTAGTGTTCTTAGTAGCATACTCCATTTTTTTTTTAAAAAAGAGGAAAAGCACACAACATAAATCTACAAGCTTTTTTCCTTTAAGTCGTTATCTTTTAATTTCATTTTTACGAATATCACAAAGTTCACTGGATTTCCACCAAATTTAAAGATCACCATGGCTTTTCTTCTAAGAAGTAAAAAAGAGGATCTGTCGAACTTAGCCACGGAATTAGGCATAAAGATAACCGCTACCATGACCAAGCCGATCATCAAGGATTTAATCTTGGAAAATGAGAAGTATGACGAAGATGAAGTAAAAGTACTTCTCGAGAGCATCACCGAGGAAAGGTTGCAAGAGCAAGAGCGTCAAGAGGCCATCGAAGAACGAAAACGTCTAGAAGCCATCGAAGAACGGAAACTTCAAGAAGCCATCGAAGAACGGAGACGAGAAGCAGAGTTCGAGCTCTAGAAATTACGAATCCAAAACCAAAAGGATTCATCTTCGAAAAACGTCACAACAAACCAAGTACCTAGCAGACCTTCACGTGATACCTTCCACAAGTTCGATATGAAAGAAGATGTGAATCTTAACCTCATCCTGTTCGAGAGGCATGCAGAGCTGTCATCGATCCCTAAAGAAGAATGGGTTCAGCACCTCATAGGCCTACTTCCAGTCGACGTTGCATACTTAATTGCGCGGGAGTCCCCCGACAAGTCTCACGACTATGATCACGTAAAGCAGTTGCTGCTACGAAGGTTCAAACTGTCTCCAGAAAGACTTCGCCAGATGTTCGTGTCACACCAAAAATCTCCTGAAGGAACTTGGTTGGATTTTCTCCATGAATTGCAAACTTACTTCGATGGATGGGTGGAAGGTCTTGAAGTGAAAACTTACGACCAGCTTCGTGACCTCATCATAGCAGATCAGATCAAGAGAAGAGCTCCGTACGAATTCAAAGAACATTTTCTAGATGAATGGACACTCATCAACTCGCCCAGAGAGCTGACCCAAAAGTTCGAAAAATACGAAGATGTCAGCAGAACGTTAAAGTCAAAGCAGTTCGACTCCTTGCCCAAAGGAAAATATGGGGCTAAATCGTCAAATTATGGGAACCCTTCCCGAAGAACCGACTGTCACCGATACGAGGCCGGATCATCGAATAATCGTGGAAGCCCTCCCCGAAGAGCTGATAATCGCCGATATGGACCAAACCGGTCAGAAAAGAACCATTTCAACAATAATCGAAATACCGACTCTGTCAGGCCTAGACAGTCACTCTGCAGTTATTGTAAAGAACCAGGACACTTCTACGTTAACTGCGACAAGCGCCGAAAAGATGCAGAATCCAACAATCCTCCGAGCAATTCTGTACCGACATGTACAATCATCCCATCAGAAGAGTTGAAATTTAAAGAAATCGTCATGGGAAACAAACTCATCACCGCACTCGTAGACACAGGCAGTTCACTCAGTCTCGTTCGAGACGACATAGCCAAAGAAATCATCGATGAATCCAAGCTTTCGAAACAAAGAAGAACGCTCTCAGGCTTAGGAAATTCCCAAGTCACAACGAAAGGATCTTTCGAAATGAGTCTCACCACCGACGGAGAAGAATTTTCTCTAACATGGCATGTAGTGCCGCAATCACAGTTATCTTTCCAAGCAATTATCGGAATGGATGTTACGAATCAAGCTACATTTACAACGTCCAGGAATGGTATGAAATTTCATAAAGATGAGCCCGCTGATTGGTTCATGCACATCTCCGAAACAAGTCCTAATGAAGAGATAGAGTTGGCCCACATAAGAGACATCAGGATACAGAACGAATTGAAGCAAGTTATCTCAACTTACAAGCCTGACAAAACTTTGTCGACAGACGTATCCATGCGAATCATCCTGAAAGACGACGTTCCAGTCTACCAACCTGCGAGACGATTATCGAGTTCAGAAAAGTTAGAGGTCAATCAGCAAATCGACGAATGGCTAGAACAAGGAATCACCAGACCAAGCTCGTCAGACTACGCCAGTCCTATCGTACTAGTGAAGAAAAAAGACGGTTCCACCCGCCTCTGTGTGGATTATAGGAAATTGAATAGAAAATTAGTCAAGGATCGATTTCCATTACCTCTGATAGAAGATGAGCTTCAGGAGCAAAGGAACTCACTGTGACAAGAAGCAAAGAGGAACATCTAAAAGATTCAAGCCGAAAACAAACGGACCTATAACAAGAAATGCAAGAAAGCTCCGAACTATAGGGAAGGTGATTTGGTGGCAATCCAGCGAACGCAGTTCGGTTCTGGGTTAAAACTAAGACCCAAATTCCTAGGACCCTATAAAATTACAAAAGTTAAACCCAAAGATAGGTATGACGTACAAAAAATAGGTAACCAGGAAGGGCCTAACATAACTTCTACATCCGCTGATCTAATGAAATTTTATACTACTAAATAAATTAACATAAACACTCTTAAAAAAAAAATACGTAAACATTGCCATAATTGTCTTTCGCCCAACGTCATTATTCTTCATTTTGATTTTCTGTCATTGTTTGATTTTCAATTTACCATGCAACTCCAGCCATAGCATAGGACCCAGCCACTGATGCAGTTCCTACCATCTTCAAATAGACTTGATCCTGAACTTTTCGAACAATTACAAATGAACATTGTGATCGTCAACGAAATGTTTTCATTTTGTCTTAGTTTTATACTTTCTTTTACTTAAGTATTATCACATGTCTTGCCCATTTCCATGTGTTTCATCGATGAGATCATCGATCTACAGGATGGCCGAATCTGTAGGATTTTTATTATCCCATATCAATTGTTTACCGTACATTTCAATTTCCTCTTGTAAAGACAGATGGCACTGCAAGACGATGTTTCTTCTTTTTTTTTTTTTTTTTTTTTTTTGTTATTACGAATAAGTATTCGTACTCCGCGATTTTATTTTTTTAAGCAAGAAGCACACCGGATTCCATTCGGGAACAAACACGCTGAACTCTGTCCGCCAATTTTGGGTGCACTCAACTCACTTCGCTAATTGGGTAATGTACTAATTAAACACTTAGTTTTCGTCGACTTGTGCTGCCATTTGGCTAGTAGTACTTAATACTTTTCCCCCCTTTGTTTTGTTTAAAAGTGATTGTGATGTTTCGTCTAATAAATTTAACTGTACTTTCCGTTTCTGATTTGGAAGTTTATTTCTCTTTTATTTCATTTTTGCTTCCCTAAATAAATCCCCTAGACATTTAAAAAACCGAACCACTAACCCCCATATATATATATATATATATATATATATATATATATATATATATATATATATATATATATATATATATATATATATATATATATATATATATATATATATATATCATAGAAACGTACGAAATATTTTTAACTTCATGTAAATGACGTAATACTAATTTATCATTGTGGTGTTTTTTTTTTAGTTGATCCGTTTTACAATGTATAATTTGGATAGTGCGAAAATTTGCAGGAGAATAATGTTAAAAAAGCATTTACGCAACCAAGCAAAATGGATTAATTAAAACCAAATAAAAAGCAAAAAACGTCAATATAATATTTCAGATTTACGTATACTGAAAAATTCTTACAGATCAAATAACAGTGTTTATGTAGAAATGTGAATATTTTTAAATGAAATTCAGTTAACTTTGAACTGTATGTGAATAGATTTTTAAAAATCAGGCTGCATGTTTAGGAGCATTCATATTTTATCATATGAATAAAGGAACAGATCAAACACTTATTGTCTCAATCAGATAATTGAAAATACCAGAACAAATTCTGAACACCTTTGAGCATTTATTAAATATAATTAGATATCAATTGAAATTTATTAATTGAACTAAATTAAATATCACCAAATTTCACTTATCTGGTATTTAGACCTAAGAAATGGGAACAGAAACATTTTTAATTTTTGTGACAATGGCCATCACAATCCAATGCTAGACCTAATAAACAGCAACATATACATTTATATACCGGAAATTTTTGTGACAGTGACTATCACATTCCAACTTGCTTTTATAATGTTTAAAAAATATCTGTATATTCCCGTTATTTCTTTAATCGTTTTTCTTCAAAGTCAATACACAAAACACATTTTAAAAATCTAAAAAGTAGTCTTTTAAACAACAATTGTATCCGTCTTTTTTTATACATAAACCACTTTAATTCATTTCTGAGATTACTGATAATATTTTTTAAATGTTACAAAGCGTTATGAGTCCATGAATTTTATCCCTCTATTATTGACATGAACCACTTCACAATAGACATATTTAAATATCCTTTCATCACTGACGTATAGGATGATTTGAATCAATCACAAAACTAGGCAATTCATTATTCTCCATTTCCAGCGGATTTCCCATGCCAATCCTACAGAAAACGCCATTATTTAAGTGCTGTCATTTCACGCCGACACATTTCTTTGACAGACAATTTAACTTTTTATTAATGACTTCAAGTTAAAATTGACGTAATGCTATATGGTTGGTAGTGACAGTTTGCCGTCCTTTAAAGTTAGGGATATTTCATCGAGTCAAAGTTTTCTTTCGACATGATACAACAAGCATGTATATAAAAAGTGAACTGACTAAGTGTTGTTGTCGATATAATAAAATCATTATACTACTATTAAATGCAACAATACATTTTTACTGTACACTTGCTTTTACATGTTCACTTGCAAAAACATATAATTTATTTCGTACATTCCGCTTCCATATTTCAATCTCTTCACGTGTCCTATCTTGAACCACATCCAAACTTATCCAAGTATTCACTAGCTTTGACTACGTTATAAACAGGATTTTTTATATTTTTTTTTATTACTATACTATACTATACTATACTATACTATACTATACTATACTATACTATACTATACTATACTATACAATACTATACAATACTATACTATACTATACTATACTATACTATACTATACTATACTATACTATACTATACTATACTATACTATACTATACAAACTTAGTACTATACTATACTGCACTATACTATACTATTCTATACTACATTATACTATACTATACTATATACTATACTATACTATACTATACAAACTTAGTACTATACTATACTGCACTATGCTGTACTATACTATACTATACTATACTATACTATACTATACTATACTATACTATACTATACTATACTATACTATACTATACTATACTATACTATACAAACTTAGTACTCTACTATACTGCACTATACTATACTATTCTATACTACATTAGACTATACTATACTATACTATACTATACTATACTATACTATACTATACTATACTATACTATACTATACTATACTATACTATACTATACTATACTATACTATACTATACAAACTTAGTACTATACTATACTGCACTATACTATACTATTCTATACTACATTATACTATACTATACTATACTATACTATACTATACTATACTATACAAACTTAGTACTATACTATACTGCACTATGCTATACTATACTATAATATACTATACTATACTATACTATACTATACTATACTATACTATACTATACTATACTATACTATACTATACTATACTATATTATACTATACAAACTTAGTACTCTACTATACTGCACTATACTATACTATTCTATACTGCATTATACTATACTATACTATACTATACTATACTATACTATACTATACTATACTATACTATGCAAACTTAGTACTCTACTATACTGCACTATACTATACTATTCTATACTACATTATACTATACTATACAAACTTAGTACTATACTATATTATACTATACAAACTTAGTACTATACTATACTGCACAATACTATACTATACTATTCTATTCTACATTATACTATACTATACAATAAAATTATGTAGTATGGATGTGTTTATGAAAAATGTATGCTTATTATTACAGTTCCATATATGATAAGCATAAATAAACCCTGTGAGTTTCCAATCGAAATACACTGTCCCAGGAGATTTCCGCTAAATGGGAAAAGTGGAAAACATTAAAGTACTTTTAATAGTTAAATTTAATCATGCAAAATCAGAGGACAATGGTTAAATCATAAAAACTATATTTCCTATCGTTTAAATACCTTCTAAATTTGAGCATTTCTGGTACATGGCATCAAAATGTATGATAAAACTTATAAGCAGTGATATTTACAAATAAAAAATAAAAAAAAATTAACTTAAAAAATAAATAAATTATTAAGTTGAAACTAGAGTAAAAATCATTTGTATTACTGTCACTGACAAATATAGAAATTGGAAATCTGGTTAATATGTCAGTTCAATAACAAATCATGCCAATGTGAACGATTACTTGACCAAATAGTCTAAGTTTCATTGATAAATCCATAGCTGTAAGAAAAACGTGTGGCATTTTTGTCCATAAAAGATCGAGTGGTCGTTTCTGTGATGCCAGATTTCAAAATCATGAATTAGAAATGTATTCCGTTATGAATAAGATAAAGTTAAACTTTAAACGCGATATATAAAAATTCATAACCGGTTCATCTAAAAAGGAATTGCAAAAAAATGTCTACATGTTAATCATGAATATAGAAATAAAATTACAAATCAAATTTTTTATAGTATTCATGGATGATTTATAACTTAAATTAATGTATTAGCTCTATGATTTAGAACTTGACGAACTTAAGTATTAATTGAAGGGATAAGTGGATAAAGTGGGTATGCGACATTTTTAAAAATTTTAGATTTCACCAAGAACGAATCGATACGTTTTACGCTAACTTCTGACACTTACCTTGGATATTAAGACTGTTTAGGGACAAACATTTTTATTAATGAAAAATGCTATGTTACATATTGTTGCGTTGTACGGGTTCGAAAGATTTGACGCCAAAGCAGATCAAAACTTGCAGAAATTTATTCCAAAATAACTCTTCACAGTTCTCTTACAGCTCCAGAACTTCTCGTTCTAGTAGACACAATACAGCTCTTTTCACCTCAATAGAGCACAAAACAGCAGTAAAAAACTTGACAAACAACTGCTAAATCGTCGCAAAAGACAATGCAATACAGTTCGCTTTAGAATGCTCAGTATCTCCAGTCAACTAATTCAGTGACTCAAAATCCAAGAACTAACTCAAGTCAGGAATACAGCTCTCACAATGAACGTTGAGAGACAACTAACTAACTGACTCACTCACGGCCGGGTTTATATAGGGGAGGCTGCGAATCTTCACGAACCTTCCAGAGAGAGAAATTTGGAGAACTTTCCAGATTGTAGTCGAAAAGTCCTATATACATGTACATGGGATACATGTACCTATACATGTACCGAAAATGTCGCCAAATGGTCGCCAAGTTTGGCGACATTTGGCGATTTCTCGCTAAATTTGGCGACAAAAATTAGTTGCCAAAACCGTCGCTAACTTGGTTTATATGCTTAAGAAATTACGAGTGAATTACTATGATAAGGTTTTATAGAAAACGAACTTTTTAATATATTTTCTGGTTTTACAAGGGTATTCTGAAATTATTGGAAGTAAAAAATAATCGGAAGTATAAAATAGTATCCTTTTCATTTTTTGAAATGGAAATTTATAAAATCTGCAATTTAAAATCTACGTACAAAAAAATACGCACTTGTATTATCCATACAATTCTTATTTTATTAAAAAAAAAAAAAAAAAAAAAAAAATTACTTTTCATTCTTTTTTTTTTTTTTTTTTTTTTTTTTTCTCCTTCCAAATAAATGTTTTTAACTTTTATCTTTTACTTAAATTAAGAGCAACGTGATTGGATAGTTGTCATTGATATCTCTCTACGAGGTTTTTCATCAGATAACAATCACATTTGCTTCATTAAAGCAAAAGAGTTTGATATGATTTACGAACTGGAATTTGAAAAGTGAAAATTATTTAAGCTTTCACCATCTTCCGCAACTGGAATACATCTACTTTGCATATTGAAAGTATTTAAACTACAAAAGTTGCTAGTAGCTAGTGAGCTAGTGTTTTTAGAGCATTTTATATTCAATGTTACACTTGTGTTTTATGGATATACTTCATAAATCGTTATTTTAAAATATATTTGTAGATTTCTTAAAAATTATTGTCCACATAAATCTTTAAAATTGCTTCAAGCTGTAAATGTAGAAAAGGGATATAGATGAATGTTCTGTTATATATTTTTTTTTAATAAACCAAAGGCAATCTGACTCTAAGGCAGTGATTCTCAACCACTGTGCCGCGGAACTTTTGTGTGCCGCCAAATTCTTAAAGTGTGCCGCCAAATTTTAGAAATGTATATTTGTAATTAATCCTTTAATAAACGTACTGTTGTTTTTGTAGTACATATTATATTATTTTATTTTACATTCCCAATTTTTATCATAAACTATTTTTCACAGTGTATAATAGGTGTATTACAGTGTATTATAGGTAGGTAAAGTAAACAACTTTTAAACTTATCTTTTCCTTTGTGCCGCCAAATTTTGAAATCGTTAAAAGTGTGCCGAGACATAAAAAAGGTTGAGAATCACTGCTCTAAGGAATAAAACTTTTTTATTGAAATGACTTATATTTATTTTAATACAAATTATTTAAAACAAAAACTCATTTATTTGCTACTTAAAAGGATATATTAATTTAAATATTTCATAATATTTCTTATTCTTCAACAATTCATTATAGGTTCATAAAATCATAATTGATAAATTTTTCCATGCAAAAATAACAGAGCAAATCATACGAACAATTGTAACGGTTTCTTCGCCATAAAGTTGTTTTGAAACCCTTTTATTCTTTTTCAAATAACATGTACTTTCTCTCATCTAAATGTATAAACAATAACTTTTTTCTCTTCGGACACTTGCATATCTATAAAATTTCTTGAATAGTAAATATCGTAAGTATTTATTTTCGGACCCATATTTTGTTTTAGATATTGTTTAATTGTATCTTGTAGAATGCCTTCTGTGAGAACACATGAGAACATTGATGGATAATTAAAATATACTTACAGGGTAACAATCTGAATTTTAAAAATAAAGTGTCCACACTTAAAGTTCAACTTTCAAAAAGAAGATGAAAAGAAAAAAGAAAAAGAAAGGAAAAAAAAATGGCCTGAATGAACTGAAATTTGACCATCTCGTTTCATAATGATAAGGTCACTCAATAGTTTTTTGAAAAAAGAATGTGCTGAAACAGATTGAAATGGCTAAGGTTTAAAGTAAGTTTTAAGGAATATTACCTTGAAAATATTACAGCAAAGAATCCCCCCCCCCAAAAAAAAAAAAAAAAAAATTGAATAGATTTATTTGGAATTTGAATAAGTATTTTTCTGGATTGACAATCTAAATAACAATAACCCGGAGTGATTATAATTAGAGATCAAAGTTATAGTTCGAGAGGCGACTGGAATTTCTGGACCCCATCGAACATCATTCTGAATTTTTTGTAGAAATTGGAGAAAAGTTAATAGATTACGAATTCACTGGTCTGCCGTGGCAAAAATGGCCGAAACTGATCAAAAATCGACTTGGAATGAGTTGAACTAAAATCCGATTGCCAAATATATCATAACTTGCCAAAAAAGAGAACAAACTTTTTCGTCTGGCAACCCACTACATTTCGATTTTCAATGAGAAAAAGCGCAAACTTTTTCTGATCTCTAGCTTAGAAAACTTGTATCGTTTAAAAGTAAGCCAAATTGGCGACATCAGTTACGTCATCATTGACGTAATGTTTATTGTCAATTTGGCTCATTTGTGAAAGATGCAAGTAAGCCATAGCCACACCTTCGAATCGTCTGTAACCTTCTTAATTGAAAATTAAAGAGTGAATAAAAAAAAAGAGCCTGATAAAAAAAATGCTCGTTATTTGACAAGTTATGGCGCATTTGGCAATTGGATTTAGTTTAACTTATTTAATGTCGATTTTCGACCAGTTTCGGCCATTTTTCCCATGGCAGACCAGTGGATTCGTAATTTACTAACTTTTCTCCAATTTCTATAAAACATTCAGAACGATGTTGGATGGGGTCCAAAAATTGCAGTCGCCTCTCTGTCTATTAAGCAAGTTATAAAAAAGGAAGAATTGTCAGAATGGCTTAAAATGTACTTGAATATACGCGAAAAGGAGAAAAGTTGCACGTTATAAGAATTTTTTTTTTCGAAATAGTATTTTTTTCTTCTTATGTCATAAGGTTTTCTTCCCTCTTATGCATGTTACATGTCATGTTATTTTGACTTCTGGTTTTCTTACAGATTTTTGAAAGTTGAGCTTTAATTACTAACAACCTTTATAATTCATTATACATTGAACTGCATAGTGTTTAAAATCGATAAGATAGAGTAATTTTCGAAAAATATAGGCTGAAATTAAAGAAACTTAAAGTTTGTGTCTAAGTTGCAAAACCATTTTATATTAAAGTTGTATATTTCTTTCATAAGAGTAATTTATTTTGTAACTTGACTATATAGAAGTTCTTGAACAATTAGTACAAAATTAATCTTATAGCTAATTACATTTCTAATGTTTGTGACGTTTTAACAAAGAAACGGATTTCTTGACCAATCAAGATACTTGTTGCGTGATATTCCATTAGCTATAATATGTTAAAACTTCATAAAATTGTTACCTATAATAAATCAGACATCTCAATCAGCACAGTAGACAACTGCAATGAATGTAAAACATATAAAATGAGATATGGGATGAAAGGATGAACCTTAAGAAGATTCATTTATATTCATGACCACATGTTCCCTTGAAATGGAAAAAGGAATCGCAAGATTTTTTTCTTTTAATATTGCATTTTCTCTTATCGAAATCTGGAAAGTTACATTGTAGACATTAACAATTTTTCATCTCTAAATTGTGAAAAGTTCGTTTGTATGTACTTTGAAAATGAGATTTTTCAATACTTGTATGATACATATTCGAATATTTAAAATGGTTTTCGAAAGAAAACGAAGAAAAAGAAAAAAAAAATTACAATTCAAAGAACACAATTTACATTACTTAGTGTATTTATTAAACATATGTCACACTGATTTATAATAAAAGGAACGGGAGATTTTTGTTTTGTTTTTGTTTTAAATATTTTCTTTTAAATTAAAATCTCGTACATTAGGTGCATAGTATTTTATTTGCTTTATTTGCTGAGTTTTTAAGCAATACAGTTTGTAGTGTATTGTAATGAATCGTTCTGCATTGTTTTCTATTACAAGAGATATCCAAATATCCTCAAGCAATTAACAAATCAGCACCTCAACTGTTTTCTTGATTTAGCCTTAAAAACAATCTTAATTACAAGATTATAATTTAAGACCAATATAAATTTTATTAGTATAGGTAAAATCATTTGAATAACTGAAAACAAATACAAAATAGTATGTTTGACTGAATACAATTAAAGTATCCGCATTATAAGGAAACAATGGTAACGTAACATTGCCATTTAAAACCAATATCAATTTTATCAAACCCTCAACATGTGTAAAAGTTAAACCAAATCCAAACGGGGGGGGGTTTCAATGATAAATACAATTGCAGTGATTAATATTTCCTGATGGTTCTGTGGTCACATATTTAATAAATGAAATGTGATTGTATATCTCAATTCAATTGTAGGTTTATTAAAAAGAAACAGCAGTGAGAACATGAAGCGTATGAAACCGCTTCATAAAAACCGGAATACTTCGTTTGTAAAATAGTTGACAGATTTTCGCATTTGGAATATTTATAAACTAATCATACTTAAAACTTATGTTAGTATTTGGTATCTTACAGTAACTTATATTTATCACAGCTACCAGTAACTCAGTTAGTAAATGAGAATTTTAGATATTTCACTAAAAGCACTTTTTTTTTTTTTTTTTTTTTTTTTTGAATTTTCAAAACGATTTACACTTGGTTTTGCATTAAACCTACAGTTGAATCACCGTTTACTGATGATGGACTTTTGACATTACTATTAATGAAATTTAGTTCTTGTCGTATGAATTCACTAGGAATCGATGTACTTCCCAAGTTAACTAAAAATGCGAATGAAAACATGTTCTTTTTAACATTCTCCATTCCTGGAACTTATTCAAAATTTTAAATTTACTTTACTTGTACAATAACCCATCCAGATGTTATTTTGATAAAATGTGAATTAGCATAATATTTACGA
Organism: Linyphia triangularis; assembly: GCA_963978545.1. Taxonomy (NCBI): domain Eukaryota; kingdom Metazoa; phylum Arthropoda; class Arachnida; order Araneae; family Linyphiidae; genus Linyphia; species Linyphia triangularis. Next base: position 13,581,387 of record OZ021731.1, read on the forward strand.
CTTCTGATGCAATATATTTAAATTTTTAAACTACTCCTATTAATATTTAAATGAAGGACTTTCTAAAACAATTCATTTAAAGAAATTGACCTGTACGCTATCAAGACTAAAGAAGGGATTTCTAAAAAACTTAAAATTAGTTTAAAATTTCTCCACCAGGAAGAATATGGCTATTATACGACTACGACTGTAAGGATCTGACGTCAACAATTTGAATACTTTACTTTTTCGTCCCAAAGTTATTTCCCTTTGCATACGATAGCAAGGGTAATAAAGAGGACGATCTTTAGTTGATATGAACTGTATTCATAAAGGGCTCTTCTTGTGGAGTATAATTTTAAGTGACCTATTTATTCCTAACAATTGTTGAAATTGGGATACATCTCATAAACTGAAATTTATTTTACATATTATTTCTGGGTATGTTCTTTTCCGATCATTTATTTTGTGTGTGTGACGTTCATTTATTTCCCTCTTTTAAAACCAAAGTTGATAAATCGTATTTCAATTTAAAGGTTTTGAATAAAACATCTCATGATTGATCACCATTATAATTTTTTTTAACTCTTATTTATAGATTTGCATTGTTAACAAGACACATTTTGAAAAATTTCCGGATAATCCATTTCTATATCTCCTAATTCTTATATCAGAATATCCTAAAGTCGGAATTTTAGTTCGCTGGTACAAGGTCTAACTACCATTGCCAGAAATTATTGAATGACAGATATTCACAAAATTCTTTGACTCGACGAAAGAACAGATGTCTCCTTTCTATTAACAACTTATTTCCAAAGCTGGAGCGTTTATCCAAGAGAACAAAGAAATACAGGTCAAAAGATAAATTGGTCGACTTAACAAAAACTGCTGTAAAAAGACTACAAGCTTTGTTTACTCCCACTGGAGCTGTGATACTGTCACATCCTCAAGAGTTAGTTTTTTATTGATCTTTTGTCTTTTCTGTTGGGCAACGGTTAAAGTTGGACATCAGGGAACAATGGCAGAACTAAAAAGATTTAATGGAGCGGTAATAAAAAGGAGATCAACGGATTACTCAAAAAGTTTGTGAATTTACAAAGCTAAAACAATCACAAAAATTCAGATTCAAACTTTTGAGTTAGTGTTGCGTATTAATTTAAAATATTATACAGAGTAAAAATTAGCGGCCATGATATGTTCAACTATATTTTATGAATTTTTTTCTATTTTGACCACATGAACATTACTCGTTCTAAGTATCAAATTCGTTTGCGAATTTAAAGTTGAATAAATATATCTCGCCATATGAGTGATACTTATTTAGTTAATATTATGCAATTTCAACTAAACTGATTTATAATTACATTGGAACTATAAAGTTACATAAACTTAAAACATAATCTTCAAGTACGTATTTTATTGCTATTACACGTAGAAATGCAAGTAACAGTAACGCAATTAGCTGCTTGAATTGTGTATATGTCTTTAAAGTAATTCGGTTTAATAATATCTATTTTGAAATTTGTTCATAATTAACATTTGTATTTTTACATTCTTAGAGAAATATTAATTCCCTTAAATTATTTAATAGAAATGTCATTAAAAAAACAATAACAGTTTTTGAGAGAGAGAGAAAAGTTGCTCATATTAATGTATTATAATAAACCAAAACAAGCATTAACAAATAATATTATATTAATTTATAAACAAAAATGTAGTTTTGTCCGTTTGTCTACAAGGCTCATTACGCTTGCTTGCATTCTGCGGTGCTTGTATAAGATTCTGATATAAATTCACAGTTCCGAACCCATATTTGCAAAATGATGTGATTTTTCATTCTGTAGTTGTGTTTTAACTATCACTCAATTACTCACAAATCTGAATAATTTTGATGAATAATTTTTTTTTGTTTTTTTGTTACTCTGATTAAATTATTTACTGAAAAAAATTGCGCGTTGAATATTTAGTGAGATTAACTGCTGAGAGCATACCAATTGAGCTTTGAGCGTTGTGGGAGGGAATTGTCAAAACAGCTATGTTAACATTCTATTAGCATCAAGGTATTGCTAAGAATTTAATTTCATCATTACAAATTCAAATATTTATAAAAATGAATTTTGAACGTATATTTACCATTTAAACTATTGTTAAATTATTTTTTATATTTAAAATTAGTAGCAGACACAAAATTTTCTTGTCTCAATGCCCAAATATCACAAATAAAGAAATAAACTGTCAAATATTCCAGTTGCGTTTGGAAACGATAAAATAGTTTCGTAAAATTAAAATTTTTACGACACAATTTGAGTGTAGCATATGAAAAAGTTTGTTTCGTTTTTCGAAAAAATATTAAATGTCTGATATTCTATAGAATTCTCAAGAATTTTGGTTGCAATAAAAATGTATAAAATCTTTAATTTCAAAAATAGTTAATAAAAAAAAATTACTCTCAAATTGTATAATATATAGGTAAGAATAATATATGTTAAAAACTTTAGCCATTTATCTTTATTAGCTTTTAAGCAAA